>CM075499.1:832500-1382500 GCA_037950675.1 Hypophthalmichthys molitrix
ACATTCTCTCTCATACACACAAACTCACACACTTACACTCCTTACACACACACACACACACACTCACATTCTCTCTCATACACACAAACTCACACACTTGCACTCCTTACACACACACACACACACACACGCGCACACACACACACTCACATTCTCTCTCATACACACAAACTCACACACTTACACTCCTTACACACACACACACACACACACGCGCACACACACACACTCACATTCTCTCTCATACACACACACTCACATTCTCTCTCATACACACAAACTCACACACTTACACTCCTTACACACACACACACTCACATTCTCTCTCATACACACAAACTCACACACTTACACTCCTTACACACACACACACACTCACATTCTCTCTCATACACACAAACTCACACACTTACACTCCTTACACACACACACACGCGCGCACACACACACACTCACATTCTCTCTCATACACACAAACTCACACACTTACACTCCTTACACACACACACACGCACACACACACACACACATTCACGTCAGTGATCAGTTCTGATCTGCTGCAGTTTTGTTGTAATATATCAATCTTAATCATCGTTGTTTTTCTTGAGAATCCAGTTGTTTTGAGTTTCCTTTTGGCTTCTTTTTTTCCCTCTCAACCGTTTTTCCCTCTCTCATCTCATTGGTGGGTGTGATGTGAATCACTCTTGTGTTCCTCCAATCACACGCGTTCATCTAACATGCAGAAAGGGCGTCCCTGCAGGATTGGCCCTCAGTTGATCTCTTGACTCGCGCTCATGGCTGCGTTTGCCATGCCGTTTGAAGTGTGAGCGAGTGCTGGCAGACCCGCGGCTCGCGGCTGATGCTTTCGCTCAGGACCGCTGCCAAACGCTGCGTGTGTGTGTGTGTGTGTGTGCGTGTGCTCAAGCGTGTCAGCAAACACATAAAACCCTCTTCGCCAGAAAAACAGATTTTAAAAAGTGTTTTGTGTGATTGTGTCCATCAGAATGTTTTGTGTTTTTTCCACTTGTTCTTAGTAAATGATGTTAGAGATTTCTGGATGAATAGTTTCACCTTCATGAGACTTTTGCTCATCTTCGGAACACAAATGAAGATCTTTTAATGAAATGTGAGAGATTTTTGTCCTTCATGAAGAGATCGTAAAACGAGTGATATAGATTGAGTGGTTTAATCCAAATTTCTTAGAAGCATTTTGAGCGGTGAGTGGATTCTAACTTAATCACCTCTGATTGGCTGTTGCGTTCAAGACATCAACAGATATGTTTGTGATTGGCTACATTTCTTAACACTGTAAAAAGAAACCTTTGACGCTCTCAAGAGCACAAACACCAAATCTCATCAACATGCTAGAAAACTGGGGAATAATAATTAATAATTAATAATAATAATTTGTTACATTTATATAGCGATTTTCTGTGTACTCAAAGCCTTGCCTGAGATTGTGTTTACAGTGACAGTTGCTTTGATATTTTGATCAGTTTGTTTTCAGTGTGATTTAAGTATGTTGAAACGCTATTGTTTACTGCATGTTTTTACCTTCCTGTTTGATGTGCTGATGAAACAAACCAGTCGTTTTGATCTCTTTATGACGTGCTTAAACAAACTTCAGATTGTATTGTTTGTTGAATCCTTTCTGTGGCTGAAAACTTTCATTAAACTTCCTGAAAACTTTCAGCACTCTTTTCACCCACATGATACATCATTGTTTTGAACGTCTGTCACTCCGTCATGTTTGTGTTTGAGAGTCGAAGGACGGGTCTTTGTTTTCCACACAATCAGTTTAAAAGTTTTAGTGTGCACTTTAGGGCTGAATCCATTTCAATTAATCAATATAAAATAGAAGCCTGATATAAAAAAATTAACAATGTTTAAATTAAATACTGTTTTTTTTATTTTACAGTAGACCTACAATAATATTGTTACAATAGCAATATATTTATTATTTAATATTTTAATAATAACAATAAAAATATTTTTTATATAATATCAGTTTTTTTTTATAAAATATTATTATAAAACATGTTATAATCAATTTAAAATAATATATCTATAAAATATTATATTATTGTAAAATATTATTATAAAACATTGTTTTATAATTATATTTTTAAATAAACTATATTTATAAAATATTATATTATTATAAAACATTTTATAATCATAATTTTAAATATACACTACCAGTCAAAAGTTTGGAATCGGTAAGATTTTTATTATTTTTAAAAGAAGTTTGGTCTGCTCACCAAGGCTGCATTTATTTAATTAAAAATACAGTAAAAACAGTAATATTGTGAAATATTATTACAATTTAAAATAACTGTTTTCTTTTTGAATATATTTTATAAAGTAATTTATTCCTGTGATCAAAGCTGAATTTTCAGCATCATTACTCCAGTCTTCAGTGTCACATGATCCTTCAGAAATCATTCTAATATGATGATCTGCTGCTCAAGAAACATTTATTGTGTACAATATTTTTTTTTCAGAAAGTTCAAAAGAACAGCATTTATTTGAAATATAATCTTTTGTAACATTATAAATGTCTTTACTGTCACTTTTGATCGATTTAATGCATCCTTGCTGAATAAAAGTATTAATTTCTTTTCTTTCTTTTCAAAAAAATTAAAATTCTTACTGACCCCAAACTTTTGAACGGTAGTGTATAATGTTACAAAAGCTTTGTGTTTCAGATAAATGCTGTTCTTTTGAACTTTCTATTCATCAAGGAATCCTGAAAAAACTGTTTTCAACATTGATAATAATCATAAATGTTTCTTGAGCAGCAGATCATCATATTAGAATGATTTCTGAAGGATCATGTGACACTGAAGACTGGAGTAATGATGCTGAAAATTCAGCTTTGATCACAGGAATAAATTACTTTATAAAATATATTCAAACAGAAAACAGTTATTTTAAATTGTAATAATATTTCACAATATTACTGTTTTTACTGTATTTTTAATTAAATAAATGCAGCCTTGGTGAGCAGACCAAACTTCTTTTAAAAACATTAAAAATCTTACCGTGTCCAAACTTTTGACTGGTAGTGTATATATTATTGTTATTTTATAGTCATATTGGTAACTCTTTACAATAAGGCATCATTAGTTAATAATATTTAATGCATTAATTAACATTAACTATTAGCAGCACATTTGTTGCAGTATGTCTTAATCTTTAACGTTAGTTAATAAAAATACAACTGTTCATTTTTAGTTAATATGAGCTCAGGTCCTTTAAATAATATTAACAGAGATTATCTTTTGATTTTAATAATGTATTAGTAAATGGTAAAATGATGCTTTAGAAGTAATTTCATAGGTATTTCATATTAACTACTGTAAAGAAATAAACCTGATCATAAAGTGTTATATTGCATGTTAAATTGCAAAAAAAAAAATAAAATGAAATTTTTCATTTTATTATAATAATTATTTAGTAATTTTGCTGTCCCAAATCGTTCGCAATGAGCATTTCAGTTCAGATTAATTGTGAATCACTTTGAAGTTGCAGGTATTGTGTGTGTGTGTGTGTGTGTGTGTGTGTGTGTGTGTGTGAAGCGAGTCTCTTCTCTTCTGTCAGTGTGTGTTAGCGAGAGAATGTGACACAGAATCCACGGGCTCAACCTTTCCCTCCTCGTTAGGGCTGTTTCCTGTCAGTCTGTCCTGAATGTCTCTCTGCTGGCTCAGCGCTGGAGGAACGAAAGATCCGCTGTATTCATACTGGAGTTAATGAGCAGTTCAGTGTGTGTGTGTGTGTGTGTGTGCGCCTGAGCCGCTACGCCGTTTTGCTCAATGCTGACGTTTCTTTATCTTTACATATGATTTAGTTTAGAGACAGTAATCCATTAGCTCAAGATAAACGGAGTGTGTTCTTCAGATACTGAATGTTCCTGATATACTGTACTTCATATCACACACAGGCATGATGTCATACACAGCGTATGATGTTTTGGCTCAGGTTTGATCGTTTTATCAGAAGCGTCACACAGAGAACATGTATAAACATGTTTGATTCAGGAAGGGAATGTTTTGGATTGAGTTCATTCATCAGCTTTTGTGGGATAATGTTGATTACAGTGGAAAATAATATTGACTTAGAAAACGTGTCTTGATAATATGTAAGCAGAAGTCCTTCTGAATAGAAATGTGCTGTAATTAAATATTTCATGATTTATTAAAAATATTTATTTATTGGTGATTGATTTATTTATGGCATATTGTTGATTAACATGGAAAATAATTTTGTCTTGAGATGTTTGTTGGTATTATGTAAGCAGAAGTGACTTAATTTTCATTTTATTTTATATTATTTTATAATTTTTATTATTTTATATGTATATATATATAAATTGTTTGTTTTCTAAAACATAAGTTATAGTCTAAACAAATATATTTTGTTTGTTTGTGAGAGTGTGTAAGTGTGCATGTGTTTGTGTGTGCCTGCATGTGTGTTTGTGACTGTGTGTGTGAGTGTGAGAGTGTGTGTGTTTGTGAAGTGTGTAAGTGTGCATGCATGTGTGTGTGTGCCTTCATGCGCATGTGAGTGTGTGTAAGTGTGCATGTGTTTGTATGTGCCTGCATGTGTGTTTGTGACTGTGGGTGTGTGTGAGTACGTGTGCGTGTGTGTGAGTGTGTGTGTGTGTGTGTGTGTGTGTGTGTGTGTGTCAGTGCTTTGATTAGTCCTGTCGAGGTGACTCTCTTGATTGGCTCTCATGTGTACAGCAGGAATAATTCATCTGATCTGATCTGATGTTCTCCGTCACACACTGATCCTGAAACAGAAACTGATGAAATATTAACAGGGCTTTACTTTCACAGCTCTTCATCTCCTCCAGCAGCGGTGCAGATTCCTGTAGTGATGGTTAAAATCACCAGGATTATTGTTAATTAAACACAAGCACCAGAAATGCACTTCAGATCATTGTTTTTATACAGCAAAGAATCATTAACAGGATTGGTCAGATTTAAAGTCACCATGAAATCAAAACTCTGTCCACATCATCATCAGTTAAATTCATATTCTTCGTAATCTTGAATCAGAATATCTTCTCCTCCCTCTTGCAGCATCTCTTCTCTTCTCTGATGATGAGGGCGGGGCAACCTGTCACTCACATGAGATCCACCAATAGCAAACCACAACCATCCAATCAATTCCCCACAGACAAAATCAAGCCCCGCCCTACATCTGTTCTTGTTTGCAAAGCAGTTTCACTCGGATATACGACACAATAGGGACGAAAAGACCAGCGCAACTTAAATTTCATGGTGACTTACATGTGTAAATATCTCAGTAAGATCCTCCTAGTTTTGTGCAGATAAACACTCCTCAGTTTTCCTTCATAAACGCACCTATATAGTTCTTTCTGGTTGTCTCTGGCCGTCTGGCATCAGTTGAGATCTCATATATTTGAGACACCGAAGGGAGTTTTAGTTCCTGAGGTGAAGTGCATCACATCTGCATCCAAAAACAGCCTGATGTTCCTCTCGGAGCAGCTGATATATTCCTCACAGCACATGCTTTGGCTCAGACGAGATCATTTTCTCGGTCTCCATCTGCTCGTTTCTTAGCAGAGAAGTTCGTCAGGAGCGTTTTATTCTGCTCAAATATACACTATTCAGCATAAAAAAGTAGTGACAGTAAAGACATGTTTATATTATAATCATAAATGTTTCTTGAGCAGCAGATCATCATATTAGAATGATTTCTGAAGGATCATGTGACACTGAAGACTGGAGTAATGATGCTGAAAATTCAGCTTTTATCACTGGATATAAATTACACTTTACTATATATTCACATATTTAAAAGTTATTTTAAATTACAAAAATATTTCACTATTTTTAGTGTGTTTTTAATCAAATAAATGCAGCCTTGGTGAGCAGAAGAGACTTCCTTACAAAAACATTAAAAATCTCTCTCCTCACTCACATTAGCAGCATGAATTATGTATTTACTGCTGCATTCAGTCCGTTTCTCTTCTCAAACACTCGGTAATGTAACAGCCAACAGAGCTTCAAAGGCTGGAGTCAAGGTCTCTGATCAGAGAATCAATGCATGGACACACGCCACAGCTGCTTTTAGCAGCCGCATAAATGCCTTTATTGTCTTGTTTTGATGGCGGTCGAGTGCATATTGTGTGCGAGGTCTGCTGTGATGTGTGCCGGTCCTGTGGAGACCTCCGTCTGCGGGAGGTGAGGCTCATCCCTCCGTTTATCTGACGTCCAAACGAGAGACTCCAGCTGAAGGACGTTATGGATTATGATAAGGAGCTCGTCTCAAGATGTGCAAATGACGCGTTCGCTGATGGCATGCGGTGACCCTTCAGTGTTTGCTTGCTCATTCTGTCGTCAGTCCGACTGTGTCAGAGAATAGAAAATCTTCCAAGGACACGGAAAACATGCAGCTGGATCATGATGGTGATCCTGGATTGAATTTACACATGAACACACACTGTTTTCATGGGCACTAACTATAAAACTTCTGCAATTTAATCACTTGATGAACAGACTCACACTGAGATTTATGAATCATTTCACTCTTGTGTGGTTTTGTAAAGTTTATAATTTGGGAATTTGTAAGATTTATTGGTTTACAGCTGGTTTTTGAGTTGATGGAAAAGTTGATAATTAATTCAAAACTAATTGAATTTAAAATGAAAATAAATAAATAATTTAAAAAACAAACCAATTAAAAAAAAAAAACTGATTAAATATTCAAATACTAGTACTAAGATTTTATTTTATGTTTTATTTGTTTAGCTTTATCATAAATGACTAAATGAATAATTAAATTAATTAATGATTTATTCATTCATTTATTTAGTCAATAAATAAATACATTAGTTAATATTTAAATTATTTATTTAATAAATTATTCATTCATTCAATCATTTATTTAATAAATAATTAAATATGTTATTTATTTAATTAGTAAATTATGATGCAGCTTAAACGATCATCATTAACAATCACTCTTTTTTTTGAGTTGATGGAAAAGGTTAATAATAATTAATTAAACCATAAAATGTAAAATAAAAACAAATAAACAATCAAAATAAAACTTATTAAATACTTAATACTACTACTAAAAAGATTTTATTGTATATTTTATTTGTTTAGCTGCATAATAAATTACTAAATGAATAATTAAATAAGTTACTATATTATTTATGTAATAAATGATTTATTCATTTAGTCAAAGTAGTTATTTAAATTATTTAAATGAAATTATTTATTTCAAATATTTTATTTCATTATCAGTAATCACTAGATTTTTTTTGAGTTGATGGAAAAAAGTTAATAATTAATTAAACCATTAAATGTAAATAAACAATCAAAATAAAACTGATTAAATATTTAAAAACTAGTACTAAAAAGATTTTTGTATTTTATATTTTATTTGTTTAGCTGCATAATAAATGACTAAATATTAAATTACTAAATTAGTTATGTAATTTATTAATTTATTTAGTCAATAATATATGAAATAATTATTTAAATTTAATGATTTATTTAATAAATTATTTATTTATTTAGTAATTTATTAAATATAAAATATATTAGTCATTTATTCAATTAGTAAATTATGATGCAGCTAAACCATCATCAACATTAATAATCACCCATCAATAATTTTTTTTAGTTAATGGAAAACTGTTTAAACCATAAAATGTAAAATAAAACAAACAAACAATCAAAATAAAACTGATTAAATACTAAAATACTAAATACTAGTACTAAAAATATTTTAATAACTTGTTAATATATTTATTTAACAGTTTATTAAATAAATAAATAATTTAGTCATTTATTCACTAAGTAATTTATGATGTAGCTAAACAAATAAAATATCAAATACTAGAACATTTTAATATTGACCATCTATTGGTTTTCGGATATAAAATGAAAATAATTATCACCTTATCAATATTGGGCAGACATTTTAATATTGTGCATTAATAATAAAAAAAAATTGTAAATTTAGCTATTTTTTGTCATTTACTTAACAAATAAATAGCTTTGTCATAAGACAATTAACCGACATGGAGAACCACGAACATATAAATGTGTTGTTAAATTATTGAAATATTAACAACATATTTTAGCTCAAAGGGGTTTAGCTGATGAAAAAATTCGAAAATCACTGATTTACTGATTTTTGCTGATTGTTCTCATCATTTAAACTCAATCAACAACAGTAACATTTACATTCTGAACTGTGATTTTAATATTTAATAGTTTAATAGTTGAAGGTTAAAGTTGCTGCTCATCTGAACTGAACCTGGTGAATTAGTAAAGGCTGCTGTCACAGTGACTGAATGAAACTTCTCGTTTCAGAAGCGTCCCTTCATTACTGCGGTAAAGTGAGAAGCTGCAGCCGTAACGGATGAATCCGTTTCCTGAAGTTGAATCATTTGTTAAGTGATCTACAGAAGCTCGATTAAAGCAGAACCTTTCATGGCGGATCACTTTCTCTCCCAAGCCAGAAATCAATTGCCTTCAGTCCTAGAATGCAGTGAAATTGAAATTACACGTGACACACACACACACACACACTCGTCTATCTATTCCAGCATAATTCTCTCTTTGCATATTTAGCGCTTCAGTCGGAGGCAGACGTGTGTTTGACGCGGCTCTTTGTGTCTGGTGTCACACCTCACGGCGAGAGATTCACAGTTTAATTTATTTAGATGAAATTGTGCATTTTGTCCTGCTGTGAAATAATTTGCCATATTTGACCACTTTTAAAAGGTGTCTCAACGTTTGTGCTGAATGTGAACGTGTGCGGAAGAGGAAACCAGCGTCGGGCCGTGGTCACGTGACTCCTTCAGAAGTGACATCATACTGGAGTACATAAAGTTCAAGACAGATTTTTTTTATTTATTTATTTTTTTACATAAATCGCTGTTTAAGGACTACAACAAACGTCTCGTAGGGACTACAACGGGTTAGTGACATCACAAACAAAATTTACATAAACCCCGCCCCCAAGAACACGCAACAAAGGGGGTGTGAGATTCTCCAGCTTTGTTGTTGTTGAGCTGTTAAAGCTCCGCCCTCTTCTGGAAAGGGGGCCGGGAGCAGCAGCTCATTTGCATTTAAAGGGACACGCACAAATGGCAAATTTGACAAGCTATAATAAATGATCTGTGGGGGATTTTGAGCTGAAACTTCACACACACATTCTGGAGACACATTACATCTTGTGAAAAGGAGCATAATAGGTCCCCTTTAACTTGTATTTAATGAACGGCGGCAGACGTGAGGATGTTTGTAGGTTCTTTTGAGGTGTTTCGAGACTCTCATTACTTTGGTTATCATTTCTTGTCCTTCTCCACAGTGTTGCATATATCAAAATTCCCTTCGATTCCATCCATCCTTTCGGTCGAAGTCTTGAGAGTAAATATTTGCAGTTTGTCTGTAATCAGCCGAACGCTCCTCAGATGCACACAGAGATGCTGTGAGCCGAATACAGATGGGAAAACGTCTCGTTTACAAGGACACTGTTGCATAGACGACCTCAGCTGACCTCTGAGTGAACGTCTGTGGCTGTTTTTATGGTTACCTGGCAGCAAATGTTCCTGTTATGCTGGGATTTTTTGAGTCTGGTTTTGGTTAATGAAGTCTGAGGAACTTACAGCCGCTGGAGATGGAGAAAGACTCTTGGATCACACATATCTCATGTTGTGATGGTGCTGAAGTTTGATTTAGAGTTGGACCTTGTGAGAAGCATTTTAGAGAGCAGATGTTTCATGGAGGGTTTGGAGAGATTTGATAGATTCCACACTCATACTGAAACGATTAACACTGTTTTCTGATTAGTGATGTTTGTTAAGTCAAGCATCACTAGTAATTGTGCTCATAGTGATTGAAGGAGGGACCTGAACCACATCTAGAGAGCAGCATATCACGGAGACTTGAGTGTTCTGTCAATCACACAGAACACCATAGCAACACCCTGGCAATTATCCAGTGCACAAAAGCAGTGCCCTGGCAAACATCCAGAACATCATAGCATCCACATATCAACACCCTAGCAACCAGCCCGAACAGCTATTGCTGTATAGCACTGCTGTGGAAGTTACCCATTGTACAATAGCAATTTCATAGCAACACCTGCATAGCAACACCCTGGCAACCATCCAGATGACCATAACAATTGAATAGCAACACCCTGGAAATTAATCATCACATTAAACCACATAGGGATGTCCTGGAAAACAGTCAGAACACCATAGCAACCACATAGTGACACCCTGGCAACCTTTCAGAACACCATAGCAACACCCTGGCAACCAGCCAGAACACCAAAGCAATTACATAGCAACACTGCAGCAACCAGCCAGAACAACAAAGTAACTGCATAGCAACACCCTGGTAACCAGCCAGAAAACCACAGCAACTGCATAACAACATCCTGGCAGTGGCAACCACCCAAAAACACCATAGCAACCACATAGCAACACCCTGGCAACCAGCCAGAAAACCACAGCAACGTATAATAACATCCTGGCAGTGGCAATCACCCAGAACACCATAGCAACACCCTGGCAACCAGCCAGAACACCAAAGCAATTACATAGCAACACCCTGGCAACCAGCCAGAACACCAAAGCAATTACATAGCAACACCCTGGCAACCAACCCGAACACCAAAGCAATTACATATCAGCATATCACTGAGACTTGAGTGTTCTGTCAATCACACAGAACACCATAGCAACACCCTGGCAATTATCCAGTGCACAAAAGCAGTGCCCTGGCAAACATCCAGAACATCATAGCATCCACATATCAACACCCTAGCAACCAGCCCGAACAGCTATTGCTGTATAGCACTGCTGTGGAAGTTACCCATTGTACAATAGCAATTTCATAGCAACACCTGCATAGCAACACCCTGGCAACCATCCAGATGACCATAACAATTGAATAGCAACACCCTGGAAATTAATCATCACATTAAACCACATAGGGATGTCCTGGAAAACAGTCAGAACACCATAGCAACACCAAAAGCAATTACATAGCAACACTGCAGCAACCAGCCAGAACAACAAAGTAACTGCATAGCAACACCCTGGTAACCAGCCAGAAAACCACAGCAACTGCATAACAACATCCTGGCAGTGGCAACCACCCAAAAACACCATAGCAACCACATAGCAACACCCTGGCAACCAGCCAGAAAACCACAGCAATGTATAATAACATCCTGGCAGTGGCAATCACCCAGAACACCATAGCAACACCCTGGCAACCAGCCAGAACACCAAAGCAATTACATAGCAACACCCTGGCAACCAGCCAGAACACCAAAGCAATTACATAGCAACACCCTGGCAACCAACCCGAACACCAAAGCAATTACATAGCAACACTGTGGCAACAAGCCAGAACAATATAGTAACTGCATAGCAACGCCCTGGTAACCAGCCAGAAAACCACAGCAATTGCATAACAACATCCTGGCAGTGGCAACCACCCAGAACACCATAGCAACTGCATAGCAACACCCTGGAAACCACCCATCACATAATATCATCCACCCATAACATTATAGCAATTACATAGCAACATTACCAAACTTCAACTGAGACTCCTTAAACTTCAGCTAGTCATTTCAATTATAGAGCTGAGAGACTATTGGGGATATTTGTACTTTTTAAAAATGTATTTATCGCACTGCAGGATTATTTAAAGTCTTGATGTTGTTTTTGTGCTCTACTAGAACAGGTTTTCCTGCTTGAATGTTCTTTATTTTCCTTCATTGTTCAGCTCCTCTCTTCCCAGTCTGTCAGTAACGCTCTGTTTAGTTCCTGTCTCTATGAAGCCCCTCCTTCTGAAAAGCACAATGTGCTCTGATTGGTCGGCTGAAGCGGTGTGTTGTGATTGGTGTTTGAGAAATGTCCCGTCCCTTACCATAACCGCCAGTTTCAACACACTACTGACTAACTCAACCAGGCCCCGCCCCTTTATTCTGCATATGAATTATTTAAATGAGGAATATTGTGACGTGATGTAAAATGGTGAAACACCGAAATACATACTTTGAAGTTTAAACTGACTGCATGGACACATTATGTAAGAGCTGAGGGCTGTTTTGGAGGAGCTTCTTCAGGTTTCTCCGTATCTCAATCATTCAGTTATTTGCCTCAACAGTGTGACAAACAGAACGCTCAGAAAGAGACTTCATTGTAATTAACGAAGACTGCAATCACCAGCAGCAGTGTGTGTGTGCGCTCACGGCCCTCACTTAGGTGTGATTATCACAATCATTATCGTAATTAGTATTACTGCTATTTACACTCCAGCAATTAACACCATTCAATGGCTTTCCTAATGCTTTTCGTGAGCGTGTTATTTTGCTGGAGTTGTTCCGGTGTGTATTAAAGGGGTGGTTGATTATGATTTGACGTTTTTAACTTTAGTTAGTGTGTCATGTTGCTGTTTGATCATAATCAACATCTGCAAAGTTATGATGCTCAAAGTTTAATGCAAAGAGAGATCTTTTCTTTTACAGAAATCGCTTTTTTAACGGCTGGTAGGGACTACAACGAGCTTCTTCTCGGGTTGGTGACATCACAAACCCCAAAATTTACATAAACCCCGCCCCCGAGAACACACAACAAAGGGGGCGGGGCATGTTGGGCTGCTTTAGAGAAGAGGAAGAGTTGCACAAAAGATGAACATGACGGCACATGCTAGTGGATGAGTTGAATCAACTCCACAGCAACTACATAAATTTATCCACTAACCATTCAGAAACATCTAAAAGTTGTAACTTCTTCCTGAGTCTCTCCATCAGTGTCGACTCCGGTTTGAACAATGTAAGGCTGAACACCGTCGTCATTTTTGCTGCGTGAGATTCTCCAGCTTTGTTGTTGTTGAGCTGTTAAAGCTCCGCCCTCTTCTGGAAAGGGGGCGGGAGCAGCAGCTCATTTGCATTTAAAGGGACACACACAAAAACGGCGTGTTTTTGCTCACACCTAAATAAGGGCAAATTTGACAAGCTATAATAAATGATCTGTGGGGGATTTTGAGCTGAAACTTCACAGACACAATCTGGAGATACCAGAGACTTATATTACATCTTGTGAAAGGGACATTATAGGATCTCTTTTAATAACTGAAATGACATTGTTTGTCAGTGTTTTCACTTTGCAGTAGTTTACTTTGGGTGTGAAATAGCAGGGAAGTGTTTGTCTGATTGAGTTTGAGAGATTTCCCCTCTGTGTTCCAGTCATCATGTAGAACAAATCTGAGCAAAGCTTGCCGGAATTGAAAAGCTCTGCCTCGCGCCGGGCTTGAATTAGTTTATTAGCATCTTAGAAAATCCACTTTTAAATCCATTTTTGGTGGGAAATGAGCTTCTGGGGAAAGATACTTTATACGCTTTTGATGATAAGTCAGACGGTGGATTTCAGCTCGTTCTTTGGGATGCGTCTGTTAAAAATAAATGCTTATTTTCAATTGTGTATTGAAAGCATCTTTTCTCCAAATTAGACGCGTTTTATAGCGGATTCCCAGGCGAGTTTTCAGTCTCAGCCTGATGCGGAACACAAACCTGGGAAACAGACGAGAGAAGAACTCTTCAGTTTGAGTTAATTACTAATGCAGCACATTAAAATAATCTTCATTATATCCTGTTTAAAGTTTATAAACGCCACATTTCCAGTGATCATATCCGTGTTTTCCTCATTTATTGACGTTACTGTAATGCTTGTATGTTTTAAAATCATGTCAGGCATTAATTTTTCTACATATTTCTCTTTATGGCCCGTATAAAGTGATCTAACCGTTCAGGAAAGACACATTCTTCCTTCCACATCCAGGTAGAAACAACGGTGTTATTGTTCAAGATATTTCAGGCCTTTTACAGTCGTGACGCACGTCATTCTGTCGTTTAACGCAGATTGGCTGCAATATTTATATTTTTTTTATTGCCCATAAAAATGCAAGCTTTCGTTGGATAACAAATCAGAGTTTCATGGCATCTCGTACAGTATTAATGAAGGCAGGTATTTCAGAGAGAAACTGTAAGTGATATTAAATAAACGTATGTGAGCCAAACACAGTCTGGAATGAAATGCACTTTATGGTCACTGGAAAAAGACAAACATGAAATGTATTTTTGCCCCCTTGCTGTATTTTTCTTAGCAAAGAATATTCCTCTTTTCTTCTGAAGAGACGCCATATATGTGTAATGACCCGCGAGAACTGAGCTTTATTTCCCGTTGACCTTGTGTTAGTGATGCCTCGGCTGTTCTTATTCTCTTTTTCCTCCACAAGCTGAATTGAATGATTTTTTATTTTAGTTTATTTTATAGTTTAGTTTTAAGTTTAGTTTAGTTCCTGTTGACCTTGTGTTAAAAATCTTGGCCATTTTTATTCTCTTTTTCCTCATCAAACTGAAGTGAATGATTTTTAATTTTAGTTTAGTTTAGTTTAGTTTAGGTTAGGTTAGGTTAGGTTAGGTTAGGTTAAGTTAAGTTAAGTTAAGTTAAGTTAAGTTAAGTTAAGTTAAGTTAAGTTAAGTTAAGTTAAGTTAAGTTAAGTTAAGTTAAGGTTAGATTAGGTTAGGTTAGGTTAGGTTAAGTTTAGTTTAGTTTAGTTAAGTTTAGTTTAATTTTAGTTTTAAGTTTAGTTTACTTATTTTATTGTTGTTTGTTGTGGGGTTGTTAGAGATGCCTTGGCCATTTTTATTTTATTTTATTTATCAGATCTAAATTTAGTTTAGTTTTCAGTTTAGTTTATTTTCACTTGACTTTGTGTCAGTGATTCCTTGGCCATTTTTATTCTATTTAAATGAATTAAATGATTTATTTTATTTTTTATTTTATTAGTTTAGTTTAGTTTAGTTTAGTTTAGTTTTAAATTGAGTTAAGATTTAAATTTAGTTTATTTCCAGTTGACTTTGTCTTTTTAATGCCATTTTTATTATATATTTCACCACAAACTGAATTGAATAATTTTATTTTATTTTATTTTTATACATTTTTATTTATTTTTTTTTTATGTATTTTATTTTATTATTTTATTTTATTTTATTTTATTTGTTTAGTTTAGTTTAGTTTTAAATTGAGTTAAGATTTAAATTTAGTTTATTTCCAGTTGACTTTGTCTTTTTAATGCCTTGGCCATTTTTATTCTATATTTCACCACAAACTGAATTAAATGATTTTATTTTATTTTATTTTATTTATTTTTATATATTTTTATTTTATTTTTGTATTTTATTTTATTATTTTAGTTTAGTTTAGTTTAGTTTTAAATTGAGTTAAGATTTAAATTTAGTTTATTTCCAGTTGACTTTGTCTTTGTATTGCCTTGGCCATTTTTACTCTATTTTTCACGCCAAACTGAATTGAAATGATTTATTTATTTATTTATATTTTTATATATTTTATTTTATTTTTTTTGTATTTTATTATGTTTTATTTTATTTTATTTATCAGATCTAAATTTAGTTTAGTTTTCAGTTTAGTTTATTTTCGATTGACTTTGTGTCAGTAATTCCTTTGCCAGTTTTATTCTATTTTTCACCCCAAATTATTTTTATTTTATTTTATTTTATTATTTTATTTTAGTTTAGTTTAGTTTAGTTTAGTTCAGTTTTAAATTGAGTTATTTTTAAGTTTAGTTTATTTTCAGTTGACTTAGTAATGCCTTGGCCATTTTTATTCTATATTTCACCCCAAACTGAATTAAATGATTTTATTTCATTTTATTATTTTTTTTATTGTTTTATTTTTTGTAATTTATTATTTTTTATTTTATTTTATTTATTTTATTTTATTTTATGTGTGTAAGGTTCTTGTATCCAAACCCATCCCGTCTGACTCACGCTCATGTAAATCCTCTGAGCTCAAGTACTTCATTAACATGCAGCGCTGTGACATCATCACTGTCCTCGACTCGTGTGGCAGTGAACGGCTGTGCGTTATAATCTGTTCTTAACTCACGGATTGAGAGTTTTGTGTCATCACGGGTCCAGTGGAGGTGGATTGAGTGGGCGGGTCACCGACTGACTGCCTGTAATATCATCATGAATATTAATTAGGTCATGCTGACATTGTAACTTTACTGGGCTGTCCATTAAAATGACCTAATTAATATTCATGAGCCAACCCTTCACCATGGGTTTGTTTATTCAGCTCCTGTATGAATGTACTTGTCGTCTTTAGTGCGATCAATAAAATATTTTTATATTTCCCCTTGAGATATTGGGACTGTAGTGCTAAATTATGATAGAAAATAAATGTATTAAAACATTTAGTCTACCTGTATGTATTTTTCTGTAAATGAAGAGAGCAGGAAGCAGAACTTTTTTTGTCATTCTTCAAGAAAAACATCGTAGCTGGATGATTATGAAGCTAATAGATTCAGATTCATGTTCTTATGAATGTCATCGTATCTGTTAACACAAACCGTGGTGATAAAGGGTTTTCCTAGGCTTCATTTTCATCAGTAAACAGATTTAGTGTGACGTGAGATTCAATTTCCTGCTGCTAAGAAGCAAAATGAACATGTTTATTCAGCGTTTTTGTGCATCAGCAGCGTTTGTTGAGGGACACATTACAAGCTCTGTGTGTATCATATATAGTTTAGTTTATTTCCAGTTGACCTTGTGTTAGTGATGCCTTGTCCGTTTTTATTCTTTTTTCCTTCCCAAACTGAATTGAATGATTTTTTTTTTCACTTCACTTCACTTCACTTTATTTAAATTTTGTTTAGTTTTAAGTTTAGTTTATTTACAATTGACTTTGTGTTAGTGATGCCTTGACCATTTTTATTCTGAATTTTATTTTATTTTATTATTTCATTTCATTGTATTATTTTATTTTACATTTTGTTTTATTATTTTTATTTTATTTTATTTTATTTTATTTTATTTTATTTTATTTTATTTTATTTTATTTTATTTTATTTTATTTTATTTTATTTATTTTATTTTATTTTATTTTATTTTATTTTATTTTATTTTATTTTATTTTATTTTATTTTATTTTATTTTATTTTATTTTATTTTATTTTATTTTATTTTTTATTTTATTTTATTTTATTTTATTTTATTTTATTTAGTAATTTTAAATTTAGCTTAGTTTATTTCCAGTTGACTTTGTGTTAGTGATGCTTTGGTCATTTTCTATTCAGAATTTTATTTTATTTTATTATTTTATTTTATTTATTCATTTTAAATGTAGTTTAGTTTATTTCCAGTTGACTTTGTGTTTGACAAATTTTATTTTATTATTTTTTATTTTATTTATTTTCATTGTATTATATTTTTATTTCATTTCATGGTATTATTTTATTTTATTTTTTATTTTGTTTATTTCATTTCATTATTTTCATTTCATTGCATTATTTTTTTAAATTTTTAAATTTTATTTCATTTCATTATTATTTTATTTATTTTGTTTTATTATTTTATTTTATTTATTTTATTTTAGTAATTTTAAATTTAGTTTAGTTTATTTCCAGTTGACTTTGTGTTAGTGATTCCTTGGCCATTTTTATTCTGAATTTTATTTTATCATTTTATTTATTAATTTTATATTTAGTTTAGTTTATTTCTAGTTGACTTTGTGTTAGTGATCCTTGGCCATTTTTATTCTGAATTTTATTTATTTTATTTTATTATTTGTCTCTAGGCGCAGTAGAGTCATTTAATGGTGATGTGTGTGAGTTTTGATCTCCAGCTCTGTTTCAGTGATTTAGGAGGTCGCTCTCTTGAGGAAAAGCCGCTCAGATCAGGGTTGTTAGTGTGACCGCAGGGAATGTGTCAGCGAGTTTCGGCGTGTAATTAGTCCAGTGTCATTCCAGTGGAAAAGCTCTTTTAAACCCATGGATTGAACAAACAGAGCACTTTGAAGTGTTCTTCGTCGGGTCAGAGTTTAGTGGATGTTCCTCCTGCTGCGGCGGTCGACCACCTGCGGATCCCAGTCAATCACAGCAGAGTCTGACGGGTCAATTCAACCCAAAGTTCGACTGAAATGTGTTATTGTGGATGGGTAAATATCTACAGAAGTCTGTTTTGTTGGATTGTGAGGCCGTAGTAGATGTTCATGTGTTCAGAACTCACAGCAGAAGAAAGCGCTCAGATCTCTGCTGAGACGAACATGAGCCGCTGTGAGACGTCACGTGTGTTTTATCTGCTGTCTGTTCATCACGTCAGTGTGTTCCTGTGGGTGAATCTCCTCAGGTTTTCAGTGTTTGTGTTGTCTTCAGTGGGTGGAGATGGATGAGGATGAAGGATGAAGGATGGTCCCTCTGATCTGAACACAGGAAATGGGTTTCACAGTTACAGGAAAGTGATAGAAACACAGACACAGAGCAGCTGGATACTGTTGGTCAGAAGTGATAGTAAAGACATTTATAATGTTACAGAAGATTATATTTAAAATAAATGCTGTTCTTCTTTCTATTCATCAAAGAATCCTGAAAAATTAAATTTACCAGTTTCTACAAAAATATATACTGTTTTCAACATTGATAATAATCATAAATGTTTCTTGAGCAGCAAATCATCATATTAGAATGATTTCTGAAGGATCATGTGACACTGAAGACTGGAGTAATGATGCTGAAAATTCAGCTTTGATCACAGGAATAAATTACACTTTACAATATATTCACATAGAAAACAGATATTTTAAATTACAAAAATATTTCACATTTTTTACTGTATTTTGTATCAAATAAATGCAGCCTTGGTGAGCAGAACAGACTCTTTCAAAAACAATAAAAAATCTTACCGACCCCAAAATTTTGAACAGTAGTGAACAAAATGTGACTGGCATAAATAGCTCATGATATCATAAAGATGAAATTGAATGTTAAAATATGTTCTCAAAACTAGCAGTTAAGACACATAAACAACAGAAGTGAAACATTATGTATGTTTTTGGCCAGATTATGTCGTCATAAAGTCATTTTCATAATCGATCAGTAAAAACATGTTCTGATCAAGCTCTTAAAGGGACTGGTCACCCAAAAATGAAGATGTCACAAACACATATGTGACTTTCTTCTGTGGGATATAAAAGAAAATATTTTTAATGTTTTTTGTTCGTCCATACAGTGAAAGTCAATGATGTTTATACCCCAATATTCTTCAAAACAAAGTCATACAGTTTTGAACAACATGAGAGTGAGTAAATGACTAGCTTTTAGATGAACTCTCCCTTTAAGATCTCCTGGCTTCTGCATGGCGTGATAAATTATTTCCAGTATCTGTTAAACAAAATTTCTGTGCCTGATATAAACGTGCTTTGATATGATTTGTTTACCTGTAAAAGTGTAAAACACATCCATAATTGTACATTTAGCAGCTTGTGATCAGAGCGTTGCGGTCGGTTCTGAATCTCTGGAGGCACATGGAAGCGTTTACAGCGGGTAACGCGCCTCTTCATGCCAGTATGTCAGACATTTGGTGGGAATTTTGTCGCTTTATGGAAAGTTGCAGATTGAATGGCGCCCTGAGATGTCACGAATGACGGATTGGTTTTCCTGGTGGCCCGTAGCGAATGTTTCTGGCTCTGTTCTGTTGCCAGGAAAAGAGCCGTCCTGCCAAAGACGCCACATTACAGCGTTTCAGTCTCTAAAGGATTCATCACTGAACAGAGCCTGTGCTTTCCTCAGGTTTTTCAGCTGTCGTGTGAGTCAAATAGTCAAAATGAACAAAAATGCACATCTTTAGTTGCTAGTTTATTATGATAAAATTGTGGTTTTAGTGGACCACTTGGAATAAAATGACAAAAAGGCCAAAAATGCATCAGAAATATGATAACAGCTTAATGTCAGATTGTAACCGCACATGTATTCAATCCAAAACTATTAACTATTTGCATCTAATTGATTCTATCTCTCCTGAAGAGGTTGCACAAAACCTGCGATAAATAACTCAACCCCTGGGTTGTTACGTCTGACCCAGGATCTGGGTAACAAAAATTACCCAAACACTGGGTTGTTACGTCTGACCCAGGATCAGAGTAACAAAAATTACCCAAACACTGGGTTATTACGTCTGACCCAGGATCTGGGTAACACAAAAACTACCCAAACACTGGGTTGTTACGTCTGACCCAGGATCAGGGTAACACAAAAACTACCCAAACACTGGGTTGTTACGTCTGACCCAGGATCAGGGTAACACAAAAACTACCCAAAAACTGGGTTGTTACGTCTGACCCAGGATCTGGGTAACACAAAAACTGGGTTGTTACAACTGACCCAGGATCTGGGTAACACAAAAACTACCCAAACACTGGGTTGTTACAACTGACCCAGGATCAGGGTAACACAAAAACTACCCAAACACTGGGTTGTTACGTCTGACCCAGGATCTGGGTAACACAAAAACTACCCAAACACTGGGTTGTTACGTCTGACCCAGGATCAGGGTAACACAAAAACTACCCCAACACTGGGTTGTTACGTCTGACCCAGGATCAGGGTAACACAAAAACTACCCAAACACTGGGTTGTTACGTCTGACCCAGGATCTGGGTAACACAAAAACTACCCAAACACTGGGTTGTTACGTCTGACCCAGGATCAGGGTAACACAAAAACTACCCAAACACTGGGTTGTTACGTCTGACCCAGGATCAGGGTAACACAAAAACTACCCAAAAACTGGGTTGTTACGTCTGACCCAGGATCTGGGTAACACAAAAACTGGGTTGTTACAACTGACCCAGGATCTGGGTAACACAAAAACTACCCAAACACTGGGTTGTTACAACTGACCCAGGATCAGGGTAACACAAAAACTACCCAAACACTGGGTTGTTACGTCTGACCCAGGATCAGGGTAACACAAAAACTACCCAAACACTGGGTTGTTACGTCTGACCCAGGATCAGGGTAACAAAAACTACCCAAACACTGGGTTGTTATGTCTGACCCAGGATCAGGGTAACACAAAAACTACCCCAACACTGGGTTGTTACGTCTGACCCAGGATCAGGGTAACACAAAAACTACCCAAACACTGGGTTGTTACGTCTGACCCAGGATCTGGGTAACACAAAAACTACCCAAACACTGGGTTGTTACGTCTGACCCAGGATCAGGGTAACACAAAAACTACCCAAACACTGGGTTGTTACGTCTGACCCAGGATCTGGGTAACACAAAAACTACCCAAACACTGGGTTGTTACGTCTGACCCAGGATCAGGGTAACACAAAAACTACCCCAACACTGGGTTGTTACGTCTGACCCAGGATCAGGGTAACACAAAAACTACCCAAACACTGGGTTGTTACGTCTGACCCAGGATCTGGGTAACACAAAAACTACCCAAACACTGGGTTGTTACGTCTGACCCAGGATCAGGGTAACACAAAAACTACCCAAACACTGGGTTGTTACGTCTGACCCAGGATCAGGGTAACACAAAAACTACCCAAACACTGGGTTGTTACGTCTGACCCAGGATCTGGGTAACACAAAAACTACCCCAACACTGGGTTGTTACGTCTGACCCAGGATCAGGATAACACAAAAACTACCCCAACACTGGGTTGTTACGTCTGACCCAGGATCAGGGTAACACAAAAACTACCCCAACACTGGGTTGTTACGTCTGACCCAGGATCAGGGTAACACAAAAACTACCCAAACACTGGGTTGTTACGTCTGACCCAGGATCAGGGTAACACAAAAACTACCCAAACACTGGGTTGTTACGTCTGACCCAGGATCAGGGTAACACAAAAACTACCCAAACACTGGGTTGTTACGTAGAAAAAAATAACCCAAGATTTTTTAGAGTGAAATGGATGGAAGTTTTTTATGCAATTCAAATATGTAAATCTTAAAGTGTTTTGGATCCAGTTGATGAAATATTGACACATTTGATAGATGTAATTTAAAGACAGAGCCAAAGTTTGTTCAGTAAAGCACTTGTGTACTTTTAGACCCCTTATTCATGATATTGTGATTATAGTACAGGTGCATGATGGGAAACTGATCTCAGATGGTTTATATTGTGATCTGTCAGGTCATGAGCTGATGGGAAGCGTGTGTCTGTAGATGCTCTGTGGTGTTTAATGGTGACGTCTTCCTGTGACAGACAGCGGTTCGCCGTTTCCCGCTCACGTTCAGTTAGACTCGACAGTAACCGTGCCCTCGTTACTGGATCTCTGGGGGAGTTTGGTAGTTAGTCAAACGAGGCCTGTAACTCCTGATTGCATGATGTCATTGAATGAGTCTGTGGTCTCTGGAAAGTTTTACAGGAGAAGTCGTCATCACATTCTTATAGTGAAAAAGTATGAGAAAGTGTGCAGTGAGACGTTCTACGACGTCATAAAGTTGCGTGTTTTAGGTCATTGTTTGATGCTTTAGTATCTATTAGTAATTATTTTAATATTCTTTTTTGGTTTCATACAACACTGTAAAAAATATTTTAATGATTTGTTATCACAGCATTCTTTCTTTTGTCAAATCAACTTCAATAATTAATGTTGTTCAGATAACATAATATTTTGAGTTTCTGTTGATTAATCCAATCGCCTTCATTGTGTTAACAGGTAACTTTAAGTTAAACCAACAATTCTTTTTTGCGGTGCAGTTATAGACCAATGAATTGCCTTATATTTGGCCATTTTGAGGTTATTGGCATCAGTTCTGAAATCTACCTGCCAAGAATCAAAGAATACTGCATGGTTTATGTTTGCAAAGACTTTTTAATAATGAATTTTGAGTGTGTGTATTGAAACACTACTGTTGCTTGTCAGTATGTTTTTTTGTTGTTGTTTTTTTAAAAGAAATTAGCATTTTTTATTAATCAATGACACATTAAATTGATCAAAAGTGACATTAAAGACATGTATAATGTTACAAAAGATTTTGTTTCAAAAAATGCTGTTCTTTAGAACTTTCTAACCATCATAGAATCCTGAAAAATAAAATATCAGTTTCCACAAAAATATGAACAGTTTTCAACATTGATAATAATCAGAAATATTTCTTGAGCAGCAAATTAGAATGATTTCTGAAGGATCATGTGACACTGAAGACTGGAGTAATGATGCTGAAAATTCAGCTTTGATCACAGGAATAAATTACACTTTACTATATATATATATATATATAATATTTCACATTTTTACTGTATTTTTGATCAAATAAATGCAGCTTTGGTGAGCCGAAGAGACTCTTTCAGAAGAATAAAAAACTATAATGTTTCCAAACTTACAGTATATATAAATTTCAAATATTGTAATAGTGCAGTGAGTTTTTTTGTATGCAAATTTTATTATAATTATGTCTTATTTGCTGTTGTTAAAATATAGACGTTAATGTGTACGATATGAACAAACATACCAGAGCAGCAGAGGCTTGTTTCCTGTAGGCAGGTGGCGTCGCTCATTAAACGCCGTGATGAAAAGTAGGTTAACAGGAGGATGAAGGTTGAATTAATGCCACAACCACAAGATCCAGATTTCCAGATGAACTGATTAATGCACCAGAAACCACATGCCAACACATTCCCACAATCCTTTGCTCTCTCAAGCGTGTTTGTGTAATGATGAAGTGCAGCACTGAATGAGGAGAAACACGTGAGGATTTGTAGGTGAAGTTACTTGTTGCTTTAGTGAGCAGATTGTCATAGTTTTGTGTCTATTAGTGATCTGTGAATGTGAGTGTTTCTCATTTCTGAGCTCTTTTGTCTTCTGTGTGAACATAAATGTAAAAGAAGAAGCTTGTGATGTGCTGAAGATCGTGTTACGCGAGAGATTTCTGATGTGGCGTCGGTGAACGTCTGCACTGTTGCCTTCACATTTATCACAGCAGTTAGCGTGTCACATGACGGCTGTTGCTAAACAGATTCTGAGGTCTCATCTGGAGGAACACAGAGGAATCATGGATCTGTGGTGAGGGTCGATATCATCCATCACCTTCCTTCTCTGACTCTGATGGAGGTCTGTATATGATCTCTCTATGGCCGATGATTGTAGTTTCACATGACATGAGCTCTAGTTTTCCTGATTCATTCACTGTAAACACAACAAACTTTTGCACTTTTTCAGTTTAAGAAGCAGTTTTAGAATGTTTTGTGCTTTAAAGATTATTTCACATATTGACTATTAATGATTGAAGAGTTTCACTCATTGTTGACCAGCAAGAGTCATAGACTTTTATTCATTTAGCAGATGCTTTTATCCAAAGTGGCTTATTATGTCAGAGGTTAATTTTATTTAGTTACGTATTTGGTTGAATCTCATGAATTTCTCTCATGCCTGCCTCATATTTCACCCTAAAAAAAAAAAAAAAAAGGATATAAAAAAATATTGGTTTCTAAATAATATTTTATATAATATATATTATAATAAAACCTGTTTTTAGGAACATTTATATTTTTTGATTTATCATAAGACCATTACGATATTTTGCAGTGTATATATATATATTACACTGCAAAATATTGTAATGGTCCTAAAAATAGATTTTATTTTCTTTAAACAAAAATTAGTTTTTTGAGATGAAATATGAATATGATCTTAACAAATTTTATTGTATATATATTTTTTAAATTTGATTTATTCTTTTATTTAATTTTTTTTTTACATTTTATTTTATTTTTTATATTTTATTTTATTGTATTTTTCATATTTAATTTAATTTTTTTTATTAAATTAATTTTTTAATTTTATTTTATTTTTAATTTAATTTTATTTAATTTTACATAATGGTCCTAAACAGATTTTATTTGTTCTTTTTGTTCTTTTTTTTGCTTTTGTATATACATTTGAATTAATTAAAATTTATTTAATTATGTAAAATTTACCACTAAATTACCATTAATAATTAAAATTATTAAGAATATTATTTAGACTTTATTTGCTGCATTGCCTTTATGGTGATTTTTTTTTTTTTTTTGCCATGAAAATAATCTTGCAATGCAAACAAATCCTAAGCAGGTTTAGTGAGATTCACATGTCCAGCACATCATGATTGTTGGAAGTGCTCGTCTCTTGCAGGTGTTTATCAGCGACGGGTCAGATCTCAGACTCATTACAGACACACAAACCACTTTAGAAACGCGGCATCAGCGTCAGACAGGCGTACAGTAACTGATTCACATCACTCACACATAAAAGCAGCTGATAATTTAATGCGTTTTACTATTGACTCGACGTGATTCATGCATTTCCCTGCTGAACGTTTATCATTGCTTTTATATTCCAGATAGTGTTTCTAAAGTTTTCTCTTTCTGTCTGGGACGGTGCGATTGGATCCCTCTGGATTTATCTTATTAATTGCTTCAACTTCTTTTCCTTTGGCTGTCTGTAGTTGTGAAGTTAGTTGTGATGCAGCGGTTTGCGGTCTGTGGTGTCCGTGATAACGCACTGGGATTGAAGTTCACTTTTCAGCGCAGATAATGGGATTGTGATGAATCTCTGAAAGTTGGAGAATAATATTCACCTTGAAAAGGGATAAACAGGGTTTTTCTACTTCACAGCTTCTTCCCTTATTTTCCAGCAGGATCAAATCTCATTGCACTTTCTCGGCAGGAGATCAAACAGCGATCCGTTCGGAAGTTCATTTGAGATTCTGGCCGCTGGATTGGAAAGAGCCGGCAGACGTGTGTCGTACAGAAACCCTGATGTCTGCGTGTCTCTCGGGTCTAAACGTCCTCTCAGCGTGTCTTTATTGGCTCTCAGGATACTCTTTTTCAGGGAACATTGGATTAAAAGTCCTTTATGAGCTGCTGCTTCCTAAATGACTTGAACAAGTGCAGTAACTGAGGCCATTTTTATTCATTACTGATATTCTCAGAGCAGAAACAGGAGCCTGACAAACAGATGACGCTCTCTTCAAATCCAGTTAGAAAAGTCACCAACACTGAAAAAACATCAAACGTTTAGGAAGCTGAAGAAGTGAACGCCCAGGCCTGTTTAAATACATTTTAATGCATTTTTTTTTGAGTATTATTAATATCATTAATACTTTGTATGTCATGATAGTTTTTGTTGCATTGCTTTCATGGTGATTTAAAAAATAAAAAGTGTTTAAATTGCCATGAAAATAATGTTGCAATGCAAATAAATCTTAATAGTCCTAAAGATAGACTTCAGAAGGGAACGCTTAGGCCTGTTTAAATAAATGTTAATGCATCTTTATGAATATTATTAGGGGTAAAGCACCGAAGGTTCGATGGCACCTATTGTATCCGTTGGCGTTCTTATTATTCTTCTTCCGCTCTGGAAGTCTATGGCAGCCCATAGAACCGCTTGCGGGATATTTATGAAATTTGGCATGCTGATAGATGACAGTCCCAACATTAACTACAGCAAATTTGGTGTTTCTAGATCAAACTCTGTAGCGCCACCACTTGTTGAACTTCCAGTGACCAGTATGAGAGAGTGAGAGCGATAACACCAAATTTAACACACCTGCTCCCCATTCACACCTGAGACCTTGTAACACTAACGAGTCACATGACACCAGGTAGAGAAAATGGCTAATTGGGCCCAATTTGGACATTTTCACTTAGAGGTGTACTCACTTTTGTGGCCAGCGGTTTAGACATTGATGGCTGTATGTTGAGTTATTTTGAGGGAACAGCAAATTTACACTGTTATACAAGCTGTACGCTCACTACTTTACATTGTTGCAAAGTGTCATTTCTTCAGTGTTGTCACATGACAAGATATAATAAAATATTGTGAGGGGTGTACTCACTTCTGTGAGATACTGTATAAGCGTTCCGGTTAACTAACCAGCAGAGATGGAGGAAATTTATAGATTTCAAGTGCAAGTTCATTCAGTGCATCATTTCCTGATGAGAAAGTGAGGGAGGAAGGTGAACGTGAACGAAATACTGCTCAAATATTGTGGGGAAAAAAAGATGAATTTATCAGTTACCTGTTGATTTATGTTGCATTCTATTGAAATAGCGAAGGTAATGAACTCTAATTTGTTTCGGAGAGCATGTAGTTGAACGGGCGGATGTTAATTTTTATCGTGGCCAGACATCTGAGGCATATTTTGTGTAATTAAAAGCAGGCCGTATAATTGAAGAACCTGCTCTCTGTCAAGGTATCTGGAAATTACATGCCACGCCGAAGCTTTTACTTCATTCTCTTCTATATTTCACCTCCTTTTTTTCCCAGCTCTTCATATCCATTAGTTTAATGAACATGCTTCAATTTAGCCGCTGCTAATATCCAGCTCTCCGTACGGTGCTCATTAAAATAAACGCTGCTAATCAAAGTGCGTGGCAATTACCAATAGATCACATCACAGCATTGAGGGCTTTGGATGTTGGTTGGTTGGGTTTGGCTGGGATGTAATGGGCTCAAATGAGTCCACCTGAAGTGTGACATCCGGAGGGAGATGTTCCCGCCTCATATTACCGTAAACAACGTCAAGTTGAGCCTGTATTAGGAGCGCGAGTGCTGTTGTGGAAGTTGGTGAAGTCAATCAAACGTGGCCTTCACTTTTAATTGGATCACAGAAACAAACAGACCCGGCATGATGGCTCATTTGGGAAGCGTCAGATCCGCTCCGGAGCATAATGCACAAAGACAGCCTTGGTTCCATAAAGTTTGTTAACTTGATATGAATGAGCTGTTTATCATCTGAAGTCTCCGAGCGGCTTGTTTTTCACGACGAGGAGAATTAAATGAAACACTGATTATTTACAAGAACATTATATGAGAGGAATATTCACTATAACAAAAAATTCCATCCGCTGTTCCGGTGCATTATATAATGTTTTGGTAACACTTTACAATAAGGTAATACAGTTATAGTTAGTTGATGCTCATGTTTGTTAATGTTAGTTGTTGCAATAGATTTTTTACAGTGTTATTAATCTTCGTTATTGTTATTCATTTCAAATAATAGTAAAATTCCATCAAATTGAATTGAATGATCCTTATGTAAAAATATGTAAGGACTATTCAATTATTCAATGAAAATATGTAAGGATTATTCAATTATTCAATGAAAATATGTAAGGATTATTCAATTATTCAATGAAAATATGTAAGGATTATTCAATTATTCAAGTAAAATATGTAAGAATTAAGAATTATTCAATTAAAATATGTAAGGATTATTCAATTATTCAATTAAAATATGTAAGGATTATTCAATTATTCAATGAAATTATGTAAGGATTATTCAATTATTCAAGTAAAATATGTAAGAATTAAGAATTATTCAATTAAAATATGTAAGGATTATTCAATTATTCAATTAAAATATGTAAGGATTATTCAATTATTCAAGTAAAATATGTAAGAATTAAGGATTATTCAATTATTTAATTAAAATATGTAAAGATTCAATTATTCAGTGAAAATATGTAAGGATTATTCAATTATTCAACGAAAATGTAAGGATTATTCAATTATTCAGTGAAAATATGTAAGGATTATTCAATTATTTAACGAAAACATGTAAGGATTATTCAGTTATTTGGTGGAAATATGTAAGGATTATTCAGTGAAAATATGTAAGGATTATTCAGTTATTTAACGAAAACGTAAGGATTATTCAATTATTCGGTGGAAATATGTAAGGAATATTCAATTATTCAATGAAAACATGTAAGGATTATTTAATTATTTATTGAAAATATGTAAGGATTATTCATTTATTCAATGAAAATATGTAGGCTACAGATTATTCAATTCTTCAATGAAAATATGTAAGGATTATTCAATTATTCAATGAAAATATGTAAGGATTATTCAATTATTCAATGAAAATATGAGGATTTTTCAATTATTCAATTAAAATATGTAAGAATTATTCATTGAAAATATGTACAGATTATTCAGTTCTTCAAAGAAAATATCTAAGGATTATTCAATGAAAATATGTAAGGATTATTCAATTATTCAATTAAAATATGTAAGGATTTTTCAATTATTCAATTAAATTATGTAAGGATTTTTCAATTATTAAATGAAAATATGTAATGTTTATTTAATTCAGTTTGATGGAATTTTACTATTATTTGAAATGCATAAATCTTGAAAAAAGGCTTAATTTTTTGAGTGTAGCTCAGGTCCATTAAATAATATTAACAGACACAACATTTGATTTTAATAATATTTAATATTTTTTAATTATTATAATAATTTTAATAATATGAGTACAAGACAAATTAACACACACACACACATATAATATATTGTTGATAATATTTATTATTAAAGTGTTTGGTATTAAGGAATTTTTAGAATGTTTGTTGTGGTTGATTTTATCCCAAAAGATCTAGAATATTTCATAAAAGCAGTCTGCACATCTTTTTGTTCGCTTTGTGAAAATCCATATTTTATGTGTGAACAATGTACAAGAGTCAAAGACAAAAAACATTTGACAAGCACAACGTTTCCAGTCATGTATATAAGGCTTTATTAGGACATATAAAAATAAATTTACAGCGAGAATAATTTTGTAAAGCGCTCGGTGGAAGAAAAAAACGAGCTTTCTCTGTTCCGCCCCTCCATTTCATTAAGACTCCAGTCGTATATTTCTATTCGCTCTTTGTCTTCTCCCTTTCCAGACCTTGAGCGCTGTATTTCGTTTGGGTTTGTTTTATTCTTCTGTCTGTCAGGAAAAGATTTCATGTGTTTTGTTGTTGTGAAGGCGCTTCAGGTAGTTTGTGTTGAATAGAGGAAGCGCGGCCTTGAGCTTGTGTCTTTAACTCTGTTTTTCTCTGTGAATTCTTCTTTTCTCTTGACCCGTCTGTTGGTTAGGCTCATCTGTCTGGCTCTTTTGTGATAAATCGGGTCTTTATGTGCGGCTCTCATTGTTGTCGTCCTCTCTGTGAAGATGTGAGGAGCGACACACTAATGTCTTATTAAACACTGATGGCAGCGTCGCTCCTGCTGCGTTTGAATATTACCAGTGTTTTACTGCGTCTGACGCCGCTGTGAGACACATTCAGCCGTTCAGTTCATTTATTATCATCCGTTTAGAAATATTTCTACATTATGTGCTCGAGAACAGTTTCATTTGTACGTTCATTTACAGAGGTCACACTGCTGTTGGAGAATCTAATATAAGTTTAGTGAGGTTGATGCTTAAAACAAGTGGACAACTTCTTCAAATGAAACATGTAGTTAGGAAAAATAGTGGTACTGGCCCTTTAAACCAGGAACCACTAGCATCAGTGTGTGTGAGAATATAGACTGTAAACCGAACACAAGTGTGTGAAGTGTTTGATTAGTCTGTGAGTCGTTATGTAGAATCGGGTCAATGAAATCCAAACTCTGATGCAGATTCGAGTCCTGTCTTTACAGTCAGACAGACAGACGGAGAGACTCCGTGTCCTTGAGCGTCTGTCCTGCGACTCACGCTGACTGATGAGGTCACTGCACCGGACATCTGTCCAGCGCTCTGATTGGTGGCGTAGCGTGGCGTCAGGTGTCAAGGGGTGTCGGCACACATCTGATGTTCCTCTGTGTTCTGACACCGGACGGCTTCATTATTGTCTCTCCAGTGACAGAGACACACAACACCACGACCCCTGTGATCTCGCTCCGTCTCCGTCTCCTCTCATCTCCTCCTGAACTGTGAATCAGTTTCAGGTAGGAGGGACGTTCACACTGCGCGTATGTTTAATGCGCTTCTGTTCACTAAGTTCAGGTCTGGATCACAGTGACTGACTGACATTCATGTGAATCAACTGAGAGTCACCAGGGGAAAAATTGGGATTTTTAGCAAATTGAAAGATGTAGTTTTTATTGTAATGTTGTAACAAGAATTTATTTATTGTTTGTTTTAAAATACTTTAATCCTGCTGTTACAATTGCCATTCATGCTGATATGGCACCAAACAAACTAATTAATATAATAAAATAAACAAATAAATGAATGATTATAATTAAACAAATAAGTGAATTATATTTATTTGTTTGTTTATTTACTTATATGTATTTAATCAAATAAATAAATTTAAAAAACTAAATATAAATAAACAAATATATTATAAATAATTGAAAATAGTTAACTAGTAAATAAATATATTTATTCATTTTTTTAATTATATTCATTTATATTTATTTAATTAAACAAGTAAATAATGTATAAAATTAAATAAAAATAATTGCCATTCATGCTGATGTCACCAAACAAACATACAAATAAATAAATATAATTGAATAAACAAACAAATGAATTAATGTAATTAAAAAATAAATGAATTATATTTATTTGTTTGTTTATTTACACACACACACACACACACATATATATTTAATCAAACAAATTAATTAAAAATGACTAAATATAAATAAACAAATATATTATAAATAATTAAGTAAATAAATATATGTATTCATTTATTTAATTATTTTTAATCATATTTATATATATAATCAAATAAAAAATAAATATAAATAAACAATTATATTATTAATAAATAAAAATAATTAACAAGTAACTAAATATATTTATTCACTTATTTAATTATATTAATTTATATTTATTTAATTAAACAAATAAATAAAAAGTAATTTTTTAAAAAATTGAATATATATATAATGTATTTTTTTTTAAATTTGTGTAATATAATTTATATGATATTTATTAATTTATTTAATTTTATTTGTTTATTTATTTAAATGAAAATTAATTAATTGATGATAGAGCTGTCAACGTCTGTCAGGTTATGAAGATTGAAAGCAACAGAAGGGACTGAAATACACAAAACAGTTTAAAGTTAGTTTAAATATTTACTTGTTTATTTGTGACTGCGGTTTCAGACAGTACAGGTGATTGAGCTGGTTATCTGGTCATTCAGACGTGACTGGTAGTAAATACAGTGACCGTGTGAACGCAGATGTTGAATCATCGTGTTGTTTTGATACAAATATAAATGAGATAATCTTTTGTTAATCAGAACCTCCAGTGCTGCGAGTCCATGTGTTTCTGTTGTGTCGAGCAGAGTGTAATCCTCTCTTTTTCCTAGAATTGGACTGTGATTCACCATCATGTCAGTCAACAATCAGTCGGTCTGATTAAAGTAAACACAGTAATGACACATAAACACTCCGTCATTACGATCGAGCCATGATGAAGGTGTGTCCTCATCATCAGCGTGTGCGGCCCCTCTGTCCTGATTGTTGTGGTTAGATGAAGTCTCTCTCTCTCTCTCGCTCTCTCTCCAGCCGTCTCTCGCTCGCCCGCCGCTGCTCTCAACCTAATTGGCTGAGTGTAGAGTGTCTTTATCGTCATGGAAACCACTTTAATGTCCCTTTATTGGGCATCGCGGCCTTGAGTCATGGCCGCCTGCACCGACACAGGAAGGGGAATTAGTGAGGATGAGTGAGGTGAGGAAACAGAGAGTGTGCGCTTATAATGATGGTTATTTCAGACGGCAGCGGATGAACCTACAGTAAGATAAAAGCTGCATTTCCATCTATTACATGCTCTCAAATCATACGTGTGCTCACACATGGGGGCCCAAAAATAAATAAAGAAATGTAATAATAGGAAAGTAAATAAAGAAACATATGACTTGATAAAACAAATACATTTCCTTTTTTTCTTTTTTCTTTTTTTTTTTTTTAATTAAATTTAGTCCTGAATTTATTTTAACACCAGACTTGATGATAATGATGATGATGATGATGCTGTGAGGAAGAACAACATACAACTGTTTTTATTTCTGGAAAATCATTGTCTCTAAAAAATAATTCAACAGTGTAAATCAGTGAAAATAACTCTGCATTAACTTGGCAATTTGAATAGTGTGCATTGCTACTAAATAAAATATTTATTTATTTTAATTTAGATGTATTTATCTTTAATTTATTTGTTTATTTATATATATATATATATATATATATATATATATATATATATATATAAGTAAATTAAAATTATAAATGTATTCATTTACTTCTTAATTATATTTATTTATTCATTAAATATTTATTTTTACATATTTATATTTTTATATATAGTGTATATGTAAACAAATAAATTAAAAATAAATCATAAAAATAAACAAATTTATTAAAAAGAAATAAATATAAGTAAATAAATATTTAAAAAATAAGTATAAGAAATATATTCATTTATTTGTTTTATTATTTTAATTCTTTCATTTATTTGTTGATTTAATTATTTAATTTGATTTAATTAAATTACTAAAAAAAGTATTTATTTTAATATGTATTTTTAGTTTATTTGTTTAAATTATATATATATATATATATATATATATATATATAAAAATTATTAAATAAATTAAAAAATATAAAATAAATATTCATTTACTTAATTATTTTATTTATTCATTTAAATATTTATTTACATATATATGTATATTGTGTGTTTGTGTGTATGTGTGTATATATATATATATACACACACACACACACACACAATTAAATTGAAAATAAGTAAATAAATAGTGTAAAATATTATATTATAATAGTAAATAAATATTAATATAATAAATATATTCATTTATTTGTTTAATTATATTAATTTTCATTTATTTGTTGATTTAATTATATCAATTATGTTTTGTATGTTTGTTACCACATCAGCATGAATGGCTATTGTTTTGGCAAGATTGAAGTATTTTAAAACATTATTTATTGATTGATTGATTTCTCTACACCTCACAAACCATGTGCTCTAGTGCTCGTTTTGACTCTGTCTGCCATCAGGACGTGTTCACGTTTGTGTAATGTCATGTATTTGGCTGTTACAGGTTCTCTTCTAGCATCATCTCCTTTTTCTCTTTTGTTTTTTATTCTTGGCCCTAATGAAGCTCACTGGATCAGTCGTCCAGCGGCGTCGAGCGTCTCAATCACTCCGGCGGTTTTAATGTGACTTCTAGCAGCGGTGTTTCCCTCATCAGCTCCTCTGATCACATCCAGTGCCGCCCATAAACGTGTCTGCTCTGCTTGTACATGTCAATCCTAATTATCTTCATCCCGACCCCGCTGTGGTAACAAGCTCTCGTGAGGAGCGTCTCGTTTGGATCTGCTCATTTGTGAAGCAGATTGAAGATGTGACAGACTCATATGAGATGATTCCACTCTCTGCTGGACCGAAGTGACCGGTCTGGCGCCGGCTGTGATTATCTTCGGGCCGGATCAGGTCACTCTCAGGGTAAAGCGTCCGGACAGAGATGTAGAAACACAATTAGATTCAATTAGATAGTGGAAAACCGATTCTGTGCATTAGATGGTGAACATCTCCAGAGATGCAGCTCTGATGGAACAGCAGTGAGTCCTTTTATTTATTTATTTTATTTATTTATTTTCTTTTCTTTTCTTTATTCCTAAAACTTTGCCTGGTGTCCACATTTATTTATTTATTTATTTAGTTAAAAATCCCGAAACTGTCATGGTAAAGCAAGTCTTTTACATCATTAAATTTAATTGAATTGAATTTAATTTAAAATTTTATTTTTACATAATTTAATTTAATTTAATTTAAAATTTTATTTTATTTGAAAAAAAAAAAAAAATCAGTGAAAATAACTTGGCATTGTTCATTGCTACTAAATAAATATTTAAAATACTAAACATTTATTTATTTACTTTAATTTATATTGATGTATTATTAATTTATTTGTTTAATTAAATAATAAATATAATATTATTTATTTATTATTTATTTAATTAAATTAAAAATACATATAAATATATTCATTTATTTATTTTTATTTTATTTTACATTTTATTTTGTATTTTATTTTTTAAATTTACATTACTTCATTTTAATATTTTATTTCATTATTTATATTTACTTTAATTTATTCAAAATACTAAAACTTTGCCTACTGTCATGGTAAAGCAACTTTCACGTCATTCCATTTTATTTATTTACTTGCTTATTTATTTCATTTTTCAAAATCTTAAGACTTTGCCTATTCTCATGGTGATGCAGCAGTCTTTTACATTTTATTTTTGTTCATTTATTTTTTTTATTTACATTACTGAGATATTTTTTTATTTTATTTAATTTTTTATTATTTTATTTTATTGAGAATAGGTTAATGGGGTCAAACAGACGGAGTTTCCAGTCGTTTATGATCTCTCGTTCTCTTCTCCAGCGCTCACGCGGAGGCCGGAACAATGCCGGATCCATGTTATCGTGTCTTTGAAGTCGTGGCATTAACAGTTTGGGCACGGAGGATTTTTCCATGTGAAAGCCCTTTTAGTTTTTAATCAGAGTAGATTCAATTAAATTATTAATTTTCTTCCCAAACGGTTTTGAGGTGCAGATATGGGATCAGTGGAGAAGAAAGGGCCGTCAGCGAGTCACGTTTAATCATTAAGTTTCAGGAGAGTGTGATGTAATTACGCTCAGGTGATGGAATTACGGCTGCTTTTATTAACGAGCTGCTCTTAGGAGCCCATCTGAGCATGTGCATGTATTTTATTTTATTTATTTATTTTATGTATTTATTTATTTTAATCAAAGTTCTAAAACTCTATATATTTCAAGTTTTTTTAGTTTTTAAAAATCCCACACTCTCCGTGTTCTCTCAGAGTGTGATGTAATAGGGCTGCTTTATTAATGAGCCGCTGATATGAGCCGATCTGAGCATGTGCAGATGACCTTGACTGACTTTTAACCCTGTCCGTCCCTCTTTTCTGTGTTGGCAGATGTGTGGAGATCATTGCGAAGGAGGGCCGGAGTCTGAAGGAGCTTTATCTGGTATCCTGCAAGATCACAGATCACGGTAAGACTGAGATGAGTTTCGTTTCTCTCTGAATCATGAACACTTCAGACTACAGAAGCTCAATGTCATGCGTCATGTTCAGAAATGTTGCATTCTCAGTGTTTCCACACGGGGCGCTACAACGCACATTAACTTTAACCTGTCGCCTTCAGTCAGTTTTCACTTTTTAGGCCTAACTACTATCATAGCAGCACTTATTCACAGTTTATTTTATACTTTTCAAAATTCAAAAACTTTGCCTGTCATGAGGAAAGTGCTTTTATTTATTTATTTATTTCCTAAAACTTTGCATACCTTCATGGCAAAGCAGCAGTCTTTTACATTTATTTATTTATAATTTATTCGTTTAATTACATAAATAGGAATAAATATATTCATTTACTTGTTTATATTTGTTTATTTATTCTGTAATTATTTATTTATTTAAATTGCTTATTTTTAATTCGCAATTTAATTTATAATTTAAATATATAAATTAATTAATTAAATATTACTTTTATTTATTTATTTATTTGTTTACTTATTTCCTAAAACTTTGCATACCTTCATGGCAAAGCAGCAGTCTTTTACATTTATTTATTTAAACTTTTATTTGTATTTAACTTATTTGTTTAATTACATAATATTCAGTTACTTGTTTGTTTAAAATATTTATTTATTCTGTAATTATTTATTTTTAATACATTTGTTTATATTTATTTATAATTTAAATATATTAATAAATTAATTAAATCAAACAAATAGTGAATAAATATAATTAACTGAATTTATTTATTTATTTCCTACCTAAAACTTTCCATACTGTCATGGCAAAGCAGCAGTCTTTTAAATTTTATTTATTTATTTTTAGTTTACATTTTTATTTAGATTTAATTTATTTGTTGTATTACATAAGTATATGTATTATATTTATTTCCTTATTTATTTATTCTGTAGTTATTTATTTATATTACTTATTTTTTAAACATGTATTTATTTTTATTTATAATTTAAATATATTAATTAATTAATCAGTGAAATTGTAAATAAATATTATAACTGAATAAATGAATTTATACATTTATTTATTTATTTATTCCAAAGTCCAGCAATGTTTTATATATTTCCAGGCTTACAGTTTTAAAATCCCAGACTTTCAGTGCTCTCAGGCTTTTGTTTCCGCTCTGTATGTAGAACCATTTATTCATGTCTACATTCATGTATTGGAGTGTGTTTCTGTCCGTACGGTCCACTGAAGGCACATTAATGCTCATTGTCAGTCCAGCAGTATGCGCTACAGATAATGCAGTAATGATGGCAGATAAACCCTCTGATCCCTCGAAACAAAGGGCAGAACAGCTGCATGTGTTCACACACCGAATCACAGGGTGCTCTGGGTAATTACTGCCTGCTGAGACTGAAGGACAAAGCTGAGCGATTATGCCAGGCAAACAATAGCTACATGTGCTGCCAGATCGTAACGTTAGATGTACGTAACTGCATGACGGAGCAAAAGGAGCCGTTCTTGTGCTTGTTCTTGCTCGGTGTAATGAAAACGCATTTGGTTTTTATTAGTGTAAAGACAGAAACGCTCTCCTCCCATCGCCCACCTCTGAGAGCAGCCGAACGACAAAGATTTGCTTCAGTGTTTTTAAGTGGAAAAAGATTTTAGAAGTAGATTTTCGGGTCAGCGGCGCTCTTAAATGACACCCTTGCGGTGCAGCGCTGAATCGCTGTGTGTTTGTGTTGAGCTTGTGCCCGAAAACTGACCACATCTCCACCACCACAGTGAAAATCACCACCAGTCAGAAGCATTAGACGTCATTACATGCAGCTGTGTCACTTACGGTCAGCGGGGGAAGCAGCGAGACGCAATAACATAAACAGTCTGACCGGTGGACGCACATGATGACAAGGATAAACTAGACTAGTACACATGCTAGAGCAGAAGTGATGTGAAGAAAAGCTTTGCTTTGTTAAATTAAAGGTGAAGTGAGTGTCTTTGTTCACTTTAAGTATTTGCAGAAGAGGTGTGTGTTCTTAAAGTCGCGCTCGTCTTTTGAAACAGCTGTAGGGCGGGGCTTGATTTTGATTGATTGAATGGTGGTGGTTTGCTATTGGTGGATCTCATGTGAGTGACAGGTTGCCCCGCCCTCGTCATCAGAGAAGAGATCCTGCAAGAGGGAGGAGAAGATTACGAAAAACATGGATTTAAAACAGTAATGATAATGTGCATAGATGAATCATTAATGAATAAACGCTGCAATAGGGATTTCAATATTAGGGGGCTCAGCCCCCAATGAGGGAATGATTTAAAAAAAAAAAAAAATTTAATATTTGTTTTTATATTAGGGTAGGCATGAACAATACAGTAGGTTCTACACTACCTATCAAGTCAATCCCTGAATATTGAATTAATTTCTAATCATTTTAAATAACTAATATTCATTAATAGAAGAATATAGACAAACGTTATTATTACTGTAATTGTCTAGATTGGCAATATGTGGGTAAAATATATATATATTTCAACACATTTAATGTTTTAAACATTATTATTTTTTTAATTTTCCATTTGTGCAGTAAAATTAACTTTAAAGAAGATCTACATTTATCATTTTCATTCATGGTGATAACATGAAAATGTGTCATGGTTCAGTGGAGGATTTTTGTCGCTTGGTGAAAAACAAACACTTTTAACATGAAAATGACATGAAATTGCCTCTATAACCGTTAGATGGCTGCAGAGGACCACTCATTAGTTCATCTGCCATCATTTCCACTCCCTTTTATAGTTCTTTTAATGTGTTTTGCTTTTGGATTTATTTTATTTAATGAATATTATAACAAATTTGAGCAATTTTATTGCACTGAAGTAGAGGAAAAGTCACAAAGTCTCATGCCATTTAGATGAAAGGAATTTCTTAAAATTTTACAGTGGATGGGAAACCGTCTTGAATTGCTCCCGCGTCATATTGCGTAAACTGCATTTATGAACCACACGGATGCAGATATCATAACAATCTATTAATAAATGCACACACGTTTTTCTCTGCTTTGACGCTGAAGACGCACTGAATAACGCAGACTAAAATACAGGGATGAGCCGATCACGAATTAGTGCACGAATTAATTACAGTTTTTTAGGGGGGCTGGGTGGAGATTTAGAGAGGCTAAAGCCCTCCTAAAATGGGCCTAGTGACTTCAGTATTCCATAACAATAAGAATTGTCAATTTAGTTTTCATGATGACTTTAAAGGTGGAGGTTTGCAGAAGAACAGAGAGAGTGAAGGTTCTGGAAAGTGACTGTGAATTGAAACTTTTGCTCACATTGATGACTGGTTAGACCAGAAACTCAGATTAACATTGAGGGTATGTGATGGATCAGCTGGGACTAGTTATGGACTGGTATGGACTAGTTATGATTAGGACTAGTTATGGACTGGTATATTTGTTAGCCTAGTTAATCAGCTGATATTGGCTACAGTATAATGAGATTATTATGATAACATTGTCTGATTTTTAGGCTTATAAGTGTTGTTAGTTCTCCCTGTTCCAATGAATAGTACCATTTTTGTTTAAAATTATAAATATTGTATATTATAAACAATATCTACACATATCTATTTACACATATGCACTGAAAAAAATCAGTAGAAAATGGAAGTTACTGGTAATTTTCTGTTTGGGCGTCCATTAAGTTCACAGACATTTCCTTTAACCCTAAACACAACACAATGCAATGTGTTAAATATGGAATATTCTTTCATGTTAACACAGTACATCGGGCCCTATTAACATTATAAATGTTACTTTTACAATTTAATACATCTTTAGTGAATAAAAGTATTACTTTTTTTCCAAAAAAGCAAGAAAGTAAATGCTTTCATCTTTGGATCAAAGCATCTGCCAGATGCATGAATGTAAGTATCGCTATCAGCATCAACTTTTAATAAACACCGATCCGGTGACCACTAGTTAGGGCACTATGTTAGTGTCCAGCGGTCATCTCGGACACTGAGAACCTCCTCACTTCATCTCCGCAGGTTTTGGCCAGAATGATGTGTCTCTGAAAGTCACTTCAGATCTTCTTTGGCAGTGAGTTAAAGTGACTGAAGGACTTCTTCACAGCAAAACCTTTAAAGCCTTAAAACAGCCTGAAATCAGACCGATGGACACCGTAATCCAGAACATAGTTTTTTTTTATCTTGTCTTTTAGATTACAGTAGTGTAATTCAGCTCTATATGTGTGATTAATACTCTTATGTTTACTTATATATGCTGTACTGTACAAAAAAGGTCACTACCGTAAATACAAAAAGATATTCATTATAATGAATGCCATTAAAATAAGTTATATGAAATAAATCCTAGTACATGGCGTTATAAATAATAATGCACAGTTATGCAGTCATATGTGTTTTTCTCAGGCTGTATTTATAGTTGAATTGCAGTACAGCGCAGAAAGCATGTTCTGAGCGATTCTCCCATGAGGAAGTCTGATACGACACTAATGTATTTCAGCCCACTTGAGATAATTACATATAAGTGCCGTAGTAATGTGCCGAATCAGTCGGAACTCCGCGCAGCATTTGTTTAACGTCAGCAGAACTCGTAGTGACTGTAATCACGACCCCTCGGATGCGTGATGAATGACCGCAACATCAAAACCAAACACTAATGATGCCCTGGAATGTGGCCGAAATATCCCAGCATTTAAACAAGATTAATGGTGGACACCTGATCTGGGCTTTTAGGAGGAACCGCGGACCTCCGTGGGCTAATGCGGGTCCGGTTTAGGGTGATGTCAAACACCATCGCTCCTCTGAGGGCCGGTAAATACGCCTGTTCTCCCGCGTCCTGCTGCTAATGGAATGATTGGTGGATTTCCTGCGTGGCTATTGATCAATTGGATAATAGAAGGTTGATTTTGCGTCCGTGTTCTTGGCGGTGTTCTCATTTTAATATCTCCAGCCAGGGTTGGAAATTGGAAATGGAGGCTTGAGGCAAAAATGCCACCAAAATGAACCAAACATGCCCACTGAATTCAAGAAAAGGGGACAAAAATTGTCCCTCTGGTGCTCTTCAGTCATTTTTGACCCCAATTTTTTTTTCAATCTTTTTTTTTAAACCAGAATGTTTTGACACTTGGTGACTTTTGTGGCACTTACTATATGGAAAAAAAAAAAAATATATTGTGGACATGATTCGAAAAGTTTAAATATTCCTAAAAATAGTCACACTTGTCTTGTACTCCTCGTAACCCAAAAAACAACAACAACAACAACCATAAAAATGAATGGGAAATTTTGAATGAATTTTGAATGAATTAGACATTTTGGGGGTTAAAAATAGTTCATGGATTATAATTATTGCATAAATATTACATAGTTTCCACAAAATACAAAATATAAAAAAAATATATATATATATATATTGAACAAAAATATATTACATTGATTTTACTGAAAGAAAATGATCATATATTCACTGGAATAAAATGGATCATAAGTAATACATAAATATCAATTTTAAATTTTTTTTAAAATTAATATTAAAAAGATGACTTGAGATTTGATTGGTATCAGTCTATAGTATTCTGATTCTTAATTGAATAAATTCAAGTATTTGACATAAAAGACGACACAGATACATTAAATAAGGTAATTCTTCAAATTTCCCTCACAAATGTAAATACAATATATTAATAATAATAATAATAATTAAAAAATAACATTGCCCCTTGATGGAAAAGTTCATTTCTGACCCTGTCTCCAGCATGGATTATATTTATTAATAGTTTTGAGTAGTTTGTTGAAGATGTCTGTCATGTTTTCTTCTGCTGCTGCTGTTTTCTGCTGTATGTTTGCTTTTAATCAGCAGATTCGGAGAGATGAAGCGCAGCAATAATGCTCTTGTAATTTCCGCCGTGATGCAGTGCGGCGCACAGATGCTCAGTAAATGGACAAACACTCGGCAGAGAACATTTGAAGCCCTTCAGTTCTGCTTCCATTAAGTCTTGAGTTCATATTTGCTGGTTAGTGATTGTGTTCAGCGCTGGCGGACGAGCTGCACTCATGCACCTGCTTTAGTTTAATTAATTCTTATGGTTATTAGAGTACCGCTCTGTGAGATGACATAGTCATTTTTGTACTTTTTCAGACTTTATCCAGCTAGATAGCGGGTCATGGGGTTCTGAAGATGATTGTGTTGGTTATTAGAAATCGATTTCATAAAGCTTTTTATAAGTTCTTGAAAGTATCATTTGAAGTTACAGGCAACAGAGAATGAAGTTACACTCTAAAAAATCCTGGGTTAAAAACAACCCAAGTTGGGTTGAAAATGGACAAACCTAGCGATTGGGTTGTTTTAACCCAGCGAATGGGTTGTTTTAACCCAGCGAATGGGTTTTTTTAACCCACCGATTGGGCTGTTTCAACCCAGCGATTGGGTTGTTTCAACCCAGCGAATGGGTTGTTTTAACCCAGCGAATGGGCTGTTTTAACCCTCCGATTGGGCTGTTTTAACCCAACGAATGGGTTGTTTTAACCCAGCGAATGGGTTTTTTTAACCCACCGATTGGGCTGTTTCAACCCAGCGATTGGGTTGTTTCAACCCAGCGAATGGGTTGTTTCAACCCAGCGATTGGGTTGTTTCAACCCAGCGATTGGGCTGTTTCAACCCAGCGATTGGGTTGTTTCAACCCAGCGAATGGGCTGTTTTAACCCAGCGATTGGGTTGTTTCAACCCAGCGAATGGGCTGTTTCAACCCAGCGATTGGGTTGTTTCAACCCAGCGAATGGGCTGTTTTAACCCAGCGATTGGGTTGTTTTAACCCAGCGAATGGGCTGTTTTAACCCAGCGATTGGGTTGTTTTAACCCAGCAGTTGGGTTTGCCCAACCTGCTGTGTAGTTTTATTTAACTCAACTATTGTTTAAAAATTACTATATTTCTTGCTTTATATGAACTCAAAGTATGTTGGAATTTATTAAAATGTTTAATAAATGAACATTTATTAATAAGTTTAATGATTAATAATTAAACAATAAACATTTATAAAATTTCTTATTTATAAATGTTCACCTTTTGATTATTATTGTTGCCTCTAGTAATTATGTCTGATTTTTCATTTCTAACCTATTTTGGGTTCATTTTAAGTCAGACATATAGTCATTTTTTAAACAATAGTTGAGTTAAATTAAACTACCCAGCATGTTGGGCAAACATCTTGGGTTGTTTTTAACCCAGCATGTGTACGTTGAGTTTATTTTTAAAGTGCATTCTTCTTGTTCTTCTTCTTCTTGTTCTTCTTCTTTTTCTTCTTCTTCTTCTTCTTTTTCTTCTTCTTCTTCTTGTTCTTCTTCTTTTTCTTTTTCTTCTTCTTCTTCTTCTTCTTCTTTTTCTTCCACTCTTGAGTCTACGGCTGCCCATAGAACCGCTTGTGGTAAAATTATGAAATGTGCCACACCAATAGAGGACAGTCCCAACATTAACTACAGCAAATTTGAAGTCTCTAACTCATTCCCTCTAGCACCACCAACTGTCCAAAGTTGCACTTTTGCAAAAAAAAAAATTTCCCTCTGATTCCTTGGCTCAAGACGATTTGTTTGCATCCGTTTGTTGCATTGCAGCTCAATGCTTTGTTCAGTTTTCTCCAAAATTGTCTCTTTTTGCTGAACCATTATGCGTTAAAATATAGTTGCATGCTGGTCTGTGGTGTCTCGTTCTGTCATCGTCTGATGTGTTTGTGACATTTTCATTCAGCTCGACTCAAACTCAAATATATATTTGTCATATATTCAGAGCGTGACCCGCTGAGAAACGCCCGACGCCGGTGGAGACGTGATCTTCACAACTCTGATTCTACATTAGACATTGTTTACTGTACAAAATACATCTCAAAATCAACCATTGAAGATATTATTATTAACATGAACTGAACAGACCCAATCAATACCAAATCATTAACATGGAAAATTGAACAGAGAAGTTATATATATTTTTAGGTCTATGCAGATCATGGTCATTATTACAAGACCATGTTTGTCTACTAGTGTTTGATAGACAGTTTTACGTCTTCGTTTAATGTCTAATTCTGCATCCGCCTGATGCAGAACCAGTAGATTTCTCTCGATGTGTTTTTTTTTTTCCACATGCATCTGTGTGTTTTTGTTCTTTTGTAAGCCGCGGCGTTCAGGAGGAGATCAAGTGTGTAGCAGTGGCATTGCTACCTTTAAGATAACAATGCTAAAAGACTCGGCCTTTGATTCGCTGTTCTCACACCAAACTGAAAATCAAGCGCAGAAACAAACAGATGAAAAGAAAAGCGTGAGGAGAAAACAGAACGAGTCACAGAAAAAGTTAATGGACATAAAAACGCCGCTCACACAAAACACAAAGTGACATTTTCTAAGTAATGGAGTGAGTGTGTTTATTGATGACCACAAATGCACTCGAGTGATTTTCCTTCAGTCGTAGTCGAAAGAGAGCCGTTTAGTGGTTCATCTCTCTGTTCATCTATTGTGGTTATTCACTTGCCATCTCATTAACAGAAGATATGAGAACTTGAAAGTATAATCAGTTCTAATAATTATGAAATATTAATCTTAAATTCCATTTGTGGCCATCTATAAACGCGTTATGTTTACATGCAATGATTTTCGCAAATATACTCTGAATTCAGACTCTTAAAGTTCTGTATGAACTCTGAACTTTTCTGATTCGAGTAACCAACCAGATCTCGCCTGCCATAGGATTTTTTTTTCCTACTACGGTAGTCAATAGGGGGCGAGATCTGTTTGGTTACTAACATTCTTCCAAATATCTTCCTTTGTGTACAGCAGAACAAAGAAATTTATACAGGTTTGGAACAACTTGAGGATGAGTAAATGAAGACTAATTTTTGGGTGAACCATTCCTTTAACTCATGAATAACTCAATGAGTTTACCCGTCCTCCTCTGCTCATCTGTGAAGCTGGTTTATTTGTTCTAGTGTTTGTGTTTGTCCAGGAAACAGATGATGTTCTGAACCGCATGTTTGCCATCTGTTGATCACATCAGATCTGTGTAACGCTGAAGCTACACTGCAACAAAATGATGTTCTTCCTCAGTATTTCTGTCTTGTTTTGCAGTACAAACATCTAAACATTCTTAAATCAAGATGCATTTACTGGAGAAGCAAAATGACTGAAGATATGATTCCTGAAGGATCATGTGACACTGAAGACTGGAGTAATGATGCTGAAAATTCAGCTTTGATCACTGGATATAAATTACACTTTACTATATATTCACATAGAAAACAGCTGTTTTAAATTGCAATAATATTTCACATTTTACTGTATTTTTGATCAAATAAATGCAGCTTTGGTAAGCAGAAGAGACTTCTTTCAAAAGCAAAAGCAAAATCTTTATTTGAACTTATATGAACTCACTTCATCAGTGTTTTGTGAGAGTATTTCTGTAATTGAACTCAGACTCGCTCACGGCTCTTCCTCACACTCTTGATTTCCCCAGCTCCACACGATTAAAATGAGAATCAATATGAAGTGAGTCTGTAAGTAAAAGAGTTTAATGATTGAGATTTCAGATTGAGCGTCCTGTAACTGCGGCAGCCGTGTTTCATCAGCTCATCTCTGAGCTGGTTTACTGACATTAGTTCTCTGTTCAGATGATATCCAGTAAACTCCATATAAACTGTCCATATATTCAATCATAGAAACACTCATCAGTATCTGAAGCTGCCGCACGACCTTATAAACACCTGCGTTCAGTCACCTGCAGACTGCTTTATTCATCTAGAGTGATTACAAATGTCTTGTTCCTTGAGAAATATATCAAAATGGAGTGACTTTTTGCTTAAAACCAAGAGAGAAAAATCTGCAAGTGGAGTCAGAAGATAATCTTAATTCAAAAGGAAAACAAGGCAGATATTTGTTCTTGTTTTAAGCACAAACTCACTTCATTTTGATGTGAAAACAAGACGTAGTATCTTCAGTCATTTTGCTTCTCCAGTAAATGTATCTTGATTTAAGAATGTTTAGATATTTGTGCTGGAAAACAAGACAGAAACACTAAGTAAGAAAATGATTTTTGCAGTGTGTTTTGCTGTAATTTCTGTGTTTCTCCGGAGAGTCGCTGCGTTCACGAAACACGTCCACACCATCGTTATTGGTTTTCACTAGTTAAAACCCAAATGGACTTTGGAGATTCATTATGTCCTCATCTCGGCTCTGACCCCAACAGCCATAAAAATGATTGTGCAATATTTCTTTTACGACATCGAAAATTCATATCTTTTCACCGGCGTCCTGAAGGACGAATAAAAGTAAAGGAGGAGATTTCAAGTGGTATTGAACATGTGTTCTCAGGGAGGCAGACGCTCGTAAAATCTCTCCGTTTCAGCAGCAAATCAACGTAACAGGACCGGTGAGATCCGGAGAATCACGTCACGGGTGTCCGTCTGTATCCGTGTGTGTTCTGCTGTGTCCAATCGGATGCTTCGACCTTGTTTTACAGTCTGTGATCCTGCAGATCCCACAGTGGCTGCTTTAGCTTGTTATTGTCATCATTGTGTTGTCATTGAGTCAAGCTTTTCAGATTTTAGTGCGTTTGAATGAGGGGTTTGTCTTTTGATAACACAAGGCTGAATGAAGAGATGCATCACTGATCAACCAGTAAAAAACATTTCCACAAACCTAATCAAATATATTATAAAACTGAGTACGAGTAGCCTCGCGATATGGCTGTATATCGCCGATATGGCCGTAGGTAATCATAGAGTGCTGATATACAGCCATATCACACGGCTGTGAGTGTGATATTGCATTTATACAACGGTTCGGCAACACAAGTGTGTGAATAAATAAGAAATAACAACGGAGTGTCTTTGAAAACACTCTTTTGTGCAGAACTACTTCCTTCCACCATTGATTCAAATCTCAAGTTGACAGTTTAACAGTTGAGCTCAAGCCTCTGTTACTAATTCTAAAACTTCACTTTAGAACTCGTAACGAAGGAACACTTCGTTAGCCAAGTTTTCATCCAGTTTTTGCGATGTTTTGTTATCAACAATGCAAATATGCGCAAAAAGATATTTGCAAAATTTCGATGCTGTTTCCATCCAGTTGGTCTTTTAACGATAAAATGGTGTGCATGATGACGTCATCCCCAAAAAAAAAAAAAAGTCGCAAAAGTTTTCTTATATCGCTAAAAAAAAAAATCTGCTCTTGAGCCGTTTCCATAAAGAATTTTGCAATTAACGCAAATTCATAGCTATATTTTGCATCCCAAATATTTGTAAAATGCACAGAGTAATGAAACCATTGAAATTCGCCAGTAGGCTACTGCTTATTTTCACGTATAATGTTATTAAATATGAAATATAAGAAGACAATGGTGAAGTGAAGCAGCTCGTCTGACAGGACTTTACTGCCTTTATTTGAAGAAGCGCAGGTTTGGACACAGAGAAGCTCATTTGTCCAGTATGCAAAAAAATGTATGCTTCATAAAAAGACTGGTACAGTGAAATATTAAGTCTTTGCATATCGCAACAATCTTTAACGCCTTGAACATGCAGTCAAGACAGTTGCGGTTTGACGCGGCCAGAAACGCATTCAAAGCAAAAAAAATTATTTGTTCAGAGTTCAATAACATCAAACCAATCCAAAACATAGAATCGCTGTTGATTTTTTTTTTTTTTTTTTTTTTTCTCTCTCAGAGACAGATCCAGCTGTAAACATTTTATTTGTGTATTTAACCTTTTTTTTAATTATCTGCATTAGCTAAACTGAGGCTTATTGTCACATTGGAGCTTCTATTAGAGCTTTATTTTCCCAATTTATTTGAGATAAAATTCTATAGCCTTTTAATAAATTGCACTTTTAAAATTATTTCATTTACAATTGTCATGTTTGTGATCTTCATTAATCATGTAGCCTAGAACCGCTTCTGATCATGAAATCGAAACAGACTCATGATTTTATGACAGCACTTTTATTTATTCAAAAGTAACATTTCTGTATTTTATTTTACCTTTCTTTTTGTCAGCGTTGAAAACTCCAGCAGTCTTCCTTAATTTGACAGAAACCCCGCTTATTTTTGTCGAGCTGCAGAGATTTTCCTCATCCTTGCGATGCATCTTTGAGCTACAGAGAAACGGGGCTTTAACGGGAGCAACACCACGAACGCTGCAGGCTATAGGCCAATTCTGTCATGTGACACCAAATTTATTTGCGTTAAAGCTTTTTCTCGACAAAAAGTGCTTCCAAACCAATTTTTTCGACATTTGAAGTATCGACATAGAATTTATGCGCTAAAGATAAACAAAAAAATATTGTGTCGACATTTGAGAAATTTTATCGACAAATGGAATTTTCATCAGCTGTATCGCTAAACATTTTGAAGCGCTAAACCTTTTTTCGCAAAAAAAATCCTTGCTATTGAAGCTTATTGTATTTTGTAGATTGTTACGGTATTATGAGAGAGAGATCAACTAAATGAATGTATTACCTGCATCTGATAGCATTAATTCTCCAGGTTGATGTCCATAATATTATATCCATTATAAAAAAATCAGTTTGAATGTCCGCTGACGAAAGCGATCTTTGTCTTTGTCCTTTGAAAAGTTAAGGGGATTTCCCATTAAAACGTCCTAGTTCTGACTCACTCAATAGGAGACAGTCTTTGTCGCCATCTAATGGTGTAAAACTTTCACTGATACTATTGACGGACCCTTTCTTGATACCAAATACGGCATATTAGTTATATAAAATAATATTTAATGAATAACAATATTTAAATTAACAACAATAGCCATTATAATAGACATAAACACAAGCAAACAATTCAGTCAAACGTATGAAAGTAGCGCTCTAGTTACAGGATTTTAGGGTGTGTTAACTCTTGTAGTTCGGTTCGTTTGGTCCAGACCAAGAAACAAAGAAAAAAAACATTTAGTCCTGGTCCGATTAGCGTTCAGATTGGCAATTTTATCACCGAACCTAATGGCATAGGGATACGTTCACAACCTGATTGGTTGGATTTTTATGACGTATTGCCTATTTTGAGACGGAACTTACGAAAATCCAAAACAATGCTGTGTGCTGAGATAAATGTGCTTGTTGTGTGTGTGTAGCCTGCATATGATGGTATTTTGGCCAGCTGGGAACTCGTGAAGAGCTTATAAAATGTGTAAAGGTGTTAAAACAGTGGCTTGTTTGGTGCGCACCAGGGTTCAGATGACAGCGTTCACATATGTTCAAATGAACCGCACTAACAGAGCAAATGCACCAGGGTTCGTTTTAATCGAACCAAACATGACAAGTGTGAACACACCCTTAAATATAGCCTAAATATAAAGAAAACACAGAAATTTAATTTTCCCCTTAACCCAAATCGTTTTGCTCTGGAACAAGTAATAGATTAATAAGACCAAAGATTGCCCATTTGATATACCCCAAATTAATTATATTTTTAACCACTATGTACAGAAGAGCCAGCGGCAAATACCCAAAGAACTGGCCGAGATGAAGCTGTTCTCAGCGGGTACTCGAGCACCGAACGGCCACCGAGAGCCTGGAGCTCGCATCTGTGAAAGCTGCTAAACAAATTGTAAAATTGGTGCTATTTTTATATACGAGTCACATATTTGGGGTCTAAATAAGTACATTCTTGCCTAAAAACTCTTTAAACTACATTTCGTGACATAACAACAATAGTATTTATAAAAAATATGGTGGATTTGCTCGGCTGCAAGCGGAGTGATACAAACGGTGAAACGGTACTAGTGCTGATACTGGGGCAATATTGCACGGCCAATCAGATTTGAGAACCAAAAAGAACTGTTGTGTGTGAGCACTTCTCCTTTGCTGAGATAATCCATCCATCTCACAGGTGTGGCATATCAAGATGCTGATTAGACAGCATGATTATTGCACAGGTGTGCCTTCGGCTGGCCACAATAAAAGGCCACTCTAAAATGTGATAACTGCATGGTGTTTATTGCTTTAGTGTGGAAAAGTGAATACATGAGATAAAAATTCCACCTCAGAGCTGTAGCATCAGCCACACTTTTGCACATTGACAGAAACAGAAGTTTTATTTCAGGATTGCAGAGGATCTGATCTGATCGCTCATAATAGCCGCTGAAATTTCTGTGGTAAATCTCCAGTGACGGTGTGACTGTAGTTTAGCTGACGTCTCCTGACAGCGTTTGCTGTTGTTTCTCTGCTCTTGTATAACGTGCTAATCTAGAGCCCTTAAATTGGCATGTGCTAACGGCCCCACAGGAAGTAATAACCGCGGGGCTTTATGTGCGCGGCTGTGTTATTGCTGCACATATAGAGAGACGGCGCTCTTATTACACCCCCTGTGACTAATGCACACGATTCACTTTTATATGCACCTTGTTTTTATATCCCCCTTGTTTCTCTCTTTGTGAGGAACACATGAGTTCGGCATCCTGAGTAAATTGCACAGATATTTCATGTGTTCACACTGCAAAACATGATTTTCTTCCTCAGTATTTCTGTCTTGTTTTCCAGCACAACTATCTAAACATTCTTAAATCAAGATACATTTACTGGAGAAGAAAAATGATATTAAGTCTTGCTTTCTGAAAAACTGTTTAGATGTAGCGTAAAGTCACTTAAAGCATCTTTTTGGGATATGACCTTTCATGTAGTGTTGTAAAAGATGTTCAGATATGCTAATGAGTGTTTGGTTTCTGACCAATCAGAGCAGAGCAGCTCTCAGAAAGGCGGGGTTTAGAGAGACCGAATTTTTGAATGAACCGTTTCAGACACTGAGAGAAAAGAGCTGATGCTGCAGTGTTTTTGACTTTGGATGAATGGAAACCTGTTGTAGGAGACATAATACAAAATTAGGAGCCTTTAAAATAATAATTAGGGTATTTTATTTTGATACATTTTTCAGGAAAACAAGACGTGTCAATTTGCTTCTCAGGTAATTGGACTGGAAAACAAACAAAAAATACTGAGGAAGAAAAACGCATCTCTCAGCACTAAACTGACCTGCTTCATGCTTTTACAGGCTTAAACAGGTGTAAGTGTGAAAGCATTTGAGTGGAATTAGGAGTCTATTTTCGAGCACAGCGACTGTCGCTCGTGATCCGGCGTGATTGAGTGTGTGTTGACGGCTGGTTGTGACAGTGCGAGAGGGTGTTTAATGGTTAGAAACCCTGCTGCGCGCGACGGGACCGCAGGACCGGAGTGACAAACACTGCCAGCGCTGAGAGAATCCCTGAGCTCCTCACACCTCTTCCTCTGGATTTTAACCCCGGAGAAACCCTTCCGTGTGAGATGTGCTTGACAGGCCGTCCGGGATCGCTCTCGCCGCACTTCTAATTGTTCTGCTTTAGTTTTCGGTGGAAGTGCACTTTTTGCTCATGAAACATTCAGAAAGTTTCCAGCGTTACCGTGAAGTTGCTCGAAACTTTCACACTGTCGGCTGTTGAAGAACGACAGCAGATCCACAAAACATTTGGAGAAAGTGAAGTTAGTTACAAGACAGGAGTGTCAAGCAGCTCATGTGAGCGTTGTATCTGTACCTGACTGAAAATCTAAGACCAATTTCACTACTTGAGTTTGATTATTATTAGGGAACATGCATTTTTTTTTTTTTTTTTTTTTTGCAAAAACAGCACCAAAGTGTATGTAGGAGTTTTTTATTTTATTTGTTTGTTTTTTAAATGTTTTATTTTTATTTGCATTTTATTTATTTAATTTAAAAATTAAAATGTTTATTTTAAATAATAAAATGTATATCATTTAAATTTATTTTATCATTTAATTTTTTTATTTCATTTATTATTTATTTTATATTTTCATTTTTAAAATTAATTAACTATCTTGTTTTCTCTAATCATATTATGTAATAAATATTAACATAAGTATGTGCTGCAAATTAGTTAAAACAACCCATTCAATTCACTGGTTTAAAACAACCGATTCGCTGGGTTAAAACAACCCAATTCGCTGGGTTAAAACAGCCCATTCGCTGGGTTAAAACAACCCAATCGCTGGGTTAACACAACCCAATCGCTGGGTTGAAACAGCCCAATCAGTGGGTTAAAACAACACATTCAATTCGCTGGGTAAAAACAACCCAATCGCTGGTTTAAAACAACCCATTCGCTGGGTTAAAACAACCCATTCAATTCACTGGGTTAAAACAACCCATTCAATTCACTGGGTTAAAACAACCCATTCGCTGGGTAAAAACAACCCATTCGCTGGGTTAAAACAACCCATTCGCTGGGTTAAAACAACCCATTCGCTGGGTTAAAACAGCCCATTCGCTGGTTTAAAACAACCCATTCGCTGGGATAAAACAACCAATTCAATTCACTGGGTTAAAACAACCCATTCGCTGGGTAAAAACAACCCAATTGCTGGGTTAAAACAGCCCATTCGCTGGTTTAAAACAACCCATTCAATTCACTGGTTTAAAACAACCCAATCGCTGGGTTAAAACAACCCATTCAATTCGCTGGGTAAAAACAACCCATTCGCTGGTTTAAAACAACCCATTCGCTGGGTTAAAACAGCCCATTCGCTGGTTTAAAACAACCCATTCGCTGGGATAAAACAACCAATTCAATTCACTGGGTTAAAACAACCCAATCGCTGGGTTGAAACAACCCATTCGCTGGTTTAAAACAACCCATTCAATTCACTGGTTTAAAACAACCGATTCGCTGGGTAAAAACAACCCATTCGCTGGGTTAAAACAGCCCATTCGCTGGGTTAAAACAGCCCATTCGCTGGTTTAAAACAACCCATTCAATTCACTGGTTTAAAACAACCGATTCGCTGGGTTAAAACAGCCCAATCGCTGGGTTAAAACAACCCATTCAATTCGCTGGGTAAAAACAACCGATTTGCTGGGTTAAAACAACCCAATCGCTGGTTTAAAACAACCCATTCAATTCGCTGGGTAAAAACAACCCAATCGCTGGGTTAAAACAACCCATTCAATTCGCTGGGTAAAAACAACCGATTTGCTGGGTTAAAACAACCCAATCGCTGGTTTAAAACAACCCATTCAATTCGCTGGGTAAAAACAACCCAATCGCTGGTTTAAAACAACCCATTCAATTCACTGTGTTAAAACAACCCATTCGCTGGGTTAAAACAACCCATTCGCTTTTTTAGAGTGTAGATATAATGCATCACATTCCTGTTTCCATCACCTGACTTGACGCTTCACGCTGCCGCTGACTGATGTGTAGTTTTATTTCTTTTTTTATCTTATTACTCAAAACATTGAGTATCAGTCTTTGAGTTGGGCACGTATTCTTTAAAAGAGAAGCTCCAGCAGCATTTGCGCTCATATGAATCAGACGACATTCACACATTTATAGATGAGACTTGCGTATGTGCATGTTTTTTTTTTTTTTTTTTTCTTGTCCAATTATCTGACTTTAGCTTCACCAGAATGTGAGTTTTAGAAAAATATCACTTGTCTGAGGTTCTGCTCAGTTGTTGTAGATGACAGGAGCTTCGCAGGGCGGCTGAATCAACCGTCGATAACAAAAGACTGACGCGCGGCGGTGATAGCGGGTGCGCTGAGATTGTGTGTTCATGTAAATTCAGCTCAATGACTGAAACTGCAGGAAGAAAAGCGCCGTCACACCCTCAGACATCTCAGCTGTAGCACACAATAACCAGACAATTTACCCAGAAGCCCTCGGTGAGGAGAAATGACCCCCATCAGACGCCATTATCTGGCCCTATTATCATCTGTCATTCTCATATGAAAATTGGCCATGAAATATTGATTCTGTGAGAAACAGCTTTGGAAATGCAGATCTTGAGATTTATTCAGAGCAATTTCAGATACGTTCCTTGTGTGTACGTTTACAGCACCAGATAACTGCGTTCTTGTTATAGATGACCATTGTTGGTTGTTGTTTAAATATTTTGATGCATTTTTAAATTTATGGTCTGTAGCTTTTTTGCGAGATCTGTTTGTAGTGGCACAATTTTATAGGAATGACTTAAATACCCTTTTTTTGTAATTTGTAGATTTTTTTTTGTAAATGTAAATTTATATTTAAAAACTTTTAATTACTTTTTTTTTGCAAATTAATTGAATCAAATATTTTTGTTAAATTTTATTTATTTCGTTATTTTATAAGAATGACTAAATGTATTTTTGTAAATTATATTTAAATTAACTTTAAATAATTGTATATTTGTGTTTAAAGTATCTAAGTTACTTTTTATTGTAAATTGTTTTAATTGTTTTATTTTTTTTTATTTTTTTTTATTTAATTCATGGTTTTAAAAGAGTGACTTAATTACTTTTTTGTAAATTATTGTTTAATTTAAATTTTTTAAATTTAAATAATTTATATTTGAAGTATTTTTAAAATTACATATTTATTATTATTTAATTAAAATCAAATTTTTATTTTATTGTAATATTTATTTATTTATTTTAATAATTTCATAGGAATGACTAAATTACTTTTTTGTAATTTGTAGATTTTTACATTTATATTTAAATAATTTTAATTACTTTTTAAATGGTAAATTAATTCAATTAAATGTTTTTTGCTTATTTTTTTATTTATTTAGTGATTTTTATAAGAATGACTAAATGTATTTTTGCAAATTGAATTTAAATAATTAACATTTATATTTGCATTTTAAGTATTTTTAAAATTACTTTTTATTGTAAATGAATTCAGTCAAATTCATTTTATTGTATTTTATTTATTTTTGTTTAATTCAAGATTTTAAAAGTGATTAAATTACTTTTTTGTAAATTATTGTTTAATAGAAATTGTTTAAATTTAAATAATTTATTTTTATATTTGTATTAAAATTACATATTTATTGTTATTTAACAAATCAAATTGCTTTTATTTTAGTAAAATAAATAAATAAAAAATATTACAGTAAAATATTTATTTAATTAAATAACATTAATTATGTAATTTTAAAAATACTTCAATATAAATATAAATTTAAATAATTTCAATTAAGCAATAATTTACAAAAAAGCAATTCATTCATTCCTATAAAATCATTCAAATAAATAAATACATATTACAATGATTTTATAGGAATGACTAAAATTACTTTTTGACGATTGTTTTCTACTAGCCTAAACTATCATGATGAAAGATCACGAAGACAAACCATTTTCTTTTAGAACAACTTCACAATCATGAATCATTCACAGTAGGACCAGCAACATGAATTAAGAAAGTAAACAATTAAGTAGAAAGATTCTTCAGGTGTCTGTGAAATCGTTCTGAACGTGACTTTTGATGATTAACTGTAAGTGACTGAGCTGCTGTTGTGAGACGGGCAGGAACCTACACACACACACACACACACACACACACACACACACACCGGCTCACCTGTCTCACCCTGCATCATTTACACAGACGGCTTAATTGAGCGCAGCGCGACGGGTAGCGGCACGAGAGGGTCTGCAGGCTGTGGCGTGAGCTCTCAATTATATGCCCAGCGGTTTGACGCAGCGGCACGAGGCAGACGCTCACGCCGCTTCTGCTGATGAGATCTCCACAGAGAGCCGTACGCCACCGAGCTTCTCTTCATTCATCATCATTAACTGAGCCGTTTCCTTCTGCTCTCAAACCTGTTCAGCAGTCAGAGCTCTCCTCCGGTGTTATGAATGACACGCGCCGCTCTGAACGCTCAGATCCTGCTGACACCAACGCACTGACAAAAAAAATTTTTGGGCTATGTTTTACGTCTTTCTGCTTCAGACTCCATTAAGCCAATATTCTGGATTCTAAAAATAACATTGACCACAAAAACATTGAGAAATCAATCACTGACGAGGAGATGCAACAAAAACTCAAAATATTTTTTAAAGGTGCAGCACTCATTTTGAACTGCAACTTTATTTGGTTAAAATTTTCTGTGACATTTCACCGTGAGATATCATGCAAGCTTTAAGCAAATAAAGTTGTAGCTCAAAATGAGTTCATATAGAGAAAGTGCTGCTTATTTATTTATAAAGTATTATGAGTTTTGGTTGCACTTCCTCTTTATTTGATAAAAAACTTTTCGATATAAATGCCATTTTTATAAAAGTAATATAGAGTATAGAAATCAGATGAAGACAGCTGAAATATGCCTGTATTGATCTTAATGGAACTTAATAAAAAAAAATTCATTTATATCTGCTCGTGTCCAAACTAAAGTCATAATGCAAAAAAGACAGTTTTGAGAAGTCAAGCAGGGAGAAATTAATATATATCATGCATGTATGTATGTATATATATATATATAGAGAGAGAGAGAGAGAGAATTATTAAAAATAAATTTTTTTTTAAATATACTGTATATACAATTTATAAATTTATTTTTAACATTTATGTAAAATTAATTCTCAATTTATAATTTGTATGTGTATATATATATATATATATATATATATATATATATATATATATATATATATATATATATATATATACTTTATATAAATATATATATATATACTTTATATAAATATATATGTGTGTAAATATATCTATGTATATATATTTTAATTGAGAATTATTAAAACTAAATTAAAAAACAAAAAATTGTATTTATATATACTGTATATAAAATTATTTATAAATAATTTTTAACATTTATTTTTAATTAATTCTCAATTCATAATTTAAAAAAATGTATAATATTTAAATATATATATATATTGTATTAAAAATACAAAAAGATGAAATAATTAATTTGTTCTTTAAAAGAAATCCAGAGCTCTTATGGAAGAAAATTAAAGCCAAATATTTTTGTAACAAAAGCTTGTTGAATTGTTGAATTTTATTAAATTTAAATAATTGAAATTTATATTTGCGTTTTAAGTACTTTTAAATTACTTTTGTGTCGTAAATTAATTCTATGAAATTCTTTGTATTGTATTTTATTTATTTTATGTAATTCTTCTTTTTGTAATTTTTTGTAAATTATTGTTTAATTATTTAATTTTAAATAATTATTTTTATTTGACTTTAAATGACATTTATTGTTTAACTAAAATCAAATTGCTTTTATTTTATTAAAATAAACAAATAAATAATTACAATAAGATAAAAGCAATTTGATTTTAATTAAATAACAATATGTCATTTTTGACATACGAGTATGGAATAAAATGAATGCCAAATGTCTTTTGAAAATTTGTTAAATTATATTTTTATAAAAATACAAGCACTAAAAATACAATGCATTAAAATGCAAGCATGCATATTTTTTCAATTAGTGCAACTCAACATGCTTTTTTGTTTCAAAAACATTTGGCATTAATACTCGTCCATATATCACACGTTTACTGTGGTGTTTGACAGTGAAACCTGTGAGTGTCTGTGATCTATACTGTCATATACACATTAAACAGTGCTGATCCTTTCATAACTCGCTGACAGAGATCAGTCTGACCATCAGATGATCCTTATAAAGTGCACAGTTTTAGTGGTGGAAGCTGATTGGTCAGTCCAGCGTCAGTTGCAGCAGCTCTTCGATGTGTCATTGATCCGATCTGTGTGTGTGTCTGGATCTTCTTACACCGTTCGAGTTTGTAGGAAGGTTATTTGTTCTCTCATCTGTCTTCCTGTACTTTCTGTCGTTCCTCAGCAGTGAATCAGATCTTTCCCATGAGCTCCAGCTCCAGTGTAAAGACACTGTAAGTGTGTGAGCTCATTTTAGACTCGCATCTAAATCCATCCTCACCACAAGCCGCTGTCACGCGCTCGGAATGATGATGCCGAGCAGGGAAGAGATGTTCCTAACCAATTAAAGTTCAGCTCAGGCCCACCTGGTCTCGCTGTCAGCAGCTCGGCCCGTGACGGGAGCCCACAGCGGCCCGTGTGACAGGCCTTAAATTACACCAACTCTTTTGGGGAACACGAGCGGAACTTGGAGAGGCTCTTCAGAGCTTTATAAACCCTCATCCCTCGCTCTACCTGTCTCACTCTGATTCACACACACACACACACACACACACACACCACACAACTCCTCTCACTGTCAGCTGTCTCACACACACACACACACACACACAACTCCTCTCACTGTCAGCTGTCTCACACACACACACACACACACACACACACTCTAGCACACCCATTAATTCTCTTTACTCAATTAGGAGCTGTTCATACAGAACATGTTTTTTGTTTCTCTGCACCTCTTTTCCATAGTTTTTCTATGTAAACATCTATTTATTCATCCATTCATCTGTCTGTCATCTATCGATCTGTCTATCTATCCAATGTTTTTCAGTAACTGTACCTATCAGCATGTTGCGCAACATCATCATTAACTCATGCAGAAATCAGCTTGTTTTAATTGGCTGTGATATTTGGACATATGTTGCAATTATAAACGAGTGTTTGAGGAGGTCAAACACTTACTCTTGCGTGATACTGCACTTTTATTTTTCAGAAAATTCTCAATGTGGTGTAGAAACAGATTGAGTGAACTAGCATCATCACCTCACAGCTGTTAGTGTATTGTCATCATCATCAAATATAAAGATGATGGGTCATTTCAACCCTCTAGTCTGTTCTTTAATATTCGGAGGTGGTTTGTGATGGGCTGAACTCATTGCAGCAGGAAGCCCATTAACTGTGATGACAGGAAGACAGATTGAGGCTTATTCTGAAACATGACGTTGTGATCAGTGCACATGTTAATTAAAAGCAGTTTATTGAAATGTTTCTTGCAGACACAAAAACTACCCAAACGCTGGGTTGTTACGTCTGACCCAGGATCTGGGTAACACAAAAACTACCAAAACACTGGTTTGTTACGTCTGACCCAGGATCTGGGTAACACAAAAACTACCAAAACACTGGTTTGTTACGTCTGACCCAGGATCTGGGTAACACAAAAACTACCCAAACACTGGGTTGTTACGTCTGACCCAGGAGTTGAGTAACACAAAAACTACCCAAACACTGGGTTGTTACGTCTGACCCAGGATCTGGGTAACACAAAAACTACCCAAAAACTGGGTTGTTACGTCTGACCCAGGATCTGGGTAAAACAAAAACTACCAAAACACTGGGTTGTTACGTCTGACCCAGGATCTGGGTAACACAAAAACTACCCAAACACTGGGTTGTTACGTCTGACCTAGGATCAGGGTAACACAAAAACTACCCAAACGCTGGGTTGTTACGTCTGACCTAGGATCAGGGTAACACAAAAACTACCCAAACGCTGGGTTGTTACGTCTGACCCAGGATCAGGGTAACAAAAATTACCCAAACACTGGGTTGTTACGTCTGACCCAGGAGTTGAGTAACACAAAAACTACCCAAACACTGGGTTGTTACGTCTGACCCAGGAGTTGAGTAACACAAAAACTACCCAAACACTGGGTTGTTACGTCTGACCCAGGAGTTGAGTAACACAAAAACTACCCAAACACTGGGTTGTTACGTCTGACCCAGGATCTGGGTAACACAAAAACTACCCAAAAACTGGGTTGTTACGTCTGACCCAGGATCTGGGTAAAACAAAAACTACCAAAACACTGGGTTGTTACGTCTGACCCAGGAGCTGGGTAACACAAAAACTACCCAAACACTGGGTTGTTACGTCTGACCTAGGATCAGGGTAACACAAAAACTACCCAAACGCTGGGTTGTTACGTCTGACCCAGGATCTGGGTAACACAAAAACTACCCAAACACTGGGTTGTTACGTCTGACCTAGGATCAGGGTAACACAAAAACTACCCAAACGCTGGGTTGTTACGTCTGACCCAGGATCTGGGTAACACAAAAACTACCCAAACACTGGGTTGTTACGTCTGACCCAGGATCTGGGTAACACAAAAACTACCAAAACACTGGTTTGTTACGTCTGACCCAGGATCTGGGTAACACAAAAACTACCAAAACACTGGTTTGTTACGTCTGACCCAGGATCTGGGTAACACAAAAACTACCCAAACACTGGGTTGTTACGTCTGACCCAGGAGTTGAGTAACACAAAAACTACCCAAACACTGGGTTGTTACGTCTGACCCAGGATCTGGGTAACACAAAAACTACCCAAAAACTGGGTTGTTACGTCTGACCCAGGATCTGGGTAAAACAAAAACTACCAAAACACTGGGTTGTTACGTCTGACCCAGGATCTGGGTAACACAAAAACTACCCAAACACTGGGTTGTTACGTCTGACCTAGGATCAGGGTAACACAAAAACTACCCAAACGCTGGGTTGTTACGTCTGACCTAGGATCAGGGTAACACAAAAACTACCCAAACGCTGGGTTGTTACGTCTGACCCAGGATCAGGGTAACAAAAATTACCCAAACACTGGGTTGTTACGTCTGACCCAGGAGTTGAGTAACACAAAAACTACCCAAACACTGGGTTGTTACGTCTGACCCAGGAGTTGAGTAACACAAAAACTACCCAAACACTGGGTTGTTACGTCTGACCCAGGAGTTGAGTAACACAAAAACTACCCAAACACTGGGTTGTTACGTCTGACCCAGGATCTGGGTAACACAAAAACTACCCAAAAACTGGGTTGTTACGTCTGACCCAGGATCTGGGTAAAACAAAAACTACCAAAACACTGGGTTGTTACGTCTGACCCAGGAGCTGGGTAACACAAAAACTACCCAAACACTGGGTTGTTACGTCTGACCTAGGATCAGGGTAACACAAAAACTACCCAAACGCTGGGTTGTTACGTCTGACCCAGGATCTGGGTAACACAAAAACTACCCAAACACTGGGTTGTTACGTCTGACCTAGGATCAGGGTAACACAAAAACTACCCAAACGCTGGGTTGTTACGTCTGACCCAGGATCTGGGTAACACAAAAACTACCCAAACACTGGGTTGTTACGTCTGACCCAGGATCTGGGCAACACAAAAACTACCCAAACGCTGGGTTGTTACGTCTGACCCAGAATCTGGGTAACACAAAAACTACCCAAACGCTGGGTTGTTACGTCTGACCCAGGATCTGGGCAACACAAAAACTACCCAAACGCTGGGTTGTTACGTCTGACCCAGGATCAGGGTAACACAAAAACTACCCAAACGCTGGGTTGTTACGTCTGACCCAGAATCTGGGTAACACAAAAACTACCCAAACGCTGGGTTGTTACGTCTGACCCAGGATCTGGGTAACACAAAAACTACCCAAAAACTTGAAAATTAACCCCCAAAAAAATGACCCAAAAGGCTCAACCCAGGATAACCCAAGATTTTTTAGTGTATTGTTCGTGGAACTACTGGTTTTGAACTATCAACCCAGATCACTCAACCAGTTTTTCTCAGGAAGGCAGTTTTTTGCCAGTCTGAAGGTTTGCAGTAAAGGTGGAAAGTGTTTCCACATGGACTAATTTGGGTTTTCATTGCAAATGCAGGAAAAAAAATTACAGAGCAACTGTAGTCATTGTGTTCTCTTCATCCTTTTTTTATTTTGTAATTGAATGCAAATGTGTTGATGGAGCGGGAAATCCCTGATGGAGGGAGAAAACCAACAGGAATCAGACGTGCGGCCAATATCATTAAATTCATGCGCTGCTTGGAACATTGTGGCGGTTTCCTGCATTTGAATGAGGGTTTGAGTGTTTTTATTAGTGTTCACTGAGTCCATGAAATGTGCAGCATATGTGTCACGATTCTCCTGCCAATGTAGATGAATCTCTTCCTGATCTGAAGTGAGACTTGATACTCATCACATTCTGTTAGCATTTGCATGTAAATGAAGGAATACAATTACAGTTTAATGAACTTATGTTTACGTGCAGGTTCAATCATTCAAAACTGCTCATTTATATGTTGCATAAGTTGTGATTCAGCATTGGTGTTTGATGGTGCGGGCGGGCCTGTGACATTCAGCTGTGTTTTTCCTCTCGTCTCTGAGCCGGGCGTCAGATGTTAGACAAATATTAATTTCCAGCGAGTCACCTGTTGTTCTTGGGATCGACTCATAGCATCTTTGGCAGTGTTGGTTTATGAGCGCGCCGGTGCAGATGTTTGTACAGCACACACGAGAACTACAGTATGATTGGGTTTGTCATAATGTTCATCTTTCCGAGGTCAGAGCCGTGCGGATCATCGGGAATCTCTCCGTTTCATCTGCATTGATATGACACTCGGGTCTAAAGATCTTTCCGTGGTCTTCAGCTCGTGTGAAGCAGCCGTGTGATTTAACTTCCGCAGGGTCGCAAACAATCAACCTCTTCGCCAGATCTGACCGTTATTCACACAAGAATTAAGACAAAGAGCGCTGTAGACGAGTCAAAATCCTGAGATTCATATTGCTGTTGTGGAGATGCAGCAAGAGTGTGTGTGTGTGTGTGTAATACATATATATATATATAGAGATTAACATAATATGTACAGCACTTTGGCCAACTTGGATTGTGTGTGTGTGTGTGTGTGTGTGTGTGTGTGTGTATGTATGTATGTATGTATGTATGTATATATATATAGTAAGTATTATGTTAATCTATATAATATAATATATTATATAGTATATTACAATATAATTATAATATTATTCTATATTATTATGTGAACAATTACAAATATTATTAATATTAGTATTATTATTATTGTGTGTGTATATATACTGTGTGTGTGTGTGTGTATATATATACATACACACAAACACACACACACACACACACACACACATATATATATATATATATATATATATATTTAATATTTAATTTCAATTTCAATTCAGTTCATTTTTTATTTATAAAGCACATTTAAAATCAATCTAAGTTGGCCAAAGTGCTGTACATAAAGTTTAAAAAAGTAATTGTTAAAATTGTTAAAATATTTTATTATATAAAATATATTATATGTTTAATATTATATTATATAATATTTTATATTTATATTATTTTCTTAATATATATTGTATTAATATTATATGTGAAATTTTGTAATTTATTGCAGTTTTGTTACTATATTATTATAATATTATTCTGTATTATTATGGGAATAATTACATATATTATTAGTATTGTTAATATTGTGTGTGTATTTAATTAACATTAAATAATATTTAATGTTATATTATTTAATATTTTTTATTTATATTATAATATTATATAATAGTATATATAATGTGTAAGTCCTTTTGTAATTTATTGCAGTTTTTTACTGAATTATTATAATAATTCAATATTATTATGGGAATAATTACATATTATTATTATTATTATCATCATTGACAGAATAGTCCCGTTTGGTTGAGCTTTTCTTTAAATGTGTTTGTACTTGAACTCAATCACGTCCAGTAATGAATGACGTTCTGTGTTCATCTAAGAGTCTGTTGTTCTTTATTCATGTAAGAAATGTTCAGTTGTAGATCAGGTAAGCAACACAAATCAATAACATCCGCAGTGTTTGTACAAGCGTTGTTCAGTCGAAGCACACAGACTTCAGTTCGGCTGCTTTAATTAAACACGGACGTACACGGCGCTAAAATATTTACCTTAGCAAAAGTCAACGGACGTTTTGCGGTTTGTGTAATGGTGTGTAAAGCACCTACGTGTTGCTGATTTATGTGTTAACGGGGGTTCAGCCGCCTGACGCTCAACACACGGGCGCTGCGCTCTTGTTTTGGCTGCCAGGAATATAAACCTCAGCGAATGTTTGCACGGATCCGTAACCGACCGCACCGCTGCATCTGTGCCGCTCTTACCTAAAATGACTAATGCAACACGGAAAGAGCTCCAGAGTAAATACAGCAGTCTTGTGCTCCTTTCCCATGATGCTCAGGGGTCTGAAGACTTCAAGAAAACAGACTTTTAAAGGTTTTTTCATTCTCTGTGATGGTGGACGAGATGATCAGAGGTCAGGCTCGTGGGGAATGGATTGTGTATCACTGTCAGCGTGTCCTGTTTACCTCAGCGCTCACCGCTTTACTAATGAGTTTCACTGCCTCTCTGTGTGTTTATCTGAACATTAGCACCATCCTTCCTTCATCTGCTCATAAACACAACCTCTTCCTCTCCTCATCAGCCTCCAGCACTAATTGCTCTTAATATTTCAAAGGAAAGACTTTGTGTTTTATTGTTTTAAGAGCTTCATCTCACAGTGAAGTTGCTCCAAAACCTCATCAGCAGCTTTTAAGGGATTGTGAGTGATGTACTTCCTCACACACACACACACACACACACTGGTGATAAATACTCGCTGAAAGGAAAGTTTCAGACTCAGTAAATGCAGTCGTTCTAGACTCTGTTTAATCAGCGCTGCTTGTATTCATTGTTCTGCCGTATAGAAATATGATTTAAGCTCATCTGGAATAAACATGCAGGATAAAACTGGACACTTCTGTGGACAAACGTGTGTTGGGTGTTTGAACAGCTCATTATAATATCATGATCTTTTTTTCTTGCAGTTTTTTTTTTTACACCACTTTTACTCTAAAAATAGTCTTTTTATTCAAATTGGACAATTTTTTTTTTTTTTTTTTTTTTTACAGCTCTATTTACACTGAACAAAATTATAAACGCTTGATATGCCACATCTTGATATGCCACACCTGTGAGATGGATGGATTATCTCGGCAAAGGAGAAGTGCTCACTAACACAGATTTAGACAGATTTGTGAACAATATTTGAGAGAAATAGGCCTTTTGTGTACATAGATCTTTGAGTTCAGCTCATGAAAAATGGGGGCAAAAACAAAAGTGTTGCGTTTATAATTTTGTTCAGTGTATATGTCAGTCTGAGAATTTTATTAAAATGAGAAACTAAATAATTTCATATAAAGTTTTTTAGCCCATGAATTTTATTTTATTTATTTTGTTTCGTTTTGTTTTCTAATTTGAATAAAAAACTACAGGCTGCAGTCAGACTTAATTAAAGCCATTTCTATAAAGTTTTTTAGCCCATTAATTTTATTTTATTTTATTTTATTTTATTTTATTTTATTTTCCAATTTGATTAAAAACTACAGGCTGCAGTCAGACTTAATTAAAGCCATTTCTATAAAAGTTTTTATCCCATACATTTTATTTTATTTTATTTTATTTTATTTTATTTTATTTTATTTTATTTTATTTTATTTTATTTTATTTTCCAATTTGATTAAAAACTACAGGCTGCAGTCAGACTTAATTAAAGCCATTTCTATAAAAGTTTTTATCCCATACATTTTATTTTATTTTATTTTATTTTATTTTATTTTATTTTATTTTATTTATTTTCCAATTTGATTAAAAACTACAGGCTGCAGTCAGACTTAATTAAAGCCATTTCTATAAAGTTTTTTTAGCCCATATATTTTATTTTATTTTAATTTAATTATTTTATTTTATGTATTTTTCAATTTGAATAAAAACTACAGGCTGCTTAATTAAAGCCATTTTTGGAGTAAAGAAAAAATAGTGTTGTAGTTTGTTTCTTTGCTTATTTTAGCTCCATTCAAAGATATATTTTCATGGGGGTAAAAAAAAACAAACAAAAATGGGGTTAAAAAGTTCATATGAAATCTTTGATTTATGCGTTTGTTTTTACAACGCTATGTATGTAACTCAGCCTTTTTCAAATGAAATATATCTCATATTATTTTTTACCTCTTGAAAAAGTTTTTGTCCAATCTGAATAGAAATTACAAGCTGTGTTCAAACTTCATTTCTAGGGTAAAACAGTGTTGCAAAAACTAAAAATGTGGAAAAATAGGAATAAAAATAGTATTCTAAGCTGTCATCGTGGCAAAAAAACAAAAGTAAATGGGTAAAGAAACTTTATTTGAAAGGTTTAATTTTTGCTTTTCAGTCTTAGATTTTTTTTTTTTATTCAAGTAGTTTTTACCCTGTTTAAGTTGTTTTATTGTCCATGACATGGTGCTAAAATAAAACAAACACTTTGTCTTTTTCTGTTAATGCAAACGATCTTAAATGTAATCTTGAAGAGATTACTGCGCTGTTTTTGTTTCTCTTTCCTCTGATTGGTCTGTTAAACACACTATATGTTGATGTTCAGGAGGCAGTCAGTGATTGATTGTTGATTTCAGCGTGTCGCGGCTCATCACAGCGGTGGATGAGGAGGGCAGACAGGAGAAATCTCATGACCACATGTTGTTTTCTTTCCCCTCTGAGGAAGTTCATTTTTCATGGCAAACGGGATGGTAAGTGACAGTATCCAGCAGGTCGGCGTGTAGCAGATCCAGAGGGTCTTCCTCAAATTAGCCGTGACCTTATCATCGCTGCGCTCCCTCCGTCCGATCGCCTCTCTGTCCTGCATTAACCTTCTCCTTCCAGTATTCATCTCTCTGTGCTTTTGTTTTCCTTTTCAACTCCAGTTTCTTTGTATCTGATTTAATATTACTGTGATCTTTTTTTGTAAGAACATTCTTTTAAAATAACACTGTGGGAATTTGGAAGTGATGAATCAGATGAATTCCTCTTTCCACGAAGACACGTCCTGTGTGAGAAACGATGGCATCATCTCAGCGTCTGTCACTTCCAGAGCTCATCATTGATGTGGCCTGACGTTTGCTGAGATTTTTCATCAGGTGTAGATCTCGTGTCGCTTCTGTTTAGGTTTGCAGAGCATTTTAAATGAAAGCTTGATGGAAAAGTCACGAGTTAATTCAGAAGTTTGATTAATTGCTCAAGAAGATCTTGAAGTATTCCTGTAGCTCAGATGGCAGATCGTGGCGCTCGCAACGGCGGGGTCATGGGTTCGATTCGGAGGGAACGCAAGACGCTTTGGATAAAAACCTTCGTTCATCTTCGGAACACAAATTAAGATACTTTTGATGAAATCCGATGGCTCAGTGAGGCCTGCATTGACAGCAATGCCATTCAAACTCTCAAAGTCCATAAAGGTACTAAAAACATATTTGAAACAGTTCATGTGAAAAAAATAAATAAAAAAAAAATAACGACTTTTCAACAATATTTATATAGGCTGATTTCAAAACACTGCTTCAGAGCTTTACGAATCGAATCAGTGAATCGGAGCACCAGAGTCACGTGATTTCAGCAGTTTAGCCGTTTGATAGGAGATCCGAATCACTGATTCGAAACAAAAGATTCATAAAGCTCAGAAGCTTCATGAAGCAGTGTTTTGTCGTTATTTTGTTTTTTTTTGGTGCACAAAAAGTATTCTTGTCACTTTATAATATTAAGATAGAACCACTGAACTCACATGAACTGATTTAAATATGTTTTTAGTACCTTTATGGATCTTGAGAGGTGCAGTAACATTGTTGTCAATGCAGGCCTCACAAGGTTGCATCCATCCATTTATATAGACAGAAAAAGATTATTAGAGAACAAATATTATATTATCACATAAGAACAAGTGACAGCCACACCCCTGATATAAGATGAAAGAGAGAGAGAAGGAGGGAGGTAGAGAGCAAGTCTGCCCCCTTGTGAGGGACACTGACTGAATCAAACGCCACCAGCACAACAACAGATCACCAGACTGATACTGCATATTCACGAGGGGCATTAATATTTATGAACAAACAAAAGATATACTCAAAAAAGTGACACAGTAAAATGATATTGGACAGGAAGAAAACACCTAAAAAAACACTCAGAATAACCACCCAAAACACCCTAGCAACCTCCTAGCAACACACTAATATCCACTCTATATATTAAGTATATATTAAGTGTATATTAGTGTGTTGCTAGGAGGTTGCTAGGGTGTTTTGGGGTGGTGGTTAATGGATTTTAAGTGTATATTAGTGTGTTGCTAGGGTGTTTTGGTGTGGTGGTTAACGAATTTTAAGTGTATATTAGTGTGTTGCTAGGAGGTTGCTAGGGTGTTTTGGGTGGTTGTTGATGGATTTTAAGTGTATATTAGTCTGTTGCTAGGAGGTTGCTAGGGTGTTTTGGGTGGTTGTTAATGGATTTTAAGTGTAAATTAGTTTGTTGCTAGGGCATTTTGGGTGGTTGTTTATGGGGTTGTAAGTGTATATTAGTGTGTTGCTAAGAGGTTGCTAGGGTGTTTTGGGTGGTTGGTAATGGATTTTAAGTGTATATTAGTGTGTTGCTAGGAGGTTGCTAGGGTGTTTTGGGGTGGTGGTTAATGGATTTTAAGTGTACAGGTGCTGGTCATATAATTAGAATATCATCAAAAAGTTGATTTATTTCACTAATTCCATTCAAAAAGTGAAACTTGTATATTATATTCATTCATTACACACAGATTGATATATTTCAAATGTTTATTTCTTTTAATTTTGATGATTATAACTGACAACTAAGGAAAATCCCAAATTCAGTATCTCAGAAAATTAGAATATTACTTAAGACCAATACAAAGAAAGGATTTTTAGAAATCTTGGCCAACTAAAAAGTATGAACATGAAAAGTATGAGCATGTACAGCACTCAATACTTAGTTGGGGCTCCTTTCGCCTGAATTACTGCAGCAATGCGGCGTGGCATGGAGTCGATCAGTCTGTGGCACTGCTCAGGTGTTATAAGAGCCCAGGTTGCTCTGATAGTGGCCTTCAGCTCTTCTGCATTGCTGGGTCTGGCATATCGCAACTTCCTCTTCACAATACCCCATAGATTTTCTATGGGGTTAAGGTCAGGCGAGTTTGCTGGCCAATTAAGAACAGGGATACCATGGTCCTTAAACCAGGTACTGGTAGCTTTGGCACTGTGTGCAGGTGCCAAGTCCTGTTGGAAAATGAAATCTGCATCTCCATAAAGTTGGTCAGCAGCAGGAAGCATGAAGTGCTCTAAAACTTCCTGGTATATGGCTGCGTTGACCTTGGACCTCAGAAAACACAGTGGACCAACACCAGCAGATGACATGGCACCCCAAACCATCACTGACTGTGGAAACTTTACACTGGACCTCAAGCAACGTGGATTGTGTGCCTCTCCTCTCTTCCTCCAGACTCTGGGACCCTGATTTCCAAAGGAAATGCAAAATTTACTTTCATCAGAGAACATAACCTTTGGACCACTCAGCAGCAGTCCAGTCCTTTTTGTCTTTAGCCCAGGCGAGACGCTGTCTGTTGTTCAAGATTGGCTTGACACAAGGAATGCGACAGCTGAAACCCATGTCTTGCATACGTCTGTGCGTAGTGGTTCTTGAAGCACTGACTCCAGTTGCAGTCCACTCTTTGTGAATCTCCCACACATTTTTGAATGGGTTTTGTTTCACAATCCTCTCCAGGGTGCGGTTATCCCTATTGCTTGTACACTTTTTTCTACCACATCTTTTAATTCCCTTCGCCTCTCTATTAATGTGCTTGGACACAGAGCTCTGTGAACAGCCAGCCTCTTTTGCAATGACCTTTTGTGTCTTGCCCTCCTTGTGCAAGGTGTCAGTGGTCGTCTTTTGGACAACTGTCAAGTCAGCAGTCTTCCCCATGATTGTGTAGCCTACAGAACTAGACTGAGAGACCATTTAAAGGCCTTTGCAGGTGTTTTGAGTTTATTAGCTGATTAGAGTGTGGCACCAGGTGTCTTCAATATTGAACCTTTTCACAATATTCTAATTTTCTGAGATACTGAATTTGGGATTTTCCTTAGTTGTCAGATATAATCATCAAAATTAAAAGAAATAAACACTTAAAATATATCAGTCTGTGTGTAATGAATTAATATAATATACAAGTTTCACTTTTTGAATGGAATTAGTGAAATAAATCAACTTTTTGATGATATTCTAATTATATGACCAGCACCTGTATATTAGTGTGTTGCTAGGGTGTTTTGGTGTGGTGGTTAACGAATTTTAAGTGTATATTAGTGTGTTGCTAGGAGGTTGCTAGGGTGTTTTGGGTGGTTGTTGATGGATTTTAAGTGTATATTAGTGTGTTGCTGAGAGGTTGCTAGGGTGTTTTGAGTGGTTGTTAATGGATTTTAAGTGTATATTAGTGTGTTGCTAGGAGGTTGCTAGGGTGTTTTGGGTGGTTGTTAATGGATTTTAAGTGTAAATTAGTGTGTTGCTAGGGCATTTTGGGTGGTTGTTTATGGGGTTGTAAGTGTATATTAGTGTATATTAGTGTGTTGCTAGGAGGTTGCTAGGGTGTTTTGTGGTGGTGGTTAACGGATTTTAAGTGTATATTAGTGTGTTGCTAGAAGGTTGCTAGGGTGTTTTGGGTGGTTGTTGATGGATTTTAAGTGTATATTAGTGTGTTGCTAGGGTGTTTTGGTGTGGTGGTTAACGGATTTTAAGTGTATATTAGTGTGTTGCTAGGAGGTTGCTAGGGTGTTTTGGGGTGGTGGTTAATGGATTTTAAGTGTATATTAGTGTGTTGCTAGGGTGTTTTGGTGTGGTGGTTAACGAATTTTAAGTGTATATTAGTGTGTTGCTAGGAGGTTGCTAGGGTGTTTTGGGTGGTTGTTGATGGATTTTAAGTGTATATTAGTGTGTTGCTGAGAGGTTGCTAGGGTGTTTTGAGTGGTTGTTAATGGATTTTAAGTGTATATTAGTGTGTTGCTAGGAGGTTGCTAGGGTGTTTTGGGTGGTTGTTAATGGATTTTAAGTGTAAATTAGTGTGTTGCTAGGGCATTTTGGGTGGTTGTTTATGGGGTTGTAAGTGTATATTAGTGTATATTAGTGTGTTGCTAGGAGGTTGCTAGGGTGTTTTGTGGTGGTGGTTAACGGATTTTAAGTGTATATTAGTGTGTTGCTAGAAGGTTGCTAGGGTGTTTTGGGTGGTTGTTGATGGATTTTAAGTGTATATTAGTGTGTTGCTAGGGTGTTTTGGTGTGGTGGTTAACGGATTTTAAGTGTATATTAGTGTGTTGCTAGGAGGTTGCTAGGGTGTTTTGGGGTGGTGGTTAATGGATTTTAAGTGTATATTAGTGTGTTGCTAGGGTGTTTTGGTGTGGTGGTTAACGAATTTTAAGTGTATATTAGTGTGTTGTTAGGAGGTTGCTAGGGTGTTTTGGGTGGTTGTTGATGGATTTTAAGTGTATATTAGTGTGTTGCTGAGAGGTTGCTAGGGTGTTTTGAGTGGTTGTTAATGGATTTTAAGTGTATATTAGTGTGTTGCTAGGAGGTTGCTAGGGTGTTTTGGGTGGTTGTTAATGGATTTTAAGTGTAAATTAGTGTGTTGCTAGGGCATTTTGGGTGGTTGTTTATGGGGTTGTAAGTGTATATTAGTGTATATTAGTGTGTTGCTAGGAGGTTGCTAGGGTGTTTTGTGGTGGTGGTTAACGGATTTTAAGTGTATATTAGTGTGTTGCTAGAAGGTTGCTAGGGTGTTTTGGGTGGTTGTTGATGGATTTTAAGTGTATATTAGTGTGTTGCTAGGGTGTTTTGGTGTGGTGGTTAACGGATTTTAAGTGTATATTAGTGTGTTGCTAGGAGGTTGCTAGGGTGTTTTGGGGTGGTTGTTAATGGATTTTAAGTGTAAATTAGTGTGTTGCTAGGAGATTGCTAGGGTGTTTTGGTGTGGTGGTTAATGGATTTTAAGTGTATATTAGTGTGTTGTTAGGAGGTTGCTAGGGTGTTTTGGGTGGTTGTTGGTGGATTTTAAGTGTATATTAGTGTGTTGCTAAGAGGTTGCTAGGGTGTTTTGAGTGGTTGTTAATGGATTTTAAGTGTATATTAGTGTGTTTCTAGTAGGGTGTTTTGGGTGGTTAAGGTGTTTTGAGTGGATATTAGTGTGTTGCTAGGAGGTTGCTAGGGTGTTTTGGGTGGTTATTCTGAGTGTTTTTTTAGGTGTTTTCTTCCTGTCCAATATCATTTTACTGTGTCACTTTTTTGAGTATATCTTTTGTTTGTTCATAAATATTAATGCCCCTCGTGAATATGCAGTATCAGTCTGGTGATCTGTTGTTGTGCTGGTGGCGTTTGATTCAGTCAGTGTCCCTCACAAGGGGGCAGACTTGCTCTCTACCTCCCTCCTTCTCTCTCTCTTTCATCTTATATCAGGGGTGTGGCTGTCACTTGTTCTTATGTGATAATATAATATTTGTTCTCTAATAATCTTTTTCTGTCTATATAAATGGATGGATGCAACCTTTTAGTAGCTTTTATATTGCTGGATGAAAACAAGATTAGCACTTGATGTGTAAGATCTTATTATAAAGATGAAAATACTGGTTCACTGATTGTACGTGGGTCTTTGGGTCACAATGATGTCATATTTTATTATAGGACTGCGTATTTAACCGCCATAGACATTAATCACAATAAAGAGGGTTTGTTCAGATTAGTGCTCAACACATGTGAGTTTTCGGTGCAGATTGTTAAACTATTACCCACAGTCCTAAGTACATGCTCACGGCCCTACAAAGCACCAATAGTTATTCATCATCACTAACCATATGTCATCATCACAACCCATTAAAGTGAATGATGGGATGGGTCGTGTGGATTGGCTGATGGTCTAATGGAAAATCATTTAAACAATAAAATGATGATCATAAGAGTGAAATCTGTCAGATAATGTTAGTTAGAAAGTGTGACAGTGATTGTGTCTGTTCAGTGTGAATGATCAACACCAACACGTTTAAGGTATTTTGGGTGGTTGCTAGGGTGTTGCTATGTGGTTGCTTTGGTGTTCTGGGTGGTTACTATGTTGCAGATATATTGTCTGTCTGTCTGTCTGTGGTGTGAGGCGGGTCTCTGCTCTCTCTCCAGAATGGACTCCATTACTGTAATGAGTTTTAAATTTATGGTGAAGGTGCAGCAGGATTGTGCTGTAGTGCAGTAACCCGGCGCACATCAGGACGGGCCGCGTAAATCAATGAGCTTTTAGCACTGACCGTCACGTCACTGATCCCTGATCAGATCATGGGACGGACGTTTATGAGCATCTGTGTCTGTCAGGGTGAGATTCATACAGACACACAGAAACACACATACAGCACACTGATGGTGTGGGTTATCATGTGCAGGTAAAAACGTGTGTTTCGCTGTAGTATTTGTGTGCGTGCGCGTCTCTGTGAGTGTGTGTGAGAGAGAGTGTGTGTGTTCATTAATTGACTTCAGAGGCTTTAGTTACTCAGATTAGCTTTAGTGCATTTATCACACACACACACACACACAGTCACAGTCTATTTTTGCCATAAACCTCACCTTTCACTTTCAGATTAAACAGATTTATTTTAGCATGAAAAGATGAAATGAACAGAGTCTTTAAATGTCATTAACCAACTAAAGCTGTTAATCTGAGCCAGAGCAGAACTCTACAAGAACCGTTTCATTCTGTCATGATGCTTCTGCCTCTCAGAACACAATAATAATGTCATGAATTTATGAGATTGAGCCAGTATCATGTATGATTAAAGAATCATGGCAATTGGTATGAATCGCATGTAAGATTTAATTGTGAATGTTGATGATGCGATTTAGTTTTGCACATATTTTATGTTCTGTTGATGAATAGTGATGAAACTCATCAGTGATTCGTGGAGCTGCTTTATCAGAAAACTACATCCTCTGTGGAACGTGAAATACACAGATAAACACTAATAGTGGAAAAGAGAGAAAAAACATATTTCATGCATTTTTCCATTCAGACTCTTGAGCTGCTCTGGCATTTAGGAACTAGATAGTATTATTTATATTGTCAATGATCTGTTTTTAGTAATGCATCATTTCTTCCATTACCGTTAGCGTTTTTTTCTTTTGTCTCTCATATGAGAATTTAATTCTTCGTTTCCATGTACGTTTAACCCAGTTGTCATTCCATCAGCTCATTTTATCATGGTTTTCATCTACAAACATCATTTTAATCAGAATCAGTTTGTTTGACTTCTGCCAATAATCATCAGAGATCCTGTAACTCAATATTCTGGCGCTGATGAGGACAAAAAGGGAAGAAACTGACAGTAAAATGAGATAAAGATGTGAGGATGAGTGTGAGCTGGTCATGTTTCTCTTCTGCTGTGATGATCACATCAGTGTTTTCTCGTCTGGACTGAATCCTGAGCAAACAGTGTCTCTGCTGTCTCATGTCCTCTCACGCAAAGACCCGTCTCTCTCTCTCTCTCTTTCTCTCTCAGTTTCTCTTCCAGATGAGAATCAATCTGTAACTAATATCTGAATACTGATTGTTTTCTTATCTACAGACGGTCTCTAAGACATGATACAGTGCATGTCTCTTTATCAGATAGACTTTAAAGAGACAGTTCATCTCAAATTAAACAGTCATCGTTTTTTTTTTTTTCATCTGTGGAGAACTAAAGCAGATGTTTAGCAGAATGTTCTTACAATACCGTTCAAAAGTTTTTATGTTTTTGAAAGAGTCTCTTCTGCTCACCAAGGCTGCATTTATTTGATCAAATCATTACTTCAGTCTTCAGTGTCACATGATCCTTCAGAAATCATTCTAATATTCAGATTTGCTGCTCAAGAAACATTTATGATCATTAACAATAGCTCCGATTGATGAATCCAAATGTAGTGTTTACATGAACACTAAATAGTGATCGGGTTGATGTGCGCGTTTATTTAGTTTCAGCGACATTTATTCATTCATTCTAATTTAGTTTTTACTTAATTTTAACAACAAACTCTGATGGCATATTTTATATTGTTAATACAGGATCTGGGTAACACAAAAACTACCCAAACACTGGGTTGTTACGTCTGACCCAGGATCTGGGTAACACAAAAACTACCTAAACACTGGGTTGTTACGTCTGACCCAGGATCTGGGTAACACAAAAGCTACCCAAACACTGGGTTGTTACGTCTGACCCGGGATCTGGGTAACACAAAAACTACCCAAACACTGGGTTGTTACGTCTGACCCAGGATCTGGGTAACAGAAAACTGCCCAAACACTGGGTTATGTCTGACCCAGGAGCTGGGTAACACAAAAACTACCCAAACACTGGGTTGTTACGTCTGACCCAGGATCTGGGTAACACAAAAACTACCCAAACACTGGGTTGTTACGTCTGACCCAGGATCTGGGTAACACAAAACTGCCCAAACACTGGGTTATGTCTGACCCAGGAGCTGGGTAACACAAAAACTACCTAAACACTGGGTTGTTACGTCTGACCCAAGATCTGGGTAACACAAAAACTACCCAAACACTGGGTTGTTACGTCTGACCCAGGATCTGGGTAACACAAAACTGCCCAAACACTGGGTTATGTCTGACCCAGGAGCTGGGTAACACAAAAACTACCCAAACACTGGGTTGTTACGTCTGACCCGGGATCTGGGTAACACAAAAACTACCCAAACACTGGGTTGTTACGTCTGACCCAAGATCTGGGTAACACAAAACTGCCCAAACACTGGGTTATGTCTGACCCAGGAGCTGGGTAACACAAAAACTACCCAAACACTGGGTTGTTACGTCTGACCCGGGATCTGGGTAACACAAAAACTACCCAAACACTGGGTTATGTCTGACCCAGGAGCTGGGTAACACAAAAACTACCCAAACACTGGGTTGTTACATCTGACCCAGGATCTGGGTAACACAAAAACTACCCAAACACTGGGTTGTTACGTCTGACCCGGGATCTGGGTAACACAAAACTGCCCAAACACTGGGTTGTTACGTCTGACCCGGGGTCTGGGTAACACAAAAACTACCCAAACACTGGGTTGTTTCGTCTGACCCGGGATCTGGGTAACACAAAACTGCCCAAACACTGGGTTATGTCTGACCCAGGAGCTGGGTAACACAAAAACTACCCAAAAGGCTCAACCCAGAACTTGGGTAGAAAAAATAACCCAAGCGTAATCAAATTGGCTGTGCAAGTCAAGTTAAAAAATTAAGTTGAAATTGGTTAAATTATTTTGATGAAAAACATTCTTAGTGATCTCATTTTTTTACAGAATGTTCACTTTTTCTTGAAGATTTCATGCACATTTGTTTTGGAGTATTATGAAGTTTGTTGGATTGGGTTCATGTTGGTGGAGTTTTCAGATGTTTTTAAGCATGTTGAGAGGCTTTGCTCTTCTCAAAGCTCTCCTGGCTTTAAGCCCGGCTGTGTAATCTTGGTCAAAGTCTCATTATCATTTCCAGGAGCTTCTATTGAGGTTTTGACCCATCTTCCTCCGCTGCATTCATCTCTCTAATCCACACGCTGGTTTCTCCTCGCCACCTGATCTCCTCTCACAATATCACCTAAAGACCTTTAGTCACGGCGCAGTGTCGCTCCTCAGATCATCTGATCAGTGTTTCAGTCGCCGCTTCCCATCTGTGATCATCTGAAGTTCAGACAAACTCCTGCAGGACCTCATGGAAACCCCGCTGCGTGTGTGAGCTTTTATCTGTGGCATTTACCCACCGCTGCGTTCATTACTCGCTTCTCTCATTTATTAGACTCCCTGAACATCTCAGAAGTTTGATTGTGCCTCTTTCAGTCCGTCAGCTTGTAGAGCAAGTCGAGTGATAAAAGGAAGCGAGTGAAAGAAGGCGACTCGTAAATGACCCTCATTCATCGTGTTAAATGTGTCAGTGGAGTCGTAATAGCGCTTCATTAACACGCTGGGCTGGAAATGACTTCTCTCGCTGCGTTTTGACTAAGACTGAGTTGCTGCACGAGATCATTTGGATCTTCTGGTGAACATGAGGCTTGTTGTTTCTGCTGTAATACGAACGGCTCCTGCTGTGGAGATCAAATCAACCATTGCTGTCGCTCAGAATAACTTCACATCTTTATCTTTTTACATTTGCTATGTAAACTTTTGTAAAGACCCCATTAAATGTTTTGATGAGCACTGTTTTGTGTGTGTGTGTGTGTGTGTGTGTTTTGACATATTTCCTTTTGAGACCAATAGTCTTTACACTCCTAAAAAAAAGTTTCTATTGCATTTTCTTCCTCAGTGTTTCTGTCAAGTTAGGGTTAGGGTCCAGCACAAATATCTAAACATTCCTAAATCAAGATACATTTACTGGAGAAGCAAAATGACTGAAGATATTAAGTCTTGTTTTCAAAAAAAAAAAAAAAAAAAAATGTATCAAAAGTAAGTGAATTTATGCTTAAAACATGAAAAAAATATCTGCCAATGTGGTTGGAAAAATCATCTGGTTTTCCCTTTGAATTAAGTTTTTTTTTCTGACCCGATTAACAGATATTTGTTCTTGTTTTAAGCATTCATTTTGATAAGATATTAAGTCTTGTTTTCTAAAAAAGAGTAAATGTATCTTAATTTAAGAATGTATAGTTATTGGTGCTGGAAAACAAGAGAAAATTACTGAAGAACAACATCATTTTTTGTCTTTATTTGCATCGATGGTTTCATGAAGAACCTTTACCTTTCCACAAAAGGTTCTTTAGATCACTGCTTTGTAGGGCTGTGACGAGATCTCGCAAAATGTGATGAGATTTCTCTTCGAGGTGAAATGCTGTCTCACGATGTCGTCATGACAGAGCGTGAGGGTGAAATTAGCATAGAATATGCCACTGCTACGTTTACATTGCCTCCATTGTTATTTTGATTCTTTTTTGGAAATAAAAACCAGTTTAATTCAGTTGGGTAATGGTTGCTTCAGTTGTAAACTATTGTAAATGTCTGCTCTGCTCATCCAGCACGAGCTGCAGAGTCGCACATAGCGCAGCAGGAATCACAGTTCACTGATCACGTGACGAGAGTAAGGCGAGATGACTGACGAGACCATGGCGGAGGATCAGAGCCCAAGCGTCTGACAAGCGTCTTGTAGAATGTGTGCTCAGCACCGCTGCTTCCTATACACAGAGTACATGCGATCGCGAATTCGAAAGCGAAAGTAAAACGCGAGCTCTATGATACTTGCAAATTAAGTTCTGTACAGCAAGGTCCGAAGAGACTCATATGAAATCATACAGGAGAGAAGCAAGTCAGTTGAGTTTGTGGCTAAGCCTTTTACAGTGCTTGTATATTGTTGTCTTTCAGTGCATATGAAAATTCATACTCAGAAAGTAGAACTGAAATGACATTCATTGCAAGAAGATTAATTCAAAATGAACTTTTCAAAATGCACCTGCAGACTATTTTTCCAGTCACGAATTTTGTCATTGAGGATTTCTTAAAAAAATGCTGTGTAAAAATCTCGTCTCGCCTCTTGTTCTCGTAAACTCAATCTTGTGTGTCGTCACATGACCTGTCTCGTCACACGTCCCACACCCACATTTTCTCATTATCATTAAGTCGCAACCCAGATTTTTAGGAATTCGGACCAAGCAAATTTTTTTCTCAAAAATGGTTGACACACACACACAAGTATCATCCCACTTTACTTTAACATACACATAAGTTGTAAGAAAATCACCAAGGTTATTAACTCTTTCTCTGCCATAGACGGGGAAAGACAGCAGTGCCATCTTTGATTTTTAACAGGAATGAAAGCGAGGCTGTGAGGGATAGATGTACATCTCTTCAGTTGGTTGTACTGTTATTTAATGTGCTTTTGGGTTGTTCTGCTGACGAAACACTGCAAAAATATCTTTCCGAGAAATTTCAGTCAACAAAAAACTCCAGACAGACAACATGATGATGTGGAAAATTACAAGTGATCTAGAAGCTTTATAAACCATTGAAAACACGGCAAGTCTCTCTCTCTCACAGCCTCGCTTTCTTACCTGTCATGTGCTGCTCTGAATAAGGTCTATTGACGGAATTTTCCAGATATCTGTAATTTCACTGTTATATGGTATGCACATCTTCTGAAAGAGTACACAATCTCCGGATCAAAACACAGGCAAAGAAGAAGCGGAAAGAAGTGATAAAAGCATTGCTTATTCACATTGTAACGCTATTTTCTTAGCTTTTTGTTCAAAATGTTGCTTTTTTTTTTTTTTTAAATGAAACTTACCCACAAGTTACGAAAATAACGCTAGAGTAATGACTCTGAGATACAGCCTGACAACATCTCATCTGACCACAGATGCATTATACTCAGACACTCTTAAACTGCGTCTGACAGAAGAGTCAACAGCTTTCACACACATCTTTTAAAATGAAAGTCCTGCATCACATCTTGCAAAACATTTCGAAGTATGTTTTTTTTTGACTACACACTCCATGACCCACCGGTTGAGAAACGCTGCTGTTCTTCCCACTAAGAAAAAATGGTTCTTTTAAGAAGGTTCTTTGGGGAATAAAAATGTTTTTTCTATCGCTGAGATGGAACCTTTATTTTAAGAGTGCAGTTTACATCTCAACCTGACAAAAGCACACGTGACGGATGGTATGGAGGATGAAGGAAATGATGACCCTTTGAATATGAATGAATTCCAGCCTCTTTCTTTGTGATCAGTTGATGGTTTGGGAATGAAACGAGTCTTTGCACAACCAGAAACACTCTGACAGTGCAGGATTTACTCTATTCCTAGTGCTAGTGGAAGCAGGTGATATTTATAATTTAACAGGAGGCACATTCTCATTCTAGTCAAGTCAAAGCTTGTGTTCAGAATGGGTTCACTACTTACTGAATATTTTGAGGAATGTTCTGTGCACTGACTACTAGTTTCAGTAAACATTATCGCATAATAAACATTGCAGTTATCAGCTCAGAAATACATTTGTCACACTGGAGATGGGGAGTAGTCCTGTCAATATTCTGCAATTTTTGTTTATGTATTATAAATGTACACTAACGTAAGTTTGGGGTCAGTAAGATTTTTTTTTTTTTTTAAAGAAATTAATACTTTTATTCAGCAAGGACACATTAAATTGGTCAAAAGTGACAGTAAAGACATTTATAATGTTACGAATTAGTGTTCTTTTGAACTTTCTTTTCAGCAAATGAATAATAGTGTTTTCAACACTGATAATAATCTTGAGCATCAAATCATCATATTAGAATGATTTCTGAAGGATCATGTGACACTGAAGACTGGAGTAATGATGCTGAAAATTCAGCTTTGATCAATGGATATAAATTACACTTTACTGTATATTCACATAGAAAACAGCTGTTTTACAGTTTTAAATTGCAATAATACTTCACAGTATTTTTGATCAAATAAATGCAGCCTTTGTGAAGAAGAGATTTCTTTCAAAAACATTAAAAAACCTTACCGATGTATTTAAAATGACATTTTATTGGACAAAAGTGTGATTTTGTCAAAAGAGAAAGACTGTAAATATTCATTTTAATTTAAATGATTAAAATCTGCTGAAAGTTTAATTTAATCATATTTTAGTAGTATACTAGTATAGAGATGAGCTCAAAACTGCAGACACTTCATTGGCTCCATAAATATCTCTCATGAATATTAATGAGGAGGCGTCTCATTGTACTGCAGCAGGTTTTCTTTGAGTTGTATGGAGGTGTATCAGAGCGTGTCTGTCTCTCCGGCGCTGACCTGGGCCGCAGGGGTCACTCACGGTCCTCCACATCTCTGAGGGGAACAGTGACCCCACATCCTCTGGGTCAGAGGCCCCGCGGCACAGAGATCAGGATCAAACCACACACACTAGATGTGTTTGAACATGCAGAACTCACTCCTATGATACTAGGATGTTAACTAAAACTTAAACCATAAAAAGAAACAGTTTCATTACATGAAATAATATAAACATTGACTGAAAAAAAGTTTTTTTCACTTTAACTAGTTGTCAAGGCAACATGTCTAATTTGTGTAACTTGAAACAATGTAAATGAAATAAAATAAAATCTAAAAACTACTACTAAGTAAAAATGGTAAAGTTTCATTTATTAACATTAGTTAACTACTCTAGTTAACATGAACTAACAATACCTATTAATATTAGTTAATGTTAATTTCAACATTTACAAAAACATTATTAAAATCAAAAGTTAATATTAGTTAATGCACAGTGAACTAACATAAACAATTATATTTTCACTAACATAAAAATAAAAAAAATGCTTTCAAACATATATTGCTCATTGTTAACTAATGCATTAACTAATGTTAACAAATGAGAACTTACTGTAAACAGTTACCATAAAATTAATTAAGCTATATATATACATATTAAAAATATAGCTGCGAGCAGCAATTATCAGGGTTCAAGCACTTTAAGGCCTTTAAGCACATGCGCAAAAAGATATTATTTTATTTAGCAACCCTGTAACCTCTTAAATCACAAAAGGAATTTACAGCCAAAACAGGCAATTTACCATAGGAAACATATGGGTCTTAAAACTTTTTAACAGTTATGGAGATTGAGCCAAAAAACCTAGGACTAGTTCACCAAAATTGTTTTTTGTTTTTTTTAAACAATCTCCAATATTGAACGAACGATCCGATGGACAGAGGCGGTTCTAGAGGCAAAGATCTTCCGAATGAGGAGTTCGACTGTCATGGGGCGTGCACGAAAAATCACACGATACACGATTCTTTACACACATGAAAAATGCAAAGGCGCCCCCCGATGGCCAAATTCTTTTGAATTTCTCGCAGGCCTCTAGGGCCGTGAGTCAAACAGGCCCAGCGAGTTTCGTTCCGATCGGCCTCCGTTAACCTTGTCTGATAGCTGCTCAAACTTCATTGGCTGCGATGGCGGACATGTTTTTTGAGATGCGTCAATGTCCTCATAGACGGTCATGACACTTCGGAAGAAGACGCTGCATGCCAATTTTCAAGTTGATCGGACTAACTGTGAAGTAGTTATAGCCATTTTCATGTTTTTTTCCCCGTTATAGCACCACCAAGTGGCCAGTCGCTGCGTCCCTTTTCACTTACATCGGTGTGCTGAGTTTGGTGAAAAAATCTCATTCCGTTTACGAGTTATAGCCATTTTAGTAAAAGTGGCTCCGCCCACTTTGAACGTTTTGTTGCTCCTTAGAGACCGTGATTTGAAATTTCAACTTTTTTTGATATTTATTGACAGTCAGACTCCAGAGAATCTCACTGCACTGATTTGGTTCTGATTGGGCCAAAAACCTAGGACTAGTTCGCAAAAGTAAGTTTTACAAAACATAAAAAATACCCCAAAATTTTGTGAATCCGAGGTGATTTTGTACTTTTGACCGCTGTAGCGCCCCCGTCAGGCCGATTGGGGCGAGCCTTGCTGACGTTGTAGACGGTGTGAGTACTACCAGCCCTCAGAGTTTCAAGACTCTACGACTTACGGTTTGATCTGCCTGATCACTTTTAGAGGAGAATGCTCATCCGTGGAAATTTAACAATTACAATAGAGTTTCAGAGCTATACGCTTGATCTGCTAATGATGAAAACACAACAAAAGCTAAAATAAAATTATAGCTAAAAAAAAAATTACCTATAATTAAAGTGAAAACAGAATACAAAATATTAACAAAAGCTACTAAATCAGTCAGTGCAGCTTCATACTCACTCATGCTTGTCCTTGAGCGTGACCTTGTGACCTCCTGACCCCGTTTGACCCCACCGCCCTTAATATGTGTTCCCAGCACGTAAGGTCTGCTGATCACAGCGAGAACGTCTTCCTGTCGTTTCCATGGTGTTTTGTAGTAAGTCTGCGCATCGCTGCGTGTCGTCTGAACATCTGTGGAGAGCGGCGCGACTTTTATCAGCTCCAGACTGGATCGTTTCAGAGCTCCACCGCCGGAAACACCGCGGCCTCCTTCAGACCGTTACAAATGAGCTGCCTGTTTTCTCAGGTGAACTTCAGATGGGGAGCCGATACGCTGGTGTGTGGTGGAATCAGATCCTCCTGCTTTACCACTGCGTTTCTTTTATTGTGTGGACTTCATTTCACTTTAGATTTCATGACTTGTTCCTTTCCTCCAGAGCAAGTTTCATGGGTGTGAGTTTGTTGCTCCATTTTAACAGCACACATCAGTTTCATTAACCCTATAAAGCTACTGTATATCGTATTTCTAAGGCCTCTAAATTAAATAAACATGATGAAAAGCTTTCTGTTGCTGTCGTCTGATTGATAGTTTAGACTTTTTTTAGCAAGTAAAAGTCTTTTAGTATAATTGTACAAACGTCCTCCTTCAGCTCGTGCTTCACGTGTTTTTCTGCTGTGAAATTACTGATTTTTATCAAGCAAATGTAAGAATAGCTTTAATATTGTTAGTAATATTTCAACTGGACTGAAGCAACTTTACTGAGGTTTACAAAGACAAAGATCTTTGTCTTTGTCCTTTTAAAAGATAAGAGGATTTCCCACAGTGCTAAAACAACTTCCTTGTTCTGACTCACAGTGGGTTGTTTTAACAGAGCGATTGGGTTGTTTTAACCCAGCGAATTGGTTGTTTTTACCCAGCGATTGGGTTGTTTTAACCCAGCGAATTGGTTGTTTTTACCCAGCGAATGAGTTGTTTTAACCCAGCGAATGGGTTGTTTTTACCCAGCGATTGGGTTGTTTTAACCCAGCGATTGGATTGTTTTAACCCAGCGAATTGGTTGTTTTTACCCAGCGAATGGGTTGTTTTAACCCAGCGAATGGGTTGTTTTTACCCAGCGATTGGATTGTTTTAACCCAGCGATTGGGTTGTTTTAACCCAGCGAATTGGTTGTTTTTACCCAGCGAATGGGTTGTTTTAACCCAGCGAATGGGTTGTTTTTACCCAGCGATTGGATTGTTTTAACCCAGTGATTGGGTTGTTTTAACCCAGCGAATTGGTTGTTTTTACCCAGCGAGTGGGTTGTTTTAACCCAGCGAATTGGTTGTTTTAAACCAGCGAATGGGTTGTTTTAACCCAGCGAATGGGTTGTTTTAACAGAGAGAGTGGGTTGTTTTAACCCAGTGAGTGGGTTGTTTTTACCCAGCGATTGGATTGTTTTAACCCAGTGATTGGGTTGTTTTAACCCAGCGAATTGGTTGTTTTTACCCAGCGAGTGGGTTGTTTTAACCCAGCGAATTGGTTGTTTTTACCCAGCGAATGGGTTGTTTTAACCCAGCGAATGGGTTGTTTTTACCCAGCGATTGGATTGTTTTAACCCAGCGATTGGGTTGTTTTAACCCAGCGAATTGGTTGTTTTTACCCAGCGAATGGGTTGTTTTAACCCAGCGAATGGGTTGTTTTTACCCAGCGATTGGATTGTTTTAACCCAGTGATTGGGTTGTTTTAACCCAGCGAATTGGTTGTTTTTACCCAGCGAGTGGGTTGTTTTAACCCAGCGAATTGGTTGTTTTAAACCAGCGAATGGGTTGTTTTAACCCAGCGAATGGGTTGTTTTAACAGAGAGAGTGGGTTGTTTTAACCCAGTGAGTGGGTTGTTTTTACCCAGCGATTGGATTGTTTTAACCCAGCGAGTGGGTTGTTTTAACCCAGCGATTGGATTGTTTTAACCCAGCGAATTGGTTGTTTTTACCCAGTGATTGGGTTGTTTTAACCCAGTGGTTGGGTGAAATGTTTGACCCAACCTTTTGGGTAGTTTTATTTAACTCAACTATTGTTTAAAAATTACTGTATTGCTTGCTTAAAATGAAACCAAAATATTTTGGAAAACATTTACTAAACTACTAACTTTTATTAAATTGCTTATTAATAAATGTTCACCTTTTGATTATTATTGTTGCCTCTAGTAATTATGTGTCTGATTTTTAATTTCCAGCATATTTTGGGTTCATTTTAAGCCAGACATGTAGTCATTTTTAAACAATAGTTGAGTTAAATAAAACTGCCCAGGAAACATTTAACCCAACTGCTGGGTTTGTCCATTTTCAACCCAACCTGGGTTGTTTTTAACCCAGCATTTTTAGAGTGTATGTTTTAAAACTACAGAGCTTTGATCATAAAACTAAGCATTTAAATATCATCTTACTAAGACATAATACTGGCAGATATTGATATTTATATGCATTTTATTTCAGTATCTGCTATAATGTTATAAAGATCTCATTGATTTACATTACAAGCATCAGAATTTCATCCATATAAATATCAGCATCTGCATTAAATTGCATATTTTACTCAGTTTGAGTCTCTGAATAAAACTTTTATTACAGTGACCCATCTGTTTAAACAGACCCCTCCAAAATTACGCACAGACAAATAAATAAATCTCTGCATAAACAGGCGGCCGTTTCACGTTTCTGAGCTTCTCGGTGGATGAAGCAAATGAAAGTGTTTTTCAGAGATGAATGTGAATCTGAGCTGCTCGACGTCTGGAGTAAATATTTACGTTTGGCCCATTTTCTTCCAATATTCACAGTTGTCAGTTTACGTCGGATATTTTTCCTTCTTATACTGTTTTCATTTGCGATCTCGCTCTCATCAGCGCGCCGTGATGAGGAATATACTGTAAGATGTGTTATTAAATCAGATGAATGTGTTTCTCTTCTGAAGCAGGTCCTACAATAACACGGGCCTGTCGGCTGCTCCGTTTCCCGTCATTTTAAAAGCTCAGACTTTCAAATGAAAACTGGCCGGGCATTAGGAGATTAATTATGACTTTTCCCCCTCATCTTGGAAACAGATTGATCTCTGGCAGCGTTTTATTAAATGCTTTTCCACAGTAATGATTAAAGAAAATGACCATCCAGATTTCCTACACAGTGAGAACGGCTTCAATCATCTTCAGCGCTGCATGTTGGGAGAATATTTGTGTGGGAAGAGACGTTTTCCCTCAGATTTCTTATAATCATCTTCGAGCGTATATATATCCAATCTTAATCCACATTATTACTATAGCAGGCAGTGGAAATGCAGTTATTTTTGGGTAAATGTTTTGCCTCTAAATGACATTTTCATCTACTGAAGCACGAGTTTGAAGCTGTTTTCTCATTGATCCAGAGTTCTCCTGCTTCACATCTCTCTTTGTATTATTTGTCTTCACCACTACAGAACTGAACACGTGTGAATGGCACTTGTGTCCAACCATACAGTATCCAAAACTTGCAAATGTGATACTAATTTTATACAACAGTTCAATAAATAAGACATTTTTATTTTATTTTAGACACAATATTGTCTGTTTTGCTAAATTTTGCCAACAGAAATATAAAGACAAGCAGAACTGTTCATCTCTGAGCAACACACAACCACATTTAATTTCTGAATCTGTGTTTTGAATGAAATGATTCAATGGAACCTTCATAAAGAGAACTATTTACTTCACTCCTGAATGAATCAGTCGTTTGAACGAATCGAATGAATGAATAAATGAATGACTCAATCTCTTAATCATTAAGACATTTACCGCCACCTACTGGCAGTCTTATTTACAGTATAATTTAATTTAAAAAAAAAAATCATATTTCCATATTAATTAACATTAAAGGTATAGTTCACCTAAAAATGAAAATTCAGTCATCATTTACTCAACCTCATGGTCCAAAAATTTGTGTAATAAATTCTATTTTCAATCAAATAAAATATTTATTTTTAAAGCTACTTTTATGTAATGTCTGTTTGATGCTTTACACAATAATGACTTTAAGTTATCTTTTGGGGGTAATTTCTCAGCCAAATTTGATGTTCAATTAATTTGTGATTAATTAATCGCCACATCATGTAATTAATTAGATTAAAAATTTTAACTGCTTGAAATACATTTTTTAATTATAATTATTATAAATAATATCTAATTATAATAATGTTGTGTGTGTGTGTATATATATATATATATATATATATATATATATAATAATTAATTGTATTAATTAATGTGTATATATATATATATATAATCAATAATCAATATGTAATAAATATGTTATTCTTAAATATCTTATATTTATTATTCATAAATGTTTAAAAAATATATACACACATGTATAACTTATTGTCACATGTTCATTTTGGGCTGTTGTTCTGAACTCACATCCACACATGAACTCTGAGGTCCGTCTGTCTTTAGACTGAAATCGTCTGACGGTGTGTGTGTGTGTGTGTGTGTGAACAGCAGTGTTTGTGTGAATTCACTCAGTGTGTTTGTAGCGTCTGACGGCTGCTGTGTTCTGCTGTTATCAGCGTGTTTCTTGGCGTTTCACTCATTGTTGTGGCTCTGACACAGTTTGGTCACTATTAGCGGATGGATATTCCCACAGGAAACTCTTATCTGTCCGCTGCGGCGATTGCGCTGTGAACGGTTTGCTTGTTTAGTGAGCTGTTTGTTTGAGTTTTGCCACTCCAAAGGTCAAAACGCTGAGGTCCGCCAATGAAAGGTCTGCGAATGCTGTTCGGCGCTCCATCAGAGTTTCAATGAGCTGTTCTCACACATTTAAAATAGGAAACAATTGAGGTCTGACCTTGAAGGAAATCTCTGTGGTTTCCCTCCGATTTCTGTTTTCAGGCCTCTCTCTGTCATGTGAGAAATGAGTTTAATGAGCGGCCGTCAGTCCGGCGCGGGTTAAGTGCCGATGAGTGTCAAGGTTGAGTAAACTGCCCTGGGCTGAAGTTAAAAGCCCTCCTGCGGGGCGGGAGAGCTGGGCTGTGATCAGCTCCTGCCGCGAGCCGTGCTTTAGGAGAGACCCGAACAGCTGGGAGGCGCGACCTCGTGACCTCTGCCAGTCCTTCCTCATGAGACGTTTGTGCGGTAAAGCACAATTAGAGCTGTGGGTCAGAACAGACATTATCTCACCCCTGACCGGGTGAATCTCACGTTGGGTGACCAGATGACTGGGATAAACAATCAGGCTGCTGTGATGAGTTTGGGTTTGAACAGAATTTATGGAAAATTGCTTAAATATGTCTGATCTGTAGACAAACCTACACCTTACTGAAATAAAGCATGAATAAAAAACGGTAACACTTTACAATCAGGTCTAATGCGTTAACTAACATGAACCAACAATGAGCAATATATTCTTACAGCATTTATTAATTTTGTTAATTGTTAATGTGTGTGATTTTTGGATTGATTTGGTTACGAGTGCAGTGCGCTTACAGAGATACGCCGCCCACACGCCGTTCTGATTGGCTGTGATTTTTATAATTATTTGCTAGCGATTTCTAAGTGAAAAGTGTGTGTGTGTATGTGTATATATATATATATATATATATATATATATATACACACACTACCAGTCAAAAGTTTGGAATCGGTAAGATTTTTAATGTTTTTAAAAGAAGTTTGGTCTGCTCACCAAGGCTGCATTTATTTAATTAAAAATACAGTAAAAACAGTAATATTGTGAAATATTATTACAATTTAAAATAACTGTTTTCTGTTTGAATATATTTTATAAAGTAATTTATTCCTGTGATCAAAGCTGAATTTTCAGCATCATTACTCCAGTCTTCAGTGTCACATGATCCTTCAGAAATCATTCTAATATGATGATCTGCTGCTCAAGAAACATTTATTGTGTACAATATTTTTTTTCAGGATTCTTTGATGGATAGAAAGTTCAAAAGAACAACATTTATTTGAAATATAATCTTTTGTAACATTATAAATGTCTTTACTGTCACTTTTGATTGATTTAATGCATCCTTTCTGAATAAAAGTATTAATTTCTTTCATTTCTTTTCAAAAAAATAAAAATAAAAATTCTTACTGACCCCAAACTTTTGAACGGTAGTGTATAATGTTACAAAAGCTTTGTATTTCAGATAAATGCTGTTCTTTTGAACTTTCTATTCATCAAGGAATCCTGAAAAATCTGTTTTCAACATTGATAATAATCATAAATGTTTCTTGAGCAGCAGATCATCATATCATATATATATATATATAATCATTAATACAGTAAATATAATGTAAAAGACTTGTGTGTGTTCAGAGTCTCTTCAGTAAAGTCTCAGTAATGAGGTTGAAGCTCACGTGTGGCTGAAGTTTTTATGTCCGTGTGAAATGAGGGCAGTTATTAGTTCCTCCGTCGGAGTGTTTAATACTGTCCAGGTCGAGGCCTGAGTTCTGCTTTACTGCTGCGTAATATATAGACCATCAGACGAGCAACTAGAGCTGAATTTACTGAGACTTCAGCTGCTCTGAGTCCTTCTGCCCAGCTGGAATAAAGTCTGTTGCAGTTCATCTGCTCAATTAGACAGATAGAGACCATCTGATATATGCTGTAATGTTTTTGAAAGAGCCTCTTCTGCTCACCAAGGCTGCATTTATTTGATCAAAACTACAGTAAAAATGTGAAATATTATTGTAATGTAAATCAGCTGTTTTCTATATAGTAAAACGTAATTTATTCCTGTGATCAAAGCTGAATTTTCAGCATCATTACTCCAGTCTTCAGTGTCACATGATCCTTCAGAAATCATTCTAATATGATGATCTGCTGCTCAAGAAACATTTATGATTATTATCAATGTTGAAAACAGGTCATATGGTTGTGGAAATGATAATACATTTTAATTTTCAGGATTCTTTGATGAATAGAAAGTTCAAATGAGCAGCAAATCAGCATCTTAGAGTGATTTCTCATTTTGTTTGACATTAGGGACAGGTTTGTCTTTGTCCACAGCTAATACTAAATCTACACAGACAGACTACAGTATCTTTCTAGGAGGTAAACTTTGACTAGTCGTTTCTCAGTAGTTCTCTAGCAGTGTGCCGTGTGTGGGCTGGTTTGAATCAGACGCGAGCGCTGCTTCTCTGTTCCTGTCCTGCGGCTAATTAATTTCCTGTATTGACCGTGTCTCACTAGAACATCCACATTTGAAGGCATGTGTCTTATTTCTGGCTTTAATTAGGTCTGTCTGCTGTTATGGCAGCTCTTCACCTCACGTAACCCTGAATCATGGAGGAGAACAGCACCATTACAATTACTGTATGACTGAACTGCTTCATCTTTATGTCAGTAGTGTGTGTATACAGTATCTCTCTCTCTCTCTATATATATAAATCTTTTTTTTTTTTTTTTTTTTTCAAATATGAGTTTCATGATGAAATTGACCCTTGTTTAATTAAGATCTTCAGTCATTAACTGTTTCTGAACACGTCGTCTGCTCCTCCTCCAGTAACAGTGAATTGAATATTCGCTCTCAGCAGAGCTTCACTGATAGAAAAATCACAAACCACATCCATCCTTTCTTTTGTTGTCTTCAGGCTGATTGTGGTTTTGTTATTTCTTCATCACTAGATTCTGTTGATCCGCATAAAGTCTGAATGCATCATTTGTCTTCTCTCTTATTGGGAGTCAGCATGATTTCTATTTTCAAATAAATGCTGTTCTTTTCAACTTTCTATTCATCAGAGAATCCTGAAAAATAAAATGTCACGGTTTCCACAAAAATATGAGACTCCGCCCACACACTTTGATTGATTTGGTTGCGAGTGTAGAGAGAGACTCCACCCATACGCTCTTCTGATTGGCTGTGATTTTGGATCAGTTTGGTTGCGAGTGCAGTGTGCTTGCAGAGAGTCTCCGCCCACACGCTCTTCTGATTGGCTGTGATTCAAGGCCGCAACCATGTCTTGAACATTGGGGGGGATCTTTTTTTATTTTTTTTTTATTTTAATAAAGCATAAAGAAACAAAACAGTGAACAAAATTGCTGCTAATACAATGCTATATCAGATATGTACAATAACAATTGTAGAAAAAAAATAACATTATGATGTCCAGAAATCAATTTCAATAGTACATTGAGAACTCCTGTTTAATGTGATAGTTTCATAATACAATATATTGTTAGTTCCGAGATTCTTCAATTTAGCTAATAAATATATAGATCCGCAATGAACACTTGAATTCCCAAGTGGTCTCGTGGTAGAATTTTTGTTAACAGTGCAGTGCGCTTGTGGAGAGACTCCGCCCACACGCTCTTCTGATTGGCTGTGATTTTGGATCAATTTGGTTGCAAGTGCAGTGCGTTTGCAGAGAGACTCCACCCACACGCTCTTCTGATTGGCTGTGATTTTGGATCAGTTTGGTTGCGAGTGCAGTGTGCTTGCAGAGAGACTCCGCCCACACGCTCTTCTCATTGGCTGATTTTGGATCAGTTTGGTTGCGAGTGCAGTGTGCTTGCAGAGAGACTCCGCCCACACGCTCTTCTCATTGGCTGATTTTGGATCAGTTTGGTTGCGAGTGCAGTGCGCTTGCAGAGAGACTCCGCCCACACGCTCTTCTCATTGGCTGATTTTGGATCAGTTTGGTTGCGAGTGCAGTGTGCTTGCAGAGAGACTCCGCCCACACGCTCTTCTCATTGGCTGATTTTGGATCAGTTTGGTTGCGAGTACAGTGCGCTTGCAGAGAGACTCCGCCCACACGCTCTTCTCATTGGCTGATTTTGGATCAGTTTGGTTGCGAGTGCAGTGCGCTTGCAGAGAGACTCCGCCCACACACTCTTCTGATTGGCTGTGATTTTGCATTTAATTGTTTCAATTTTGATACTTTTTCGTTAAACACGTCTTAATATCTTCAGTCATTTTTCTTCTCCAGTAAATGTATCTCGATTTAAGAATGTTTAGATATTTGTGCTGGAAAACACAAAACACTGAGGAAGAAAGAGGAAATGTGTCGTTTACTGCAGTTTGAAAATAGTGTTTATGTCTGAATGCACTTGAAAATTCCAGTTCACTTCCTGAATTTGAATTGAATTAAACAGGAAGCAGAATTGTAATTTGAATTTAAATTTGAAGAAGCTATAATTAAAATGCAAACGACTGGACTAAAGTGAGTTTGAATGGTTTGAAAGCAGCTGTGTGGAGGATGTTTGTGGCTGTTCCTCCTCCTGATGCTGTTAGTGTATTGATAAAGCGCTCCGCTCGTCCTGTAATTGAATCAACCGTTTGAACAGGAGGACGGTAATGTGATCAGCGCGGGGGATTGACCTCATCATGACCTCACGTGACTTCAGTGTCTCCTTAATTATGAAAAGTGAACATGATTGTGAACTTTCTTACAGAAGCTACTTTCATTTTCCATTAAAATAAAACAAACATTTTGAAGCAAGACATGCACTGGTCAGTTTTGATCTATTTAGCTTCCATAACTTTTCTTCTTTCAAAGAAAACATGCAAAATACACTTTTAAGTGTTTATTTTATTGGCGCCAGATTTACAGCATTTTATTCCTAAACACATGGTGAAAATGATTTTTTTATGTCTGCTTTATGTGTCCAAGTGTAAATAATCCTCAGCCGCTCAGATGTGTTCATCCTCTTTGTGTTTTTCTTGTTCACTCATGTTAAAGGCTCAGAGAATGCTTGAATAAGTTCAAACGTGTTATTTCTACATCACTGCAAACTGGTCATTAAAATCTAAATTATGACTTATTTTATGCATGATACCAAGACCAACATTATTAGTGCACTTAAAAATGACTGATTTGAACTTTTTGAAAACCAGTTGTTTTTTTGCTGTATAGTTTCAATAAATGCTCTTTTCACACTGTGAAGAAAGTTACAATATTTGTCATAGTAATGAATGATGAAGGAAGATTTGTGTGTGTGTGTCCTGAGTGCTTCAGCAGTTGTTAATCATCTCTCCGTGTGTGTCTGTCCAGCTCTGATCGCCATCGGTCAGTACAGCAGCACCATTGAGACGGTGGACGCCGGCTGGTGTAAGGAGATCACGGATCAGGGCGCCACTCAGATCGCCAAGAGCAGCAAGTCTCTGCGTTACCTGGGCCTGATGAGGTGTGATAAGGTGAGTTCATGTACAGACAGCTGCGTCAGGGTTCAGCTCTAACAGATGCTGCTGTGACACTCAGGGACGAAGAGCCTTTTTCTCAGGGTCACGGGGTCACCAATTAAACACCTGGCAGACAGAAACAGGCCAGCAGATGCCTCACCTTCATAAGGCTCATGTCTGTGTCTCTCACCTCCTACTACAGGGATTCACAAACTTTTTTGTCAGCTGAACCCCTTCAACCTAAAATATTTTCTTTAAAGGGTTAGTTCACCCAAAAATGAAAGTTCATGTGAGTACAGTGGTTCAATATTAATATTATAAAGCGACGAGAATATTTTTTGTGCACCAAAAAAACTAAATAACAACTTGTATAGTGATGGCTGATTTCAAAACACTGAAGCTTCGGAGCGTTATGAATCTTTTGTGTCGAATCAGCGGTTCGGAGCGCCAAAGTCACGTGATTTCAGCAGATTGGCGGTTTGACACGCGATTCGAATCATGATTCACATGAACTGATTTAAATATGGTTTTAGTACATTTATGGATCTTGAGAGAGGAAATGTCATTGCTGTCAATGCAGGCCTCACTGAGCCATCGGATTTCAACAAAAATATCTTAATTTGTGTTCTGAAGACGAACGAAGGTCTTACGGGTGTGGAATGGCATGAGGGTGAGTATTTTTGGGTGAACTAACTCTTTAACATAAGATTTTAAGTTGATATTTTAATAATTTTTTTGTTTTTATTTTAAAATGATTTATTTTAATTTTACATTTTTATGAAGTGTTTTATTTAGATTTTTTTTAACTGTTTTTCTTTTTAATTGATTTGTTTTTACTTTACATTTTTTATTTGATTAAGGTTTTGTAAGTTTAATTTGGATTTTTTTTTTTTTTTTTTACATTTTTAGGAATTAATACATTTTTTCTAAGTGTTTCATTTTCGTTTTTGTTTTTATTTTAAAATTATTTATTTAGTTTTATTTTAAATTATTTATTTATTTATTTTTACATTTTGTATTTAGCAAGTATTTTATTTATTTTTTTGTTTTTACTTGAAAATTCTTTCTTTTAATTTTATATTTTTATAATTTGAATATTTTTGTTTTATTTTGATCGTTTTTTAAAAAAAAAATTATGATTTAATAATTTTTTGTGCTTAATTTTAATAGTTTTTATTTTAAAATCTCTTATTTATTTATTTATTTTTACATTTTTAAGATCAGTTGTTCACTTCCTGAGAATGTCTTTATTCCCATCGTAGTGTTTTCCAAACAACACAGTCGTCTCCTATCACGATAACTACATAAATAACAATAAGACATTGACATAGATTTGACAGGTGCATATTATATATTTCGTGATTTTGTTGAAAATCTGTTTGGTGTCTCATTAGGAGGTTTTGATCAATGAAGTTAATGAAGTGTCACCTTCCAGTCCTGCTCCTTGAGGAAAAACATAAACACTCCGATCATCATAAACACAACTTTCCCACCTAATCCTAGAGCGTTTAATCACCTAGAACTGATTAAACGCTCTGCACTAGTAGATCTGGTGGTGTCGGGTTACTGGTTGGTGCTGTGCAGTGAACAGCTGTGGTAGGTCACCACTGGAACACTGCATTGACCAATCAGAGCTCTAGATGTTTGTTCTGTTTATATATTCCATGTCTCATGATTCAGATTTATCTCATATGATTTTAAGCAAGTTTGTCATTGACTATATTTAAGAGCAAACGTTGATCAATTGTGATGTTGTGCTGAGTGAGAGAACAGTCTTTTGTTTCGGGTCAGCGGCGTTTACAAAGCCACAATCCCGTGACAAATTCAATTTCTGCCCAAATCACCTTCCCATGTAGCTAATTCTCTGTGTTTTCATAATCTCATTTGGGTTTTGGAAGCTGTAGATGTGATGGATAACCCTCTAAGCACTGCGTTTGCTTCCTAAAAGGGAAAGTAGCATGTTAATATTCCAGTCTATTATAACAAACATATATATATTCCCTTTCATTTTACGCTTTTCCATTTCAAACCCATGCTAAAAGTTTCAGATTGAATGGAATTTGTGGCATTTCCATTCATTTGGCTGTGAGTCGCAGACACACATCACAGATCGCTCTGTCGTGCCCTCGGGCCAAATGAGAGGCGACTGAAAGAACGCTATTGATCCACAGCGGCCCAAATCATCAAATCAATTCATTATGCTTCTCTCAGACCTCCAGCTCTGGACTTTGATGTGACACCATGGAGCGAGAGAAGAATGAGAGAAAACTCATTTCTTTTATCAAAGAGAAGTATGACCGTTTTAACAAAACCTCGTCGTCCATCAGACCCTCCAGAACAAGCGTTTTCCTCTTCGGATACAGTTTGGGCTGCCTATAAATATGTTCTTGTTCTAAGCCAAAAACGGAAAGTTCTGTCATTATTTACATACCCTTGTGTCGTTCCGAACCCGTGTGATGATGTTTCTTCCCATGAACACAACATGAGAATGTTTGATGAATCTTCATGCAGCTCGTTCGTTTGAAAACTCCTATTCTTAACGAGTACCAGATTTATTTACATGCATAGCAACACTCCATAAAATAGTGTTTTTATTTAATTTAATTGTATATTCCACTTATTCTAGTACACTGAGACAAAATACACATATAATTATGATTGTTTGTCATGGTGGCTTGAGAAAGCCTGGCCTGAAAAGTTTTAAATGATTTTAAAATCTTGAAGCTTAAATGTTTTAAGATCACAGGTAGGTAGACAGACAGAGAGAGCTTTTTGCTAGGTGGTTGCTATGCAATTGCTGGGGTGTTCTGAGTGGTTACTAGGGTGTTTCCGGGGTAATCTGGGTGGTTGCTATGTGATTGCTACTAGGGTGTTCCTGTGGTGATCTGGGAGGTTGTAAGGGTGTTGCTGGTTGCTAGGCGGTTACTTTGCGGTTGTTGGGGTGTTCTGGGTGGTTGCTAGTGTCTTGCTGGGGTGTTCTAGGTGGTTATTAGGGTGTTGCTATGGTGTTCATGTGGTGATCTGGGTGGTTCCAATATGATTTCTAGGGTGTTTTGGGTGGTTGCTATACTAGGGTGTTTCTGTGGGGATCTGGGTGGTTGTTAGGGTGTTCTGGGTGTTGCCGATTGCTACGGTGTTTCTGTGCAGATCTAGGTGGTTGTAAGGGTGCTCTGGGTGTTACTGGTTGCTAGGTGGTTGCTAGTGTGTTGCTGGGGTGATCTTAGTGGTTGTTAGGGTGTTGCTATGGTGTTCATGTGGTGATCTGGGTGGTTCCAATATGATTTCTAGGGTGTTTTGGGTGGTTGCTATACTAGGGTGTTTCTGTGGGGATCTGGGTGGTTGTTAGGGTGTTCTGGGTGTTGCCGATTGCTACGGTGTTTCTGTGCAGATCTAGGTGGTTGTAAGGGTGCTCTGGGTGTTACTGGTTGCTAGGTGGTTGCTAGTGTGTTGCTGGGGTGATCTTAGTGGTTGTTAGGGTGTTGCTATGGTGTTCATGTGGTGATCTGGGTGGTTCCAATATGATTTCTAGGGTGTTTTGGGTGGTTGCTATACTAGGGTGTTTCTGTGGGGATCTGGGTGGTTGTTAGGGTGTTCTGGGTGTTGCCGATTGCTACGGTGTTTCTGTGCAGATCTAGGTGCTCTGGGTGTTACTGGTTGCTAGGTGGTTGCTAGTGTGTTGCTGGGGTGATCTTAGTGGTTGTTAGGGTGTTGCTATAGTGTTTCCTGTGGTGATCTGGGTGATTGCATTGTGATTTCTAGGGTGTTTTGGGTGGTTCCTATACTAGTGTGTTTTTGTGGTGATCTGGGTGGTTGTTAGGGTGTTCTGGGGTGTTGCTGGTTGCTAGGGTGTTCTGGGTGGTTGTCAGGGTGTTGCTACGGTGTTTCTGTGCTGATCTGTGTGGTTGTAAGGGTGTTCTGGGTGTTGCTGGTTGTTAGGTGGCTGCTGGGGTGTTCTGAGTGGTTGCTAGGGTGTTGCTATGGTGGTCCTGTGGTGATCTGGGTGGTTGCAATGTGATTTCTAGGGTGTTTTGGGTGGTTGCTATACTAGGGTGTTTCTGTTGTAGTGAACAACAGATAAGATGGCATTCCAGGGACTAGTTTATGGCAGGACCCATCTCTAACTGCAGGTGTGGAAGATGATGTGCCACACTGTGATTGGATCCATGGTGAATGAACATAAACAAATGTTCATCAACATCAGATAAGATGCTAAGACAACTGCCAGACGCCTCTTACAGGGCAGGAAGGGGGACCTTCTGCACCCACCACAACCACGGAGAGGACTTCTCATTGGGAGACACGTTGACTCTAACCACCAAACTCATTCCTAAGATTTTGGCAAGAACTGCCATTCCTTCAGGACCTCCCAGACGCAGCAGCAGTGGTTGAAACAAAGAGAGGCCACAGAGATCTATATAAATCCATTCATACCTACGTTTGGAAGCCTTAAATAGATATAAACTGCAGCACATCCACTTCATCTTCATGCAAAGCACAGTTTATGCTGCTCAAAAATGACAAAAGCATCATAAGAGCTTCATAACAATGGTGCATATGTTCTCTGCTTGATTTTTTATGATACTTTTGTGGTGGATTTGAAGCTTGACACGGTCATGGTCATTATTAAATGGTCAGTATATGAAAAATATCTGTGTAAACTGTTTTCAAAACCTCTCTGTTTGTGTTCCATGGAAAAATAAAGACATGTGGGTAAATAAATAATGACCAAATTCTCATTTTGAGATAACTGTCCCTTTAAATCATAACATTTTCCTGCAGTTTGTAATGTGTGTTTTGGGTTTAATGTCTGATATCTGGAGAGTTTTACATTGGGAAATTGGGTGGGAAATTATAGTCTGTTTGAGCCGCGTGTTTACAGGTCAACGCTCGTAACCTGCGAAACGTCACGTTGAGATTTACACGGCTCTCACGGGTCTGTTCTCTCTCAGCAACAACATCTCAGTGTTTGGTCTTGAGGATGAAGCCAAAACAGGCCACCATGCCTCTCAGCTTCCCACAAACTCATCACGCTTTTACCCCGGTAACGGTTTGCCTTGAGGACAGAACATCTCATCGAGGGTTTCTGAAAGGGTTTGGACCCATTCATTGGAGCTTTTTTCCTTTTGAAGCTTCGTTTAAACTCGACACTGTGCAAATCAGGCCCATTACAGTCTACAGAGTAAATATGAGCAGAGATGAGTGATGAGAACGGCATTGGTGTGAAATGAGACAAAAACAACAGTGTAGAACCACAGAGGAGGGATTGTGATGGTAACGGAAGAGAAAGAGAGACTTTATGAGCAGTAAATGAAAACAGAGTATCTAGAAAGATTTGAGAAGATCAGACGACAGGCATCATAAGGGTTCAGACATCACTGTCAATAAAGCTCCTGTAAAACAGCTGAGACGGAGAGAGTCCAGTGCAGACGTATCTTAGATTCTTCTTTATATGAAGCTTGTGAATAGACTACAGAACATTCAGTTTGTGAGTGTGGTTTTCTTTAATGTGTTGATGCATTTCCAGATTAGCAAAGTTTGTTGTGATGGTTTGAGAAAGCCTGACCTGAAAAGTTTTAAAGGATTTTAAAATCTTGAAGTTTGAAAGTTTTAAGATCATAGATGCACAGACGGAGAGAGTTGCTGTTTGCTAGGTGGTTGCTATGTAGTTGCTAGGGTGTTCTGGGTGGTTTCTAGGGTGTTCCTGGGGTAATCTGGGTGGTTGCAAAGTCTGGGTAGTTGCTAGGGTTCTGAGTGGTTGCCAGGTTGTTGTTGGTTGGTAGGTGGGTGCTAGGGTCTTGCTGGGGTGTTCTGGGTGTTGCTGAGGTGTTCTGGTGGTTGCTAGGAGGTTGCTGGCTGCCATGTGGTTGATAGGGTATTGCTTAGGTGTTCTGGGTGTTGCTAGGGTGTTCCTGGGGTGATCTGGGTGGTTGCTAAGAGGTTGCTAGGGTGTTCTGTGTGGTTGCTAGGGTGTTCTTGGGGTGATCTGGGTGGTTGCTATGTTATTGCAAAGTGTTCTGAGTGGTTGCTAGGGTTCTGAGTGGTTACCAGGTTGTTGTTGGTTGGTAAATGGTTGCTAGGGTATTGCTGGGGAGTTCTGGGTGGTTGCTAGGGTGTTGCTGGGGTCTTCTGGATGGTTGCTAGGGTGTTGCTGGGGTCTTCTGGATGGTTGCTAAGGGGATACTGATTGCTAGGTGGTTACTATGCACTTGCTAGTGTTCTGAGTGGTTGCCAAGTGGTTGTTGGTTGATATATGGATGCAATGCAGTTGCTAGGGTATTACTGGGGTGTTCCTGGTGGTTGCTAGGGTGTTGCTGGGTGGTTGCTGGCTTCTATGCAGTTAATAGGGTGTTGCTTGGGTGTTCTGTATGGTTGCTAGGGTGTTGCTGGGGTGTTCTGGGTGGTTGCTTAGGGGTTACTGGTTGCTAGGTGGTTACTATGCAGTTGCTATGGTCCTGACTGGTTTCCAGGTGGTTGTTGGTTGGTAGGTGGATGCTATGCAGTTGCTGGGGTGTTCTGGATGGTGGCTAGGGTGTTTCTGGATGCTATGCAGTTGCTAGGGTATTGCTTGGGTGTGTTGGGTGATTGCTAGGCATTTTGAGTGGTTTCTAGGGTGTTCTTGTCGGTTTCTATGGGGTTTCTGGTGTGCTCTCAGTTGTTGCTAGGGGGTTGCTGGCTGCTATGCAGTTAATAGGTAATTGCTTGGGCGTTCTGTGTGGTTGCTAGGGTGTTGCTGGGGTGTTCTGGTGGTTGCTAGGAGGTTGCTGGCTGCCATGTGGTTGATAGGGTATTGCTTAGGTGTTCTGGGTGTTGCTAGGGTGTTCCTGGGGTGATCTGGGTGGTTGCTAAGAGGTTGCTAGGGTGTTCTTGGGGTGATCTGGGTGGTTGCTATGTTATTGCAAAGTGTTCTGAGTGGTTGCTAGGGTTCTGAGTGGTTACCAGGTTGTTGTTGGTTGGTAAATGGTTGCTAGGGTATTGCTGGGAGTTCTGGGTGGTTGCTAGGGTGTTGCTGGGGTCTTCTGGATGGTTGCTAAGGGGTTACTGATTGCTAGGTGGTTACTATGCACTTGCTAGTGTTCTGAGTGGTTGCTAAGTGGTTGTTGGTTGATATATGGATGCAATGCAGTTGCTAGGGTATTACTGGGGTGTTCCTGGTGGTTGCTGGCTTCTATGCAGTTAATAGGGTGTTGCTTGGGTGTTCTGTGTGGTTGCTAGGGTGTTGCTGGGGTGTTCTGGGTGGTTGCTTAGGGGTTACTGGTTGCTAGGTGGTTACTATGCAGTTGCTATGGTCCTGACTGGTTTCCAGGTGGTTGTTGGTTGGTAGGTGGATGCTATGCAGTTGCTGGGGTGTTCTGGATGGTGGCTAGGGTGTTTCTGGATGCTATGCAGTTGCTAGGGTATTGCTTGGGTGTGTTGGGTGATTGCTAGGCATTTTGAGTGGTTTCTAGGGTGTTCTTGTCGGTTTCTATGGGGTTTCTGGTGTGCTCTCAGTTGTTGCTAGGGGGTTGCTGGCTGCTATGCAGTTAATAGGTAATTGCTTGGGCGTTCTGTGTGGTTGCTAGGGTGTTGCTGGGGTGTTCTGCGTGGTTGCTTAAGGGTTACTGCTTGCTAGGTGTTTACTATGCAGTTGCTATGGTTCTGAGTGGTGACCAGGTGGTTGTTGGTTGGTAGGTGGATGTATGCAGTTGCTAGGGTATTGCTTGGGTGTTCTGGATGGTTGCTAGGGTGTTGCTGGATGCTATGCAGTTGCTAGGGTATTGCTTGGGTGTGTTGGGTGATTGCTAGGCATTCTGAATGGTTTCTAGGGTGTTCTTGTCTGTTTCTATGGGGTTTCTGGTGTGTGCTCAGTCGTTGCTAGGGGGTTGCTGGGTGCTATGTGATTGCTAGGGTGTTCCTAAGGTGATTGGAGTAGTTGCTAGGTGTTCTGGGTGGATGCTAGGGGGTTGATGGTTGCTAGGTGGTTACTTTGCTGTTGCTGAAGTGTTCTGAGTGATTGCCAGATCGTTGTTGGTTGGTAGGTGTTTGCCATGCAGTCGCTAGGGTACTGCTAGGGTGTTCTGGGTGGTTGCTAGGGTGTTGCTAGGTGGTTGCTATGCAGTTGCTAGGGTGTTCTGGGTTGTTGCTGAGGCTCAAAAACATTCTGGGTTCAATATAAGTTCAGCTCTATGTGCAGCCTCTGTGTCATGATGTTGATTACCATAAAATAATTTCCAGAAATACCAGAAAATAATTTCAGCTTGTGAAAACAAGCAAAAATCAGATTTACAGTAACAATTACAGTGAGAGTCTGTGGGGCAGACAAACGTCAAAAACAAACAGTGAAGCCACAAGTGTGTGTGGAGTTATATTCATACTCTCTGTCATGTGTGTAAATCTGCTAAACCTAAACCGAGTTGACATGATTTACTTTAACTAGTGTTGAACCCAAAATATGCAGCTAAAATGACATTAATGTGACTTCATATGATCCTTATTCAGACATTTTCCCTGAACTTCAGATGCATGTGTCCCACTGAACTGAATGTTCTTCTGTTTGTGCGGATCTTTCTGTCATAATGCCGAGTCAGTTTTGTACAAAACCCTCTCTGGAGTGTAAAACAAAGTTTTCTGATCATTAGACTCTTGTGTTTGGAGCTTCAGGCAGGTTCTGTGGTCTGTGTGCTACATGTGTTTTCTTATTATTCATTTTCGAGGTTTCATGTTTTAAAACACTAGGTTCTTCTGAGAAATACGAGCCACGTCACAGTGTTTTACCGCGGTAGATGTGCTGCAGGCAGGTTTAGGGTTGCGGTAAATCAGCGTCTGTTTAAGCCTCGACTGGATGCTCACACACTCCAGAAAGCTTTTTAAGTCTTAACCAGAATAGCGTTTGAGGAATGTGTGTGTTTGTGTCTGGATCCACTGAAGCCGGATCATATATTTCAGTGTGTAAGAGCCGGAATATCAGTGTTTCCGCCACATTTATAAAGTGTGCTGGAATAATGAAAACAACTTGAGCCCGTAAAGTGCATTTTTACTTTTAGACGGAGTCATAAATACACACACGCACGTCATGCAATAATTGGCCGTTTAATGCTGCGTGACAGTTAACGTTTGTCTTTCCAAACTCAGAGAGAAACTGCAGAAGCTTATCGGGATTATCATACATGTATGAACACACTGCACATGCTTGTCACGTCATAGTGCAGATTTTTCAGATCCAAACTCAAGTTATATCAAATATAATTAGTCAGAGATGATCATCACTCTGATATCACTGCATACATGAGTTTTTGAAGGACACTGCAGATCATTCGTGTTAAATCTTCTCATAGATCTGATGCGTGTGTGAGAGAGAGAGAGAGAGAGAGTGAGTGTATGTGTGTGAGTGTGTGTGTTTGTGGGATCATGTGGAAAGTCGATGCACAGATAATTTAGTTTGTTTGGATTTCATCTCACAAATGAGACGACCAAGGCATTTTATTTGCTTTTAATTTGCAACAAATCAATCTGCTGTATTGTGCAGCTGCGCGTCACATGGACTCTCATGTTTGCTGTTTGATGGACACAAGAAAAGCCAGAATCAGTTGGCTGTTGCAGCAAACGCCACATTGATTTAAAGCTGCTGTGTGTAATCGCTGCACAACACAACACAACTGATCATGATCGTTTCCAAACAGGTTCCTCAAACACATCTGGTTATAACGCTCTTCTACATGATTTTGGCATCATTGGATAAAATACTGCTAGTATGATCTATAGTAAATGCACAAATGTCTATTTTAAACAAATAAGGTCATCTACAACAAGACAAATTGACTTAGAGGTCATGAATTGAGAAATCAGCTTTTCCTTGAGCTTTTAATATATAAGAGTTCATCGTACTATAATAATATCCTGTAAGTTTCAGAACTGAAAACTTCCTTGTTAGTCCAATAAAAGCTTTTATTGACACCAGACCCAGAGAAACTCCGCCTCCACAGAAGAAATCAACGCCCACTTCATCATTACAATATTAGCCCCGCCCACTGGTGTGTCAGTGAGATGAGGAGGAGAGAAGAGCGATACAGGACTAAAATAACATTACCTTTCAAAGGATCCTAATGCTAGGAATATTTATTTTCAACAATGTGAATGTCTCAGTTGAGCTTTATTTATTTGTATTCGGTTCATTTCACTGTGGATTCTTTGGTAAATCAATCGCATTTCGGCATTATCAGACTTTTACGATATGGACTCGACAGTAATGCAACAACATGTCAGTAACTGTGTTAATTCTAATGCCTGATCTGATATTAATGATTCATGTACAGTCAGATGATCTTTGTCTGTGTGTCAGTAAATCAAACCAGTGACTAAACGCTCAACTTCACCTTGTTTCTCTTAGTAGGACGAAAATCAAAGAACGCTCCCTTTACAATCGCTGGAGCTGTCAATCAAACAGAGCGAGTTTATCAGTGACTGAGTTCTGGACTCGTGCCAAAACTCCCGCTTTATTCGACAAATCTCTTAGTTACATCGAGTTTGCACTGTTAGTTATGATGAAAGCATTCGTTAGTGTGCAGATCTAAATGTAATGCTTTTCAGGATTAGTTAACCTTGAGAGCTGTAATAGTAAAAACATGCTAAAGTTTTTGAGAGAGTAATACTGAGCTATTTCATATGCAAAGATGTCAGCCAATCACAGCAGTGGGCGTTTACACTGAAGTCTCACAGAGACACGCCCCTTAAAACAGAGCGTTCAGATCAGAGGCTAAAATCAGGGAAGGAAAAATGCCTTTTATTTCTAAATGATGACAGTTTTTGATGTAAAAACATTATTAGGAAACATTATAAAACAATAAAACAATGCAGTTCATGACCCCTTTAAGAGTTTTTAAATATTTGTACCGGAAAACAAAAATACTAAGTTTTCTTTTGAAGCTCATGTAACAGATGCTGTTTCTGAATCTTCATCTGCAGCTGTACAGTTTTTTCCCTGACTGATTAGAGCAGGTCATGTGAGATCTTCACCTTCAGTCTGCATGTGAATAACACACTTGACATTGTACATGATGAAGGTTTGGACTGGATCCCTGTGGACTCGGTGTGGTGATTATCTCACGGAACATGTGGAGCATCTGTGTTCCATCAGAACAGACGCTCGCTTTAACGTCAACATGGGATTTCTTATTGAACGATTGTTCACGTTTCTTCAATTCTAATGTTCAATGCAAATTTCAACCCTGCATGTCATGCACTTAAAAAAAGATGATCGTTTATATGTGAAAATGTGTCGTGTCAAAAAAGTCAAATGAAAAGCAAATGTGTTTGTTTTGGTGTTGCAGGTGAACGAGGAGACCGTGGAGAGACTGGTGCTGCAGTATCCACACATTGTGTTCAGTACAGTGATGCAGGACTGTAAGAGAACGCTGGAACGAGCCTATCAGATGGGCTGGAGCCCCAACACATCCACAGCCTCCTAACACACACACACCTGTCCATGACGCCACTGCAGAATCAGTATCATAACTATGCCGTTTATTCCGCCTTCCTTTATCAAATGACATTATGCAGCAGAAACATCAATATTACGCTAGAGCAGTTTGATTTGAACGTGAATGAATATGTTCACACACACACACACCATTCTGACTTGCAGCTCTGCATTTATTTATATTAACTAAACTCGTCAGGAACATGATTAGCTCATATTTTCCTCTAAAATCAAGAGAGAGAAATAAGAACTGGCTTTTTTTGTTTTGCATTTTGCATTAGGGGAAAAAAGTTTTCTGGACCACAGGATTTTTGCATTATGTTATTTCCCTGCCGTTCTCATTAACTGACGCATCTGGACGTTTCACTTAGAAATGATTTGTTTGTTATTCTCATTATTGTCAAAGGTGATTTTCATTAGATTCTCATTACTGGAACACACTAATTTTTACTGCAGTATGGGGGAAATACTGTGTTTACATCATCTGACTTTTTTCTCAGAATTGTGTGATATAAAGTTGCAATTGCAAGTTATAAAGTCCAATTCTAAAGGGAAAAGACTGGATTTTTTCTCATAATTGCGAACTTATATCTCACAATTCTGACTTTACAACTCACAATTGTGAGAAAAAAGTCAGAACTGTGAGATAAAAAGTCACAATTCCCTTATTTATTTTTTATTCAGTGGTGGAAACAAGCGTCCATAAAATAATGTAACAGATTATTAAATAAAAATAAGCTTAGTACAGGTTCAACCATGATGTTATTATCATTAATATTATTATTTGCATTGCCGTAATGACAATTTGAGGGTAAATGTGCATTTAATTCACTGCAATAAATGATTGTTCTTCCTCAGTCTTGTTTTCCAGCACAAATATCTAAATATTCTTAAATCAAGATACATTTACTGGAGAAGCAAAATGACTGAAGATATTAAAGTCTGATGAAAAAATGAAGTGAGTTTGTGCTTGAAACAAGGAAAAAATATCTGCTAATGGGGTCAGAAAAATAATCTTGTTTTCCTTTGAATCAAGCTTATTTGGGCAAATATTTGACCATTTCAATTTTGATGATTTATTTATTTACTTTTTCAGAAATCAAGACTTAATATCTTTAGTCATTTTGTTTCTCCAGTAAATATATCTTGGTTTAAAAATGTTTAGATATTTGTGCTGGAAAACAAGACAGAAATACTAAGCAGAAAAAGTCTTGATATTAAAATAATGGCTTGGCTTAATTTTCTTCATGCAAAATATTTCTTGTTTCTCTCTCGTGATTTTGTGGTGAATTGTGGCGTCTGTCATGTTCAGTATGTTCTCAACAGGTTTCGTACGATTCTCCTCTTTAGACTTCGGTTAGTTCGTAGTTCTTTTCGAGTGAGAGTTCACTTACACACGTTACACTTTCATTAGAAATCAGTCTCTATTTCAGTGAACGTTTAGAAGTATGAAGTGAAATGCTGTCTGATCGAGCGTGAAACTCTCCGTGTAACTGCCTGGCGATCATGGACGTCTCAGTTTCAGAGTGTTCCAGCAGTGAACGGCTCTCGTATGTGTTCGTGTTGTAGATCTAGACGTGAAGACGCAGGACGGGACTGTACTGCCGCGTGTTCTTGATTTCATTTGAGATGACGTCGTTTACTCTTGTGAATCTGTAACCCTGTGGTTTGGAGTTTGTTTTTGGATGTAAACTGATTTTTGTGTTCTTTTTTTTTGAGATATATCCACCATATGGAATTTTGCATAACCTGTGAATATTTGATGACTCCGGGCTGTGATGTATTAGTCTGGAGTGTAACCCATAAGAGATGCTGAGTTTGAAGTAGAGAGGTTAGTTACGTTACTCATCTACCCGTCTTCTGCTCCATAGCTTGCCTGTGATATTTTCTCATTCAGACGAGCAGGGTATTTTTATATGGTGTCCGTAGCGCTCGCACCGTCACACGTGAAGGGAGGAAGACTTTAGTTACAGCCTTGATCTTTTACTGTACTGGGGGATTTGAGTCAATTAAAAAACACGATTCTACTTCACAGGCTCCTGGTGTCATTTGAATCGAGCGAGTGTGTTTGTGTGTTTGGGATCTTCACACTTCTCAAACAGGATCTGGATCTGCTGAATCTTCTCAGGCCCGGAAGTGACAGTCATTCAGCAGATTTATTAAATATTATGCTTTCAGATATTAAAGCTAGTGTGATTTTATCTTATGTAAAATAATAATAATAAACTGTGTGTATATATATATATATATATATATATATATATATATATATATATATATATATACACACACACTACCAGTCAAAAGTTTGGACATGGTAAGATTTTTAATGTGTTTAAAAGAAGTTTGGTCTGCTCACCAAGGCTGAATTTATTTAATTAAAAATACAGTAAAAACAGTAATATTGTGAAATATTATTACAATTTAAAATAACTGTTTTCTATGTGAATATATAGTAAAGTGTAATTTATTCCTGTGATCAAAGCTGAATTTTCTGCATCATTACTCCAGTCTTCAGTGTCACATGATCCTTCAGAAATCATTCTAATATGATGATCTGCTGCTCAAGAAACATTTATGATTATTATCAATGTTGAAAACAGTTGTGGACTTTTTTTTTTCAGGATTCTTTGATGAATAGAAAGTTCAAAAGAACAGCATTTATCTGAAACACAAAGCTTTTGTAACATTATACACTACCGTTCAAAAGTTTTGGGTCAGTAAGAATTTTTTTTTTTTTTTTTTTTTTAAAGAAATGTAAGAAATTAATACTTTTATTCAGCAAGGATGCATTAAATCGATCAAAAGTGACAGTAAAGACATTTATAATGTTACAAAAGATTATATTTCAAATAAATGCTGTTCTTTTGAACTTTCTATTCATCAAAGAATCCTGAAAAAAAAATATTGTACACAAATATTTTGTACAATTGTACACAGTAAATGTTTCTTGAGCAGCAGATCATCATATTAGAATGATTTCTGAAGGATCATGTGACACTGAAGACTGGAGTAATGATGCTGAAAATTCAGCTTTGATCACAGGAATAAATTACTTTATAAAATATATTCAAACAGAAAACAATTATTTTAAATTGTAATAATATTTCACAATATTACTGTTTTTACTGTATTTTTAATTAAATAAATGCAGCCTTGGTGAGCAGACCAAACTTCTTTTAAAAACATCTTACCGATTCTAAACTTTTGACTGGTAGTGTTTATATATATAAAATGACAAATATGTGTATAATTATATAACATTTTTATATATAAATGTTTCTGTGAATACAAAGCTGACTTTTTTTTTTTAATTTATGTTTTTACTTTTATTATTTATTTATTTTTATGGTGAACAAGAAGTTCACTACATCATTAACAAAAAATTATGATGGCATTACCATTTTTTTCTTCTGAAAGGCTTTGAAATATTGAATATTATAATCATTATGATATTATTATTTTTAAAAATATATGTCTATATAATTTTTCACTAGGTTTAGTCATTTTAGTCCTTAAACTAAATGAAAGAAATGTTGCCTTGGCAAGAAGTTTAATTTTAATAAGTATAATTTTTTATGGTTTTAGTTTCAGTTAACGGTAATAACCCTGCTGATGGTGTACTGAATAAGAACCCTGGTATTGGCATCTGACAGCATCATGATACTGCGGTTTTGTATTCCAGGTGTGTTTCTGCTGATCTGATTCTATAACACTGTAATCAGAATAATTGTGTGTGTGGAGTGCCTGTGTGTTTGTGTTTGATGGGAGAATCAGAAGAGCTTAAGAGACTCTGAATCCTCTTATATGAGCTTCAGATGCTGGAGGTCAGAGCGACAGAAACGGCTCTGAACAGGTACATCAGACTCGCTAGAAGATAACAGGCACTATCTATGGGAAATGCATTTCAAGGCAAATACTGCAGACTTCAAGGGTTAATTTCAGTGCTGCAATTTATGATGCATGAAGATGAAATGCTAAAAGAATGAACCAACTTGTGTTTCACCTCAAAAGAATTTCCTCATGAAGGCTGTACGGTCTGTGATGATTTTGACTGACAATATTCAATATTGATTAAGCCATTTTGGCATTATCTGTGAAGGTTGAAAGCGTCTGTTTGACGTCTGAGGAGAAACGGCCTTCACAAGCCACTCAAGTAATTAATCTCTAAATATTCATGTGGTCATTAAACTCTGAACGGGTTTGACCGCAGTGGCCGGAAGGACGTTTGTCCTGCTGGTTTGGAAGAACATCTGAAAATGCCGCTGCTTCCGTCGTGAATCGTGATCAGAGGAAACTTTCGGAAAGTACAGTGATGGAAATACCAGGGTACATTTGAACATCATGTTTTGCAGTGTGTGCATTAACCAATGTTAACGAATGAGATCTTATTGTGAAGAGTTACTGGTTCTTCTCAATAACTTTGTTTTCCTCAGACTCTGTCCGTTCAATGATGTGTGGAGATGTGAACTCCTCCTGATGATGTTATTGTAAGCAATCGCCACTGTCATCTGGGTTTAATACACACGTTCCTGAAGGCCAAATTGAGGGCTTTCAGAAATCTAGTTAGCTTTGTTTACCGACCTTTCCATCAGTCCAGAGCGTCTCGTCACCAGACACCATGTTATCAAGCATCGTCAACAGAAGCGTACGCTGCATCTCCACACGAACATCAATATACGTCTGACCTTCTGTGTGTCTCAATGGATCTTCTGACTCGCACAGATTTGTTTGGATCTAGATGAACTCCAGGCTTCGTGCTCTTTTTCTCCTCAGTATTTTTGTCTTGTTTTCCACTAAAAATATCTCAACTTTCTTAAATCAAGAAGCAAAATGACTTCAGATATTGAATCTTGTTTTCTGAAAAATTAAGCAAATTTATGCTAAAGACGAGAACAAATATCTGCCAACTGGGTCAGAAAAATAATCTTGTTTTGGATTAAGTTTATTTTTCTGACCCCATTGGAAGGTATTTTTTTACAGCACAAACTCACTTAATTTCGACCGATCGTTCCGAAAGCAAGACTTAATATCTTCAGTAATTTCTCTTCTCCAGTAAATGTATCTTGATTTAAGAATGTTTAGATATTTGTGCTGGAAAACAAGACAGAAACACTGAGGAAGAACATCATTTTTTGCAGAGTAAAAGTATGTGTATCGTGGGCCGCAGCTTTCTTACTCAGCTTTTGAAAGCCGTTCTTGGAATGTGAGGAATGTTTTCCGGCCATTTTTCTGGTCGTGTCATGTGTTTTTCTTTGGTTCACATACTGTAAATGTGCTCTCAGTGCTGTATTTACAGACCGACCTGTTTTGCTCTGGCTCAACTTCTCGACTCTAATGGATGTTCCCTCAAATTCACCTCTGACTTCAGCAAAACCAGACTTTTCCCGCAGCCTTGGAAATCCCGTCGATCAGTGTCCGGACTCCGGGATTCAACCGCCGAACAGAAACAAGCGTCTGTCTTTTCTCTCTATGGGTACTTGTGTTTCATACGGTCCGATGACAAAACACAGGAGCTCATAGACGTGAGGACGATGAGGCTTTTGAACTGATTTTTATAGATGTGTATTTGATGATCAAGAGTAATATTTATAATGAATTAAATCTTATTTCTTGCTTGACTTGCAGATTCAGCAGCTCTCAGGTGTGCAACCTGAAAATTAGTCTCTGTTCTGAGGGAGAAAAAGATGTTAAATGTAAAGCTTGAAGTAGTTTTAAAGTTTGATGGTCAGATAGATAGATAGAATGACAAAACAATAAAGCATGCATTGCTAGCATGTTGCTATCATGTTACTAGCATGATTTAGCATGTTTCTAACATAAATTAGCACATTGCTAATATGATTTAACACACCACCAGCATGCTTTAACATGTTGTTAGCATTATTGTAACACAAATTAGCACATTGTTAGCATGTTTCTAACATGAATTTGCACATAGCTAATATGTTTTACCATGTTGTTATCACATTGTTAATGTGTTAGCATGTTTCGAGCATGATTTAACAAAACGTTAACGTGACGCTTGGCATGTTGGTTGCATGTTTCTAACAAAAATTAGCACATAGTATGATTTAACACATTTCCAACATATTTTAACATGTTGTTAGCCTGATTTAACATGTTAACAAATTAGCACATCTAGCATAAATTTGCACAAAGCTAGTATGTTTACCATGTTTTAGCACATTGGTAGCATGAATTAGCATGTTATTAGCTTGTTCTAGCACATTGCTAGCATGAATTAGCATGTTGGTAGCATGTTGCTAGCCTGATTTAGCACGTTGTTAGCATTGTTCTAATACAAATTAACACATTGTTAGTGTGTTTCTAGCATAAATTTGCATATAGCTAATATGTTTTACCATATTGATATCGCATTGCTAACATGTGTTAGCATTTTGATAGCATGAACTGACGTGTTTCTAACATGATTTAACACGATGCTAACATGAATTAGCATGTTTGCTGACATGTTTTATCACATTGCTACCGTGAATTAGCATGTTGCTAGCATGTTTTAACACATTGCTACCATGAATTGGCATGTTGCTAGCGTGTTTTAACACATTGCTACCATGAATTAACATGTTGTTAGTATGTTTTAGCACATTGCTAGCATGAATTAGCATGTTGGTACCATGTTTTTAACATTGCTAGCATGAATTAGCATGTTGTTAGTATGTTTTAACAAATTGTTAGCATAATTTAACATGTTGTTAGCATGTTTTAACATTGCTGCCATGAATTAGCATGTTTTAACACATTGCTAGCATGAATTAACATGTCGCTAGCATGTTTTAACGCATTACTAGCATGTTTTAGCACATTACTACCATGAATTAGCATGTAGCTAGCATGTTTTAACACATTGCTAGCACGGATTAGCATGTTGCTAGCATGTTTTTAACATTGCTACCATGAATTAGCATGTTGCTAATATGTTTTAACACATTGCTACCATGAATTAGCATGTTTTAACACATTGCTAGCATGAATTAGCATGTCGCTAGCATGTTTTAACGCATTGCTAGCATGGATTAGCATGTTGCTAGCATGTTTTAACACATTGGTACCATGAATTAGCATGTCGCTAACATGCTTTAGCACATTGCTAGCATGAATTAGCATGTTGCTAACATGTTTAACACATCGCTAGCATGAATTATGTTGCTAGCATGTTTTAGCTTGTTGTCTTAGGCTAGTCTCAGAAGAAGAAGCGTAAACAGTAGATCAGTATGTTGACTTTGTCAAGCCATCATAATAACATGCATCTAAACATATACTAATAGCGAAATAAACGTATTAACTTCTAAAAGTGAAGTAAAAATATTTCCCAAATCTATGGTGGATTTAAAGTGTCAAACTCTACAGTATTTTGGCACAAGTTGATCTGTCTCATGGTAATATTGGTAAAGCCACCTTTACTCATTTCATGCATTAAAGATTGCATCTCTGCATTTACACTGCATTCAAGGTTGTATTTTATTGCATTACTTGCATTCCCTGGGAATCGAACCCATGACCTTGGAGTCACTCTACTGTTGGTTTAATCTTGGTCTCTTGAATCTCTGTTGTTCATTATACAGCATTGCAGTGTATGGAATAAAAATACTTCCTGCAGCTCATACAGTAAGGCATGGCACTCGCAACACTGAGGTCATGGGTTCGATTCCCAGGGAAGGCATTAAATGATAAAAATGTATTCCTTGAATGCAGTTCAAATCACTTTGGATAAAAGTCTCTGCCAGATGCATACAGTAACAATCATCTTGGATATCAGTATCTGTGAGCTCCAGACCTCCCGCTGTGTTTCATAAATCATATTGAGTATGAAGGCCATCACAGTTCTTTCTGCAGAATAACTTCTTTGATTCGCAGGTTCAGCAGGTTTCTAGAGACTCGTTCATGTGAAACCCCTGCGGTTGTTTTAATCAGGCAGGTAAAGTCGCTCGTCACAAAGGTTAATGAATCTCTCACAGAACATTGAAATGCTTTACAGTATGTTGACATTTGTTGCTCTTTTCCTTGCATTTTTTTTTTTCTTTATAAATGTAAAACCCTGTGAAAACGGCTTCATTTTCATGCAGGACGAGTCGCTCGTATGCAGATTTGGGAACAGATGACATTTCAAAGTACTTATTTGTGCAAATCTTTGTTTTAGATTGTAAAGGTCAGTGAATGAGACCCACTTTCTTCATTTAAATAGAACACGAGGAAAACATGCAAAACCGTCAACACACACCGGAGGAGCGCAGAGACACGAGATAGAGGTGTGTGTGTGTGTGTGTGTGTGACATATCAGGACACAAATGTGTATAATGACATGGGTATGACACAGGTATTACAAGCAGAGGGTGACTTATGAGGACGTTACCCCATGTTCCCATTTTTCAAAAGGCTTATAAATCATACAGAATGATGAGTAATAAATTACATTATTTTCATTTTTGGGTGAACTAACCCTTTAAAACACTGTGGTATCAAATGTTCAGACATGTTCTAATTTGTTACACTGTTAATTTAAGTTTAAATTATGTTATAATATTTGATAATATTTTCTTCTATTATACAGATGTTTTTATTATTGTTTTATGTATATATGCTTTGGCAATATTGTATTATTTACAGTCATGCCAATAAAGCAATTTTGAATTAAATTGAAATTGAATTGAGAGAGAGAGAGAGAGAGAGAGTGTGTGTGTGTGTTTGAGTGTAAGTCTCTCTGTTTTTGAGTGTGTGTGTACGTTTTTGAGTGTGTGTGTGTGAGAGAGAGAGAGTGTGTCTGTGTGTGTTTTTAAGTTTTTTTTGAAGTGTTAGTGTGTGTGTCTCTCTGTGTGTGTGTGTGAGTGTGTTTTTAAGTTTTAGTGTGTCTCTGTGTGTGTGAGTGAGTTTGTTTTTGAGTGTGTGTGTGTGTGAGAGTCTGTGTGTGCGTGTCTGTTTGCGTGTGAGTGCATGTGTGTGTGAGTGTGTTTTTGAGTGTGTGTGAGTGTGTCTGTGTGCATGAGTGTGTCTGTGTGTGAGTGTGTGAGTGTGTGTGTGTGTGTGTGTGTCTGTCTGTGTGTGTGTGTCTGTCCATCTGTGTCTCCGTGTGTGTTTTTGAGTGTGTGTGTGTGTGTGTGTGTGTGTAATCTCTTCTCAATCATCACGGCTTTCATATTGAAATTTGTCTTCAAAAAGGACAAAAACCATGTCAGCAGATGATGTTTGATGAAAAGTCACAGTTTCTCTAAACTGCTCAGATGTGTGTGTTGAATGCCTTGAGATGTTAGTCTAGTGTAGGCAGAGCGGGGCATGTTGTCACACTTTATACTGCAGTGAATATTTCTGAGGGTACAAAAATCCTGTCACTTTTACAGAAAAAACTGTTGCCAGAATGATTCTGCGAATATATTTCTCGAACAACCTGTAAATTTTACAATTTAACACTGTAGTTTATAATCCTTTATAATATACTGATATCCACCATAATAACACTGATGATAAAGAGAAAGATGTGATGAATTAATGCAGCACAAAACACCATCATGATAATAACACACATGACACTAAAATAATGCAATAAACATTCATTTAACAACATAAGATGGAACACAAAAAATTTAAGACAAAATATATTAAAATGGAAAACCATCAAATGTGAAATGGAATTCTGGGAAGGCTTTCACTGTAAATTATGAGATGATTTGTTCTTTTTTTACTTCCAAAAACAGTGCATTTAACATCATTTTACTATAAATTACATTAGATCTATTAGAGTTTTTCACCGTACTGAATATAGTAAGGGAACTTGGTGAAAATGCATCTATTTTCTTTTCGTTTTTTCAATTAAAACTCATATTTATCATCATAATTTGACTGAGAAGTTGAATTGAAATTGAACATGAATTTAAGAATGTCTTAGTATTTGATTTGACATGAATACAAGCTGATGATCATGTTTTGAGATGATTCAAAAGAGTCACATGATCAATGTCACTCCTTTACTAGCATTCGATTGGTCACAAATAGCAATCAGTCTGAAAGTTTTCTTCTTCACTTCACTTCATGACCTTTCTTAGTTTTTCTTCACATTGTTTTATTTTTATTTCCAGCTTTAAATTAGATTATAAAAGCACAGATGTTCAGTGTGAACTTTTGGACCCCACTGCATATGTACTCATCATTTATTATTAAAGTAATTGATTCTTTTTTTCTTCTGTGGAACACAAGAGAAGATATTTTGATATTTTTGTCCATAAAATGGAAGTCAACATTCATCAAAATGCATCTCCTTTTATGTTCCACATTTGAGTGAACTTTGAAAAGAAAGAAAACATTTGTGCTCACATTATTATCTTTAATTGCAATAGCAGATATCTCCATTAGATTTCAATGAACATTCGTTTAGTACTTAATTGACTTTAACACTTTAACAAGCTTCACATGGCTTGTGTTAAAGCAGGAATCTGACTGACGGTACGAGTCTGAATGTTTCTCTGATGCTTCACTGATTTATGTTGATGAAGAGCAGCTGAAGCTCCAGCAGACGTCTGGACTCTTCTGAGATGGGTCGGTTGGTGTCTGTCGTCTTTGTGATTGTGTTTATTCTGTGTTTAATACAAACACGTGTTCATCGCACAGGCTGAAATATGAGCTCAATATCTCCTTGAGCTTCAGCATCGCATCCAGATCAATTTAATAAGCCGTCTCACACTCGTCCAGTGACGTTTGAGAAGAAATAATTGAATTTCACCTTCAAAAAGATGAATAGTTTCATAACACAGATCGGGTTTAAAGTCCATTTGTGGCGTTTGTGAACATTATGTGCGTGTTGAGGATGAATGTCATTAATGAAGCACTTTAATAGTTTGATAATGAGGCTCAGTGACACACGCTGTGTTCATTAAAATACATTATCTAAAGAATAAAACACGACGCTGTGAAACACACTCAAGACATCTGTGTGAGTCTGAAGCAGGTTGTCTAATAATATCAGCTCTTAATGAACGTTAACCTAGCAGGATCAAACCTGTATGTATATGCATATATAGAGAGAGAGAGAGAGAGGAATTGGTTTATTAGTCAGATGCTTAGAAATGCATTTCAAAAGTTTTATGCGTCTGTTTTTCATTCCTGCCCTGTCAAACTCAAATATTCTCACAATTGATATCTAAATGCTCATCTGAACTCGGCATCGCTTTTAAAAATGTGCTGAATTAATATTCAGGTGAAAGGATGCGGCTCGTATTTCACTCTCATCTGACTTTAATCATCTGAAAACAAATCTCTGTGTCCAGACTGAGCTCTATTAGTGATGAGAATGGGATTCAGCCTTTTTCCATTATAATAATGGAAATGGAGGATGGATATGCTTGATTCTCAGCAAAAGCATCCTAAAAATAGACTTCGTTTATTTTATGCTAAATATTTATCATTTATTTCTTCAGGTTTTGGGGTGAAATATGACCTGGACATGTGATATTCACGAATTCAGCCATTTGCAGAATGTGTGTGTGAAGTTTCAGCTCAAAATCCCCCACAGATCATTTATTATAGCTTGTCAAATTCACCTCTATTTGGGTGTGAGCAAAAACACACCGTTTTTGTGTGTGTCCCTTTAAATGCAAATGAGCTGCTGCTCCCGGCCCCCTTTCCAGAAGAGGGCGGAGCTTTAACAGCTCGCACTTCGGTCGCTCAACAACAACAAACACTCGTTTGTGAAGCAGTCCGGCGTAAAATTACGGCATTTACAAAAACAACTCTTCCTCTTCTCTAAAGCAGCCCAACATGGCCCCGCCCCCTTTGTTGCATGTTCTCGGGGGCGGGGTTTATGTAAATTTTAGGGTTAGTGATGTCACCAGCCTGGGAAGAAGCTTATCATAATCCCTACCAGCCGTTTGTTGTAGCAATTTCTTTAAAGAAAATATCTCCTTTTGCATTGAACTTTGAGTGTCGTAACTTTGCAGATGTTGTTTATGCTCAAACAGCAACTAAAGTTAAAAAAGTGAAATCATAATCAACCACCCCTTTAAAATGACAAAAATCATGAATCAAAGTTCATCATAAGTAGCTTTTCCACAAGCTGAGATAAATATTAATATATAGAAGGTGCACAAAATAACACAAAACACCATGATAACACATAAATAAACAGGCATTAAACAACATAAGATGGAACATAAAACCCTAATGTACATCACTGATAAGAATAAAAGAAACAAAATGAAAAATCATTGTCACAGGGAATTCTGGGAATGTCACAGTTTTATGTTTTTTATTGTAAATTTTAAGATGGCTTGTTCTTTTTCACTTCCACAAACTGTACATTTAATAACACCATCGATGTTGCAAAGTTCATCAATTATGAAAAAATCAGTTTACATTTAGTGCCATTATTCAGCTCAGTTCAGTTCAATGTCATTAATCTAATCCGACAGTCAGAGTAGTTCAATTCTCAGCTCAACATGCATTCTGGGAAATGAAGTTCTTCAGTCTTTCTGTAAAGTAATTATATTATATTAAAGTATTATATTATAATTATTTATTCAGGCCTAGTTATGAGAATTTCTTTGAATTTCAATTATTTTTAAATTCAAACCATGCCTGCTCTTTTTTGCATTAATAGTTAAAAGCACATCATTGAGCTTGATTGAAGAAACTCTTGAAGCTTCAAGATGTTGAATAACAACCACTGAATTCACAAATGAAAGATTGCATCATACACTAAAAAATGCTGGGTAAAAAACAACCCAAATTGGGTTTAAAATGGACAAACCCCAGCGACTGGGCTGTTTTAACCCAGCAAATGGGCTGTTTTAACCCAGCGATTGGGATGTTTTGACCCATTGATTGGGTTGTTTTAACCCAGCGAATGGGTTGTTTAAACCTAGCAATTGGATTGTTTTAACCCAGCGATTGGGTTGTTTTAACCTAGAGATTGGGTTGGTTTAACCCAGCGATTGGATTGTTTTAACCCAGCGAATTGGTTGTTTAAACCTAGCGATTGGGTTGTTTTAACCCAGCGATTGGATTGTTTTATCCCAGAGATTGGGTTGTTTTAACCCAGCGAATTGGTTGTTTAAACCCAGAGATTGGGTTGTTTTAACCCAGTGATTGGGTTGTTTTATCCCAGAGATTGGGTTGTTTTAACCCAGCGATTGGATTGTTTTAACCCAGTGATTGGGTTGTTTTATCCCAGAGATTGGGTTGTTTTAACCTAGTGAATTGGTTGTTTAAACCCAGAGATTGGATTGTTTTATCCCAGAGATTGGGTTGTTTTAACCCAGCGAATTGGTTGTTTAAACCCAGAGATTGGGTTGTTTTATCCCAGAGATTGGGTTGTTTTAACCCAGCGATTGGATTGTTTTAACCCAGTGATTGGGTTGTTTTATCCCAGAGATTGGGTTGTTTTAACCTAGTGAATTGGTTGTTTTAACCCAGAGAATTGGTTGTTTTAACCCAGAGAATTGGTTGTTTTAACCCAGAGATTGGGTTGTTTTAACCCAGCGAATTGGTTGTTTTAACCCAGAGATTGGGTTGTTTTATCCCAGAGATTGGGTTGTTTTAACCCAGCGAACTGGTTGTTTTAACCCAGAGATTGGGTTGTTTTAACCCAGTGATTGGGTTGTTTTAACCCAGTGATTGGGTTGTTTTATCCCAGAGATTGGGTTGTTTTAACCCAGCGATTGGATTGTTTTAACCCAGTGATTGGGTTGTTTTATCCCAGAGATTGGGTTGTTTTAACCTAGTGAATTGGTTGTTTTAACCCAGAGAATTGGTTGTTTTAACCCAGAGAATTGGTTGTTTTAACCCAGAGATTGGGTTGTTTTAACCCAGCGAATTGGTTGTTTTAACCCAGAGATTGGGTTGTTTTAACCCAGCGAATTGGTTGTTTTAACCCAGAGATTGGGTTGTTTTATCCCAGAGATTGGGTTGTTTTAACCCAGCGAATTGGTTGTTTTAACCCAGAGATTGGGTTGTTTTAACCCAGTGATTGGGTTGTTTTATCCCAGAGATTGGGTTGTTTTAACCCAGTGAATTGGTTGTTTTAACCCAGAGATTGGGTTGTTTTAACCCAGTGAATTGGTTGTTTTAACCCAGAGATTGGGTTGTTTTAACCCAGCGATTTGGTTGTTTTAACCCAGCGAATTGGTTGTTTTAACCCAGCGAATGGGTTGTTTAAACCTAGCGATTGGGTTTTTTTTTATCCCAGAGATTGGGTTGTTTTATCCCAGAGACTGGGTTGTTTTAACCCAGTGAATGGGTTGTTTTAACCCAGCGATTGGGTTGTTTTAACCCAGTGAATTGGTTGTTTTAAGCCAGAGATTGGGTTGTTTTAACCCAGTGAATTGGTTGTTTTAACCCAGAGATTGGGTTGTTTTAACCCAGTGAATTGGTTGTTTTAACCCAGCGAATGAGTTGTTTAAACCTAGCGATTGGGTTTTTTTTATCCCAGAGATTGGGTTGTTTTAACCCAGCGATTGGGTTGTTTTAACCCAGAGATTGGGCTGTTTTATCCCAGAGACTGGGTTGTTTTAACCCAGTGAATTGGTTGTTTTAACCCAGTGAATTGGTTGTTTTAAGCCAGAGATTGGGTTGTTTTAACCCAGTGAATTGGTTGTTTTAACCCAGCGAATGAGTTGTTTAAACCTAGCGATTGGGTTTTTTTTATCCCAGAGATTGGGTTGTTTTAACCCAGCGATTGGGTTGTTTTAACCCAGTGAATTGGTTGTTTTAACCCAAAGATTGGGTTGTTTTAACCCAGCGATTGGGTTGTTTTAACCCAGAGATTGGGTTGTTTTAACCCAGCGAATTGGTTGTTTTAACCCAGCGAATGGGTTGTTTAAACCTAGCGATTGGGTTTTTTTTTATCCCAGAGATTGGGTTGTTTTATCCCAGAGACTGGGTTGTTTTAACCCAGTGAATGGGTTGTTTTAACCCAGCGATTGGGTTGTTTTAACCCAGTGAATTGGTTGTTTTAAGCCAGAGATTGGGTTGTTTTAACCCAGTGAATTGGTTGTTTTAAGCCAGAGATTGGGTTGTTTTAACCCAGTGAATTGGTTGTTTTAACCCAGCGAATGAGTTGTTTAAACCTAGCGATTGGGTTTTTTTTATCCCAGAGATTGGGTTGTTTTAACCCAGCGATTGGGTTGTTTTAACCCAGTGAATTGGTTGTTTTAACCCAAAGATTGGGTTGTTTTAACCCAGCGATTGGGTTGTTTTAACCCAGAGATTGGGTTGTTTTAACCCAGCGAATTGGTTGTTTTAACCCAGAGAATTGGTTGTTTTAACCCAGAGAATTGGTTGTTTTAACCCAGAGATTGGGTTGTTTTAACCCAGCGAATTGGTTGTTTTAACCCAGAGATTGGGTTGTTTTAACCCAGCGAATTGGTTGTTTTAACCCAGAGATTGGGTTGTTTTAACCCAGCGAATTGGTTGTTTTAACCCAGAGATTGGGTTGTTTTAACCCAGTGATTGGGTTGTTTTATCCCAGAGATTGGGTTGTTTTAACCCAGTGAATTGGTTGTTTTAACCCAGAGATTGGGTTGTTTTAACCCAGTGAATTGGTTGTTTTAACCCAGAGATTGGGTTGTTTTAACCCAGCGATTTGGTTGTTTTAACCCAGCGAATTGGTTGTTTTAACCCAGCGAATGGGTTGTTTAAACCTAGCGATTGGGTTTTTTTTTATCCCAGAGATTGGGTTGTTTTATCCCAGAGACTGGGTTGTTTTAACCCAGTGAATGGGTTGTTTTAACCCAGCGATTGGGTTGTTTTAACCCAGTGAATTGGTTGTTTTAAGCCAGAGATTGGGTTGTTTTAACCCAGTGAATTGGTTGTTTTAACCCAGAGATTGGGTTGTTTTAACCCAGTGAATTGGTTGTTTTAACCCAGCGAATGAGTTGTTTAAACCTAGCGATTGGGTTTTTTTTATCCCAGAGATTGGGTTGTTTTAACCCAGCGATTGGGTTGTTTTAACCCAGAGATTGGGCTGTTTTATCCCAGAGACTGGGTTGTTTTAACCCAGTGAATTGGTTGTTTTAACCCAGTGAATTGGTTGTTTTAAGCCAGAGATTGGGTTGTTTTAACCCAGTGAATTGGTTGTTTTAACCCAGCGAATGAGTTGTTTAAACCTAGCGATTGGGTTTTTTTTATCCCAGAGATTGGGTTGTTTTAACCCAGCGATTGGGTTGTTTTAACCCAGTGAATTGGTTGTTTTAACCCAAAGATTGGGTTGTTTTAACCCAGCGATTGGGTTGTTTTAACCCAGAGATTGGGTTGTTTTAACCCAGCGAATTGGTTGTTTTAACCCAGCGAATGGGTTGTTTAAACCTAGCGATTGGGTTTTTTTTTATCCCAGAGATTGGGTTGTTTTATCCCAGAGACTGGGTTGTTTTAACCCAGTGAATGGGTTGTTTTAACCCAGCGATTGGGTTGTTTTAACCCAGTGAATTGGTTGTTTTAAGCCAGAGATTGGGTTGTTTTAACCCAGTGAATTGGTTGTTTTAAGCCAGAGATTGGGTTGTTTTAACCCAGTGAATTGGTTGTTTTAACCCAGCGAATGAGTTGTTTAAACCTAGCGATTGGGTTTTTTTTTATCCCAGAGATTGGGTTGTTTTAACCCAGCGATTGGGTTGTTTTAACCCAGTGAATTGGTTGTTTTAACCCAAAGATTGGGTTGTTTTAACCCAGCGATTGGGTTGTTTTAACCCAGAGATTGGGTTGTTTTAACCCAGCGAATTGGTTGTTTTAACCCAGCGAATGGGTTGTTTAAACCTAGCGATTGGGTTTTTTTTTATCCCAGAGATTGGGTTGTTTTATCCCAGAGACTGGGTTGTTTTAACCCAGTGAATGGGTTGTTTTAACCCAGCGATTGGGTTGTTTTAACCCAGTGAATTGGTTGTTTTAAGCCAGAGATTGGGTTGTTTTAACCCAGTGAATTGGTTGTTTTAACCCAGAGATTGGGTTGTTTTAACCCAGTGAATTGGTTGTTTTAACCCAGCGAATGAGTTGTTTAAACCTAGCGATTGGGTTTTTTTTATCCCAGAGATTGGGTTGTTTTAACCCAGCGATTGGGTTGTTTTAACCCAGAGATTGGGCTGTTTTATCCCAGAGACTGGGTTGTTTTAACCCAGTGAATTGGTTGTTTTAACCCAGTGAATTGGTTGTTTTAAGCCAGAGATTGGGTTGTTTTAACCCAGTGAATTGGTTGTTTTAACCCAGCGAATGAGTTGTTTAAACCTAGCGATTGGGTTTTTTTTATCCCAGAGATTGGGTTGTTTTAACCCAGCGATTGGGTTGTTTTAACCCAGTGAATTGGTTGTTTTAACCCAAAGATTGGGTTGTTTTAACCCAGCGATTGGGTTGTTTTAACCCAGAGATTGGGTTGTTTTAACCCAGCGAATTGGTTGTTTTAACCCAGCGAATGGGTTGTTTAAACCTAGCGATTGGGTTTTTTTTTATCCCAGAGATTGGGTTGTTTTATCCCAGAGACTGGGTTGTTTTAACCCAGTGAATGGGTTGTTTTAACCCAGCGATTGGGTTGTTTTAACCCAGTGAATTGGTTGTTTTAAGCCAGAGATTGGGTTGTTTTAACCCAGTGAATTGGTTGTTTTAACCCAGCGAATGAGTTGTTTAAACCTAGCGATTGGGTTTTTTTTATCCCAGAGATTGGGTTGTTTTAACCCAGCGATTGGGTTGTTTTAACCCAGTGAATTGGTTGTTTTAACCCAAAGATTGGGTTGTTTTAACCCAGCGATTGGGTTGTTTTAACCCAGAGATTGGGTTGTTTTAACCCAGCGAATTGGTTGTTTTAACCCAGCGAATGGGTTGTTTAAACCTAGCGATTGGGTTTTTTTTTATCCCAGAGATTGGGTTGTTTTATCCCAGAGACTGGGTTGTTTTAACCCAGTGAATGGGTTGTTTTAACCCAGCGATTGGGTTGTTTTAACCCAGTGAATTGGTTGTTTTAAGCCAGAGATTGGGTTGTTTTAACCCAGTGAATTGGTTGTTTTAACCCAGAGATTGGGTTGTTTTAACCCAGTGAATTGGTTGTTTTAACCCAGCGAATGAGTTGTTTAAACCTAGCGATTGGGTTTTTTTTATCCCAGAGATTGGGTTGTTTTAACCCAGCGATTGGGTTGTTTTAACCCAGAGATTGGGCTGTTTTATCCCAGAGACTGGGTTGTTTTAACCCAGTGAATTGGTTGTTTTAACCCAGTGAATTGGTTGTTTTAAGCCAGAGATTGGGTTGTTTTAACCCAGTGAATTGGTTGTTTTAACCCAGCGAATGAGTTGTTTAAACCTAGCGATTGGGTTTTTTTTTATCCCAGAGATTGGGTTGTTTTATCCCAGAGACTGGGTTGTTTTAACCCAGTGAATGGGTTGTTTTAACCCAGCGATTGGGTTGTTTTAACCCAGTGAATTGGTTGTTTTAAGCCAGAGATTGGGTTGTTTTAACCCAGTGAATTGGTTGTTTTAACCCAGAGATTGGGTTGTTTTAACCCAGTGAATTGGTTGTTTTAACCCAGCGAATGAGTTGTTTAAACCTAGCGATTGGGTTTTTTTTATCCCAGAGATTGGGTTGTTTTAACCCAGCGATTGGGTTGTTTTAACCCAGAGATTGGGCTGTTTTATCCCAGAGACTGGGTTGTTTTAACCCAGTGAATTGGTTGTTTTAACCCAGTGAATTGGTTGTTTTAAGCCAGAGATTGGGTTGTTTTAACCCAGTGAATTGGTTGTTTTAACCCAGCGAATGAGTTGTTTAAACCTAGCGATTGGGTTTTTTTTATCCCAGAGATTGGGTTGTTTTAACCCAGCGATTGGGTTGTTTTAACCCAGTGAATTGGTTGTTTTAACCCAAAGATTGGGTTGTTTTAACCCAGCGATTGGGTTGTTTTAACCCAGAGATTGGGTTGTTTTAACCCAGCGAATTGGTTGTTTTAACCCAGCGAATGGGTTGTTTAAACCTAGCGATTGGGTTTTTTTTTATCCCAGAGATTGGGTTGTTTTATCCCAGAGACTGGGTTGTTTTAACCCAGTGAATGGGTTGTTTTAACCCAGCGATTGGGTTGTTTTAACCCAGTGAATTGGTTGTTTTAAGCCAGAGATTGGGTTGTTTTAACCCAGTGAATTGGTTGTTTTAAGCCAGAGATTGGGTTGTTTTAACCCAGTGAATTGGTTGTTTTAACCCAGCGAATGAGTTGTTTAAACCTAGCGATTGGGTTTTTTTTTATCCCAGAGATTGGGTTGTTTTAACCCAGCGATTGGGTTGTTTTAACCCAGTGAATTGGTTGTTTTAACCCAAAGATTGGGTTGTTTTAACCCAGCGATTGGGTTGTTTTAACCCAGAGATTGGGTTGTTTTAACCCAGCGAATTGGTTGTTTTAACCCAGAGAATTGGTTGTTTTAACCCAGAGAATTGGTTGTTTTAACCCAGAGATTGGGTTGTTTTAACCCAGCGAATTGGTTGTTTTAACCCAGAGATTGGGTTGTTTTAACCCAGCGAATTGGTTGTTTTAACCCAGAGATTGGGTTGTTTTAACCCAGCGAATTGGTTGTTTTAACCCAGAGATTGGGTTGTTTTAACCCAGTGATTGGGTTGTTTTATCCCAGAGATTGGGTTGTTTTAACCCAGTGAATTGGTTGTTTTAACCCAGAGATTGGGTTGTTTTAACCCAGTGAATTGGTTGTTTTAACCCAGAGATTGGGTTGTTTTAACCCAGCGATTTGGTTGTTTTAACCCAGCGAATTGGTTGTTTTAACCCAGCGAATGGGTTGTTTAAACCTAGCGATTGGGTTTTTTTTTTATCCCAGAGATTGGGTTGTTTTATCCCAGAGACTGGGTTGTTTTAACCCAGTGAATGGGTTGTTTTAACCCAGCGATTGGGTTGTTTTAACCCAGTGAATTGGTTGTTTTAAGCCAGAGATTGGGTTGTTTTAACCCAGTGAATTGGTTGTTTTAACCCAGAGATTGGGTTGTTTTAACCCAGTGAATTGGTTGTTTTAACCCAGCGAATGAGTTGTTTAAACCTAGCGATTGGGTTTTTTTTATCCCAGAGATTGGGTTGTTTTAACCCAGCGATTGGGTTGTTTTAACCCAGAGATTGGGCTGTTTTATCCCAGAGACTGGGTTGTTTTAACCCAGTGAATTGGTTGTTTTAACCCAGTGAATTGGTTGTTTTAAGCCAGAGATTGGGTTGTTTTAACCCAGTGAATTGGTTGTTTTAACCCAGCGAATGAGTTGTTTAAACCTAGCGATTGGGTTTTTTTTATCCCAGAGATTGGGTTGTTTTAACCCAGCGATTGGGTTGTTTTAACCCAGTGAATTGGTTGTTTTAACCCAAAGATTGGGTTGTTTTAACCCAGCGATTGGGTTGTTTTAACCCAGAGATTGGGTTGTTTTAACCCAGCGAATTGGTTGTTTTAACCCAGCGAATGGGTTGTTTAAACCTAGCGATTGGGTTTTTTTTTATCCCAGAGATTGGGTTGTTTTATCCCAGAGACTGGGTTGTTTTAACCCAGTGAATGGGTTGTTTTAACCCAGCGATTGGGTTGTTTTAACCCAGTGAATTGGTTGTTTTAAGCCAGAGATTGGGTTGTTTTAACCCAGTGAATTGGTTGTTTTAAGCCAGAGATTGGGTTGTTTTAACCCAGTGAATTGGTTGTTTTAACCCAGCGAATGAGTTGTTTAAACCTAGCGATTGGGTTTTTTTTATCCCAGAGATTGGGTTGTTTTAACCCAGCGATTGGGTTGTTTTAACCCAGTGAATTGGTTGTTTTAACCCAAAGATTGGGTTGTTTTAACCCAGCGATTGGGTTGTTTTAACCCAGAGATTGGGTTGTTTTAACCCAGCGAATTGGTTGTTTTAACCCAGCGAATGGGTTGTTTAAACCTAGCGATTGGGTTTTTTTTTATCCCAGAGATTGGGTTGTTTTATCCCAGAGACTGGGTTGTTTTAACCCAGTGAATGGGTTGTTTTAACCCAGCGATTGGGTTGTTTTAACCCAGTGAATTGGTTGTTTTAAGCCAGAGATTGGGTTGTTTTAACCCAGTGAATTGGTTGTTTTAACCCAGAGATTGGGTTGTTTTAACCCAGTGAATTGGTTGTTTTAACCCAGCGAATGAGTTGTTTAAACCTAGCGATTGGGTTTTTTTTATCCCAGAGATTGGGTTGTTTTAACCCAGCGATTGGGTTGTTTTAACCCAGAGATTGGGCTGTTTTATCCCAGAGACTGGGTTGTTTTAACCCAGTGAATTGGTTGTTTTAACCCAGTGAATTGGTTGTTTTAAGCCAGAGATTGGGTTGTTTTAACCCAGTGAATTGGTTGTTTTAACCCAGCGAATGAGTTGTTTAAACCTAGCGATTGGGTTTTTTTTTATCCCAGAGATTGGGTTGTTTTAACCCAGCGATTGGGTTGTTTTAACCCAGTGAATTGGTTGTTTTAACCCAAAGATTGGGTTGTTTTAACCCAGCGATTGGGTTGTTTTAACCCAGAGATTGGGTTGTTTTAACCCAGCGAATTGGTTGTTTTAACCCAGCGAATGGGTTGTTTAAACCTAGCGATTGGGTTTTTTTTTATCCCAGAGATTGGGTTGTTTTATCCCAGAGACTGGGTTGTTTTAACCCAGTGAATGGGTTGTTTTAACCCAGCGATTGGGTTGTTTTAACCCAGTGAATTGGTTGTTTTAAGCCAGAGATTGGGTTGTTTTAACCCAGTGAATTGGTTGTTTTAACCCAGCGAATGAGTTGTTTAAACCTAGCGATTGGGTTTTTTTTATCCCAGAGATTGGGTTGTTTTAACCCAGCGATTGGGTTGTTTTAACCCAGTGAATTGGTTGTTTTAACCCAAAGATTGGGTTGTTTTAACCCAGCGATTGGGTTGTTTTAACCCAGAGATTGGGTTGTTTTAACCCAGCGAATTGGTTGTTTTAACCCAGCGAATGGGTTGTTTAAACCTAGCGATTGGGTTTTTTTTTATCCCAGAGATTGGGTTGTTTTATCCCAGAGACTGGGTTGTTTTAACCCAGTGAATGGGTTGTTTTAACCCAGCGATTGGGTTGTTTTAACCCAGTGAATTGGTTGTTTTAAGCCAGAGATTGGGTTGTTTTAACCCAGTGAATTGGTTGTTTTAACCCAGCGAATGAGTTGTTTAAACCTAGCGATTGGGTTTTTTTTATCCCAGAGATTGGGTTGTTTTAACCCAGCGATTGGGTTGTTTTAACCCAGTGAATTGGTTGTTTTAACCCAAAGATTGGGTTGTTTTAACCCAGCGATTGGGTTGTTTTAACCCAGAGATTGGGTTGTTTTAACCCAGCGAATTGGTTGTTTTAACCCAGCGAATGGGTTGTTTAAACCTAGCGATTGGGTTTTTTTTTATCCCAGAGATTGGGTTGTTTTATCCCAGAGACTGGGTTGTTTTAACCCAGTGAATGGGTTGTTTTAACCCAGCGATTGGGTTGTTTTAACCCAGTGAATTGGTTGTTTTAAGCCAGAGATTGGGTTGTTTTAACCCAGTGAATTGGTTGTTTTAACCCAGAGATTGGGTTGTTTTAACCCAGTGAATTGGTTGTTTTAACCCAGCGAATGAGTTGTTTAAACCTAGCGATTGGGTTTTTTTTATCCCAGAGATTGGGTTGTTTTAACCCAGCGATTGGGTTGTTTTAACCCAGAGATTGGGCTGTTTTATCCCAGAGACTGGGTTGTTTTAACCCAGTGAATTGGTTGTTTTAACCCAGTGAATTGGTTGTTTTAAGCCAGAGATTGGGTTTTTTTAACCCAGTGAATTGGTTGTTTTAACCCAGCGAATGAGTTGTTTAAACCTAGCGATTGGGTTTTTTTTATCCCAGCGATTGGGTTGTTTTAACCCAGCGATTGGGTTGTTTTAACCCAGTGAATTGGTTGTTTTAACCCAAAGATTGGGTTGTTTTAACCCAGCGATTGGGTTGTTTTAACCCAGTGATTGGGTTGTTTTAACCCAGAGATTGGGTTGTTTTAACCCAGTGAATTGGTTGTTTTAACCCAGTGATTGGGTTGTTTTAACCCAGTGAATTGGTTGTTTTAACCCAGTGATTGGGTTGTTTTAACCCAGCAGTTGGGTTAAATATTTGTTCAACCTGCTGTGTAGTTTTATTTAACTCAACTATTGTTTAAAAATTACTGTATTTCTTGCTTAAAATGAACCCAAAGTATGTTGGAAATTAACATTTATTAATAAGTTTAATAAATAATAATTAAACAATAAACATTTATTAAATTGCTTATTAATAAATCTTCTCCTTTTGATTATTATTGTTGCCTCTAGTAATTATGTGTCTGATTTTTAATTTCCAATCTATTTTGGGTTCATTTTAAGCCAGACATATAGTCATTTTTAAACAATAGTTGAGTTAAATAAAACTGCCCAGCAAACATTTAACCCAACCGCTGGGTTTGTCAATTTTCAACCCAACTTGAGTTATTTTTACCCCATCATTTTTTAGACTGTAGCATATCTCTGCATGATCAAACACTATATTTTCTTCTGAAAATGTCAAAATCTGCTTTCTTTACTCATCTTTCATTTTCAGCCTGTGAGCTCAACTCCATGTGACTCTGCGCTCATTTGTAAAGGAAAAATGTGTGTTTGTTCACGAGAGAAAGACTCGGATCTATTAAAGCAGATGGTGAACATCAAACCAGCCGTCTGTCTCTGAACGCTCGTCCATCCCTTTCATCCAGTTGATTCCTCCAGCCCTGTTAAACAGCTCAGGTTTGTGTCATGTTAAAGCTTTTGTTCAAACACACGTTTCTGTGCTTCTTTTGTGCGTTTCAGTCTCAAGCAAAAGGAAACCTACTGTTTCACAAGTTCAGAGCATCAGCTGCTCATGTTGAAGATGAATCGCTCAGTTAAACACAATGTCTTTATGTACAAAAACCTATACATGAAAAGCTTGTGCGTCGGCCGTCAGTACATGATTTATCCGTTCACTATAAGATGCAAAACACAATCAATGTGTTCATATCTGACAGAGCTATCGATCGTTTCAATAAAAGCCACATTATTTCAATCACTGAATCAAATCTCAAACCATCCGAGAGTCGTCTGGCCTGTCTAATGAAACAAGTCCTTTCTGCTCGTATTGATCACCAGGAATCTATTTGATTAAATTTTTTTGTGTTCCACTAAATATAGGCCTATATATAGACCCGGTTTGATGTTTAAAATGTGTCCCGTAAAGATAAAGGCAAGTGGAAAATGGATGGCGGCTTTTAGTTCAGTAAGTGGACGGGCATTTGGCCATCGTTCTGCTTCTGAAATGCGAAGTCGTATAAAACCGAGCCCTTATTTCTGCTGCAACCCTAGACGTGGTTTTATGTCATTTGATCCAATCATTGTACACAAGAAAATACTCTCCGGCTTTAATGGAGGACGGAGCGGCGGGTCGAGCCGCAGTCAATTGTGTAGCAATTCCCCGCCGGCGGAACCTGCAGCCGCCCTTAATTCGACAACAGCTTGAGGCGACGAGAACGTGCCACAATCCCATATTTTAGCTGTAATGTGATTTCCTGTTCCTGCTGTTTCCTGATGTCCTGCAACATCTGAGCTATAACCAACACCCTCATCATCATCATCATCATCTCGTTCTGCTGTTTATATGCAAACGTAGATCAAGTCATCAGGATAAACGCTTGTTTTCTTCTCTCGGCACAGCAGGAGTTTCCTTCACTCGGAGCTTTTGTTCGTCGTACGAACGACCTCAGAGGTGATCGCAGCTCTGGAAACATCTCACACTCCTGATACGCAGGAGCTCAAATCAAACCAGCACACAGGACGGGCGCGCAGCTGTGTTTATGACCGCGGTGCTTTTTGCTAAAGGCATCATCTAAGAGGCCCAAACAGACACTCGTTTAATGTGTCAAGCTCACATTCTTCAGGAGAGCTGAAATATCTTGGAACGTGTTTCTCACAGCAGCAGAATGTGAGGCGGTCGAGCTTGAGTTAAAACACCAACAGACCTGTGTTATTTTACTATTATTTATATGCTATTATACACTCTAAAAAATTGGGTTGAAAATGGACAAACACAGCAATAGAGTTGTTTTAACCAAGCGGTTGGGTTAAATGTTTGTTTTTATTTAACTCAAATATTGTTTAAAAATTACTGTTTTGCTTTATTTATAATTTCCAACATATTTGGGGTTCATTTTAAGCCAGCCGTATAGTAATTTTTAAACAATAGTTGAGTTAAATAAAACTACCCAGCAGGTCGGGTCAAACATTTAACCCAACCGCTGGGTTTGTCTATTTTCAACCCAGCATTTTTTAGAGTGTAGTATTTATTCATATTTTGAATAAACTTTATATTTTTACTAGTATACATTTTAATTTTAGTTTTAGTCATTTTGTGCTTTTTTCATTTGTATTACTTTTTTTTTATATATTTCTCTACCTTTAATTTATTTTTATTTTATTTTAGTCATTTTAATACTTTGACTGTATATTTTATTATATTCATTTATATTTTACTCTAACTTAAAGTACCAAAACCAATTTTAATAGTTTTGTTTTTAGTTAACAGTAACAACACTGGTCTATGGAAGCTTGTTTCCGCCATGAAATAAAAAATAAAAACGGTAATTGCGACATTTTATCTCACAATTCTGACTTTTTTTTCTCACAATTGCGAGTTATAAAATCAGAATTGCTTGATTAAAAACTTGCAATTGCAAGAAAAAGTCAGAATTGCAACTTTATAATTCTGACTTTATATCTCGCAATTCTGACTTTATCTCACAATTCTGACTTTATATCTTTCAATTCTGACTTTATATCTCACAATTCTGACTTTACAACTCGCAATTCTGACTTTATATCTCACAATTCTGACTTTACAACTCGCAATTCTGACTTTATAACACACAATTCTGACTTTATATCTCGCAATTCTGACTTTATATCTTTCAATTCTGACTTTATATCTCACAATTCTGACTTTACAACTCGCAATTCTGACTTTATAACACACAATTCTGACTTTATAACACACAATTCTGACTTTATATCTCGCAATTCTGACTTTATATCTTTCAATTCTGACTTTATATCTCACAATTCTGACTTTACAACTCGCAATTCTGACTTTATATCTCGCAATTCTGACGTTATATCACACAATTGACTTTATATCACGCAATTCTGATTTTCAAACACAACTGAGTTTAAATCTTGCAAAGAAAAAAAGTCAGAATTGTGAGATAAAAAGTCACAATTTCCTTTTTTTTTTTATTTAGTGGTGGAAATAAGCTTCCATACTGGTCAGCATTAACAGGCTACAACATTTACATTGTGAACGTCAGCAACCATTTTCATTCGTTTTTTAAATCTTTTTCTTATTTTTATTTCCATTTTAGCTTTAATAATTTTATTACTTCAACTTAAATGTAGATAGTTGCCAAGGCAACATTTCAAATTTTTATTTTGTTTCAGGCTTTCATTTTTCTAATATTTATAATTTATTTTATTTCAGCTTTATTTCAAATACAGAAAATAATTTTTAGTAGTTTTAGTTAAAAATAACAGTAATGCAAAAGAGAAGAACAGTATGTAGAACAAGCCGGATCCGAATCTATTTTATCCCATCGCCTCTAAAAAAAAAATGTATGACCTATGCATTAGTTTTATGAAATATTAATATAAATATAGCTGCAAGCTATAGACGTAGCCAAGCATGGCCTACATTCTAGTAAACACAATGACTTAAAGGTCAACTGAGGTACATTATGATGAATGTGGAAATTAAATAAATAAACAAACCAAGTATTTTATTTTACAAAAATATTCATCCTCCTCCATTTTTGTGCAGGTCATAAGGGATTTTTTCCCATAACCTCTAGCCTGAAATCACATTGAAATTATTGTAAATGCATGAATTTCACCATCGTGTTGATTGGTTACAACACATTTTATCATTATCTTCCTTACTACAAAATTCTAATTATAAAGTCTTTCATTTTTCTTTAATTCCCAAACAATGCAACAGAACTAGATCACGCTGCTTGCAGTGAATCTGTTGTTTTTAGTGGGATTGATGTGGTTTTGTCATTATTTGCTAGTGTTGCGTCCTATCACTGATCAAAGACAAAACACTGAAAATATGTGCTTCTGAAAACATTCCAGTGGCCAAAAATTCTGGAAAACATTGGCTGTGAAAAGTAGATGTTGAGGTTCATGAGTGTATTCACTTCATGCGTTTTCTCTGATCCGATCAAGAAAATACCAGTTGTAAACGCCCTCCAAAATGCATTGAAATCTGATTGCGCAAACCACTTCAGGTGGTTTAAAAGGACTGAGATTAAATGATCTTACAGTGGTGATGCCACTCTCTCTCTTCTGTCATGGAAATAAACTAATGATAAATAAAATGCAGGTCATATCTGTTGCTTTCGGTGATGTGAACTCTGTTGAATTTGCAAAAAGTGCGGGAATTGAAGTTCGGATTTACTGTATGTTCGTTTTGCGGAGACACATTTATATAATGGAAAAACATGTCTTTCCGGAAAAACGTGTGGAATTAGGAAATTTTCCATCCTCTTCTGCTCTAATGTAGTATGGGGTTCCCCAAGGATCGATATTGGGTCCAGTCTTATTTTCTATTTACATGTTTCCATTGGCTCATTTGTCAGAAACATAATGTATATTATCATCTATATTATGATGATACTCAGCTTTATCTCCCTAAAGTACGCTGAATGGGTTTTAGTACATTTTAAAGAAGTAAGAAAACTTGGTAACACTTTAGTATAGGGAACACATATAAACTATTAACTGCGACTTTTCCCTCAATAAACTCCTAATTTATTGCTTATTAATAGCTAGTAAGATAGTTGTTAAGTTTAGGTATTGGGTAGGATTAAGAATGTAGAATAAAGTCATGCAAAATAAGGCATTAATATGTGCTTAATAATCACTAATAAACAGCCAATATTCTAGTAATATGCATGCTAATAAGCAACTAGTTAAAAGAGCCTAAAATAAAGTGTTACCGAAATATTTAGTCACCAGTGATCTAGAATAGTGTAACATGTTTCAACGCTTGATTTTCTAACTTCACATCACTTCCAGCAGAGTTTCTTCTCAGTAACCTTTTTTCCTTTTCACACCCTTCAGCTCTCCACAAACACTGTTTGTCCTGCGAGCGGATGGAAAATTGCCTCTGACCCAAACAATCACATTAGAGCCATTATAAAGTGATTGAGAGAGGATCAGATCGTCCTCCAAAGTACATACATATTTAATTTCTCCACACACACCATCAAAAACTAAAATGATTGAACAATGTTTGTGTCTAGTCTTCCGGTAATAGAAGACAAACCGGCGGATCGGCTGGACAAGAGCGTTGCGGTCAAACGTCCCTGGTTTTGGCGGCAGATTTTGGAGAGAATTCTTCAGTTGAAGTTTTTAGAGGCGATGTTTTTCTTTCTGATATTGAAATGATAAATGATTCTCTGGATGACTGATGTTCATAAGCACACTCACCATGATCTGAGCCTTCAGTACTATTCCTCATTTGTTAGGGTTAGTGATTTTACCAAGCCCCTAACAGTCATCATTGCTTTGTACCAATGTTAATTTTTGCTTAGTCTTATGTGACGTTATTACTTTGAGTTTAATGAACTTAAACCATTTAAGGCAATTGGTTTCGTCAAAGTAGCTATATAGTTGTTAAGATGGCAAAAGATTTTGTCTGTGGGGAATTGATTAGATGGTTGTGGTTTGCTATTGGTGGATCTCATGTGAGTGACAGGTTGCCCCGCCCTCATCATCAGAGAAGAGAAGAGATGCTGCAAGAGGGAGGAGAAGATATTCTGATTCAAGATTACCAGAAACATGAATTTACACAAATAACGATGCGCACTGATAAATCATTTAGAATAAATACTGCAGCATTCCACAAAACATTAAAAATGGTCCATTTTGATTTCCTGGCTACGGCCCTGAATACAGGCTTTATTGAAACTGTCTCCATGCAGCGGCTCAGTCTCTGAGATAATGGAGTTTAGTGACTCGTAGTCCAGCTGTAATCTCATAGATGAGAGTGACTGAAACTGTCACTGCGGAACGAGAGAGAGACACGATGAGGAGAGAAATGCAATATCGCTGAGAGACAGAGCAGTTAAAGGCCAATTTGTGTGTCCAGAGCTGGAGGAGGTGACCACTGCATCTACTGATGGAGGCGTTTGAGAGGAGTTTCACCTCTGACTGCGGCACCACATCCTCCATTACTGGCAAATCACACGGAGTAATATTATATTTATATTATTCAGCAAAAACATTGAGCCCTCTAGAACATGCATTTACCATTTGCATTAACAGTGTTCAAAGTTATAAAAAGGAAACTAGATTTTTTCATTGTGATGAAAATGTGAGTGGTGTTTATCAGGGTTAACATCGCTGTCATGATGCGAATGGTAAAATGGGTGTATTTGAAGATTTAAGTTAAAACAATTTTGTCACTGTGAAATCAAAATGAACAATTCTTATTTTTTATGGAAAATTGCAGTATTTATTATAAATGATTCTGTGCGGCACATCATTATTGTGTTAAAGGGATAATGAAGTGCATTGTTTTATTGTTTTATAAGGTTTCCTGGGGTGCACTTACAATGATTTTTACATCAAAAATTATCATTTCAGTGTAAACTCCCACTGCTGTGATTGGCTGACATCTTTGCATATTAAATAACTCAGTATTACTCTCTCTTTTAGCACATTTTTACTATTACAGCTCTCAAGGTTAACTAATCATAAAAAGCATTATATTTAGATCTATGGCATTATATTTAGAAAGGTTGCAGTGATGAACATGTAGTTGATCACAGACATGTTGTTGAGCTCATGAAAGCAGTGATCTCGTCATTGCAGCTAAATTTCAGCACACTAACGAATGCTTTCATCATAACTAACATTGCAAAGGCGATATAACTAAGAGATTTGTTTAATAAAATGGGAGTTTTGGTGCGAGTGACTGATAAACTCGCTCTGTTTGATTGACAGCTCCAGCGATTGCAAAGGGAGCGTTCTTTGATCTCTTTCTAAATATAATTTAATCACGTTTAAATAACTTTTTATTGACGTTTAGTCACTGGTTTGAATTACTGACACACAGACAAAGAACATCTTCTTTCTTTACATGAATCATTAATATCAGATCAGGCATTAGAATTAACAGGTAATGTTATTTTAGTCCTGTATCGCTCTTCTCTCCTCACTAACACACCAGTGGGCGGGGCTAATGTTGCAATGATGAAGTAGGCGTTGATTTCTTCTGTGGAGGCGGAGTTTCACCTATCTATAGGCACATTCCAGGACGAGTCGTTCTCTGGGTCTGGTGTCAATAAAAGCTTTTATTGGACTAACAAGGAAGTTTTCAGTTCTGAAACTTACAGGATATTCTTATAGTACAATGAACTCTTATATATTAAAAGCTCAAGGAAAAGTTGATTTCTCAATTCATGACCCCTTTAAATTCATGTTCCTCATAATCTTGAATCAGAATATCTTCTCCTCCCTCTTGCAGCATCTCTTCTATTCTCTGATGATGAGGGCGGGGCAACCTGTCACTCACATGAGATCCACCAATAGCAAACCACAACCATCTAATCAATTCCCCACAGAAAAAATCAAGCCCCGCCCTACATTTGTTCTTGTTTGCAAAGCAGTTTCACTCGGATATACGACACAATAGGGAAGAAAAAACATGTGCAACTTCCATTTCATGACGAATTTAAGAGTATTTTTTTCACTGCATGAAACTGTAGGTAATTATTTTGGCAACTTGATGAAATAAAGTAAGTTTACTTCTATTTCAATTAATGTTTATTTTATTTCAAGTAACAAATTTTTTTTTTTTTTAATGGTTTTCATTTTAAAAGTGCAGTAACGTAACTATGTATGAATATCTTAACCTTGTTTTACTTTTCCACTTTTCCTCAGACTGAACAACATAAACTGCATTATAGGAAACACATGAACACAGATGTGTGTTTCATCAGCATGTGTGTCGACGAGCTGAATAACAAGAGGATTGACTGAGAAATGAAGATGAGACGAGAGATGACTGCAGATAAAGAGAACGAATGTTAATCCACAGGTTTGACCTTCAGCCTTCTGGAGTCTGACGCTCAGATGAAGCTGAGAAAACTGCTGATTCGCTCACAAACATCAGTCTGAGAGATCTGTGATGTAAAGACACGCTTTTACCTACAAATAAACATGTGCATCGATATAATCAGATAATAGAGCAATAAGAGCAAATTACCTGTTCGTTTGTCCTTACTTGTTTGTGCATTTGCTGGACCAGTTGTTATGTGTTATTTAAGCCACAAAGGCACAATTTATGGTCATAATGCCCTATTTTATGAAATGTGTTATTTAAACGTTTATTGAACAGTTTTGGAGACTTTACTGATGGTGTTTCAGAGCACAGATCAACAGCTTATTGGAAGTAGTTTTGAACTGTTGCATTTTTATTAATATCTCATATCTGCACAGGGAAACACAAGATATTCCCAGATCATCAGCTAAACTCTGAGGCCCGAGACTCTTTTAAAGGTGGACAGACTGCGGCTGATGTGAAATGAACACACCAGATCAGGTTTGTGATTTCCCATTATCTCAGTCCTTCCAGGGAATTTCAGTCGTACTCGCAAACAATCGATAGGCTTTAACGGCACACTAACCATGAGGCTAAACGCCTGTGACATTCAGAGAGGGAGAAGAACTTGTGCTAAATATTGACTATAGAACTTGGATTCATATTCGGAGCAGATTTTGTTTCTGTTGTGGAGGTCCATTAGTTTTGCCAAACGTTTGACCCGCGTTAAATCGCCTGTGTTCCTTGGCAGGTTCCTCGTGAAACTTGAGAGATCTTTTCAAAAGCGTCCTCTGTAATGATTTATGAGGACTGGCCTGACTGAAAGTAAATATCAGTGTGGGCAATCACTGTGTGTTTACCCTTCGCTTTCAGGTGCATTCAAGGTTCATTTTGTTGTTTATTTGTGTTGATGCCATCTGAAACATTTCAGCTGAAGCCCAGATGTCATGAGATCCATAAATGTGTCCTCGGAGCTTGGAAGATATTGAACTTTGATATTGTTAGTGATATTTCAAGACGAACACTTGACTATATTGATTATATACTTGATTGTTCATCCTCACATCTGGATGTGTCGTATTGAGTATTGCCACATCTGGACACAGAGATCTGTGTCTGTCCTGGTAAATGACCTGCTCCTCTCTTTTTCCCCCACATACAGGTACATCGACTGCTGCCGCTCTCTTCCAAACTCATTCCACAGGGAGAAAGCTCAAGGTGTGGAGGGTCTGTCTATCAGAATTCAGCTGGTGTTTTAGATGGCTGCGTATACTCTGACCTGACCTGAGAGCTCGCTGACAGAACTTCAGCACTCGGTAAAACCTGTTTTCATCACTTTCTCGGGTCTATGGGGTCATTAACTTTTCAGCAAAATGCTTGTTTGAGAGCGCTGGAGTGTCATACTGAGGATGTCGGTCAGTGTCAGGTTGAATGTTTTGAACATATTAAAACTGTGGTGACTGTAAATTAAACTTTGCATTTGTTAACTAGTCATCTGGAAGGCAGCAAGTGAACATTTTGTCCTCAAAGTTGATGTGTTAGAAGCAAGCGTAAGGATTTGAGCGAGTTTGACAAGGGTCAAATTGTGATGGCTAGACGACTGGGTCAGAGCATCTCCAAGACTGCAGCTCTTGTGGGGTGTTCCCGGTCTGCAGTGGTCAGTATCTATCAAAAGTGCTACAAGGAAGGAACAGTGGTGAAACGGCGACAGGGTCACGGGCGGCCAAGACTCATTGATGGCTGGCCTGTGTGGTCCGATCCAGTAGACGAGCTACTGTAGCTCAAAATGCTCAAGAAGTTAATGCTGGTTCTAATAGAAAGGTGTCAGAATACACAGTGCATCACAGTTTGTTGCGTATGGAGCTGCAGACTAGTCAGGGTGCCCATGCTGACCCCTGTCCACCACCGAAAGAGCCAACAGTGGACACGTGAGCATCAGAACTGGACCATGGAGCAATGGAAGAAGGTGGCCTGGTCTGAAGAATCACGTTTTCTTTTACATCACGTGGATGGCCGGGTGCGTGTGCGTCTCTTACCTGGGGAACACGTGGCACCAGGAAGCACTATGGGAAGAAGGCAAGCCAGCGGAGGCAATGTGAAGTTTGGGCAATGTTCTGCTGGGAAACCTTGGGTCCTGCCATCCATGTGGATGTTACTTTGACACGTACCACCTACCTAAGCATTGTTGCAGACCATGTACACTCTTTCATGGAAACGGTATTCCCTGGTGTCTGTGGCCTCTTTCAGCAGGATAACACACCCTGATACAAAGCAAAAATGGTTCAGGAATGGTTTGAGGAGCACAACAATGAGTTTGAGGTGTTGACTTGGCCTCCAAACTCCCCAGATCTCAATCCAATTGAGCATCTCTGGGATGTGCTGAACAAACAAGTCTGATCCATGGAGGCTCCACCTTGCACCTTACAGGACTTAAAGGATCTGCTGCTAACATCTTGGTGCAGATACCACAGCACACCTTCAGGGGTCTAGTGGAGTCCATGCCTCGACAGGTCAGAGCTGTTTTGGCAGCAAAAGGGGGACCAACACAATATTAGAAGGTGGTCATAATGTTATGCCTGAGCGGTGGATATTCAGCGGTTCAGGCTGAATTCACTGCAGTAGTTTATTATTTAAGCTGTGATTTTGAGCATGCAAAGTTCTTTATGCATTGTTGCAAACTTGAAGCTTTAAAGTTTGTGTACATTTAATTAATCTAAGATGTCACACTGTGAAGTATCGATCTTCTGTTAGTCACACTGTTCAGTCAGTTCAGTTCAGTTTGAAAGTTCATCAAATTTCAAACGAAACTTCTTTGCATTTGCCTGCATTTCCGAACTCTTCCAGACTCAATCGCACACATATGAATGGAAGTCAATGGAATAAAAAGTGCTGAAGGTTTAAAACAAACTCTTTTTTTGATTTGTTTGAAGGAAACACAGACATTACCACACTAAGGGGCAGATTTACTGACAGCTTGCGCCAGCGCAAACCCTCTTTTGGTGTTAAAAACTACTTTCAGGATTTACTAAAGACAGAGTTATTTTTGTGGCTGACCTTACTGCATATACATTTGTAGGAGTTTCCCTTTCAGACACAAAATTCATGGGAGGAGAGTATTTAAATGAATCATTTACTAAGGTTTGCGCTAGTCAATTTACGGGTATTTGTGCCATTATTTACCGCTCAAAAAAATCATGTTTTAAACCAGATGCTAATTTATGCTGCTCTTAGTAGATTGCGTTGGTCATTATGGAAATGATCCGACTGCATCTGTGTTCTTTAATTTGCCCCAAAGTCTGTAGATTAAAGTGCATTCAATGCATCACGTGATTGACATGTTGCATTGAACTCAACTAAAGTGGCGCTCATCATTTTGACCCTGTCAGTTAAATGTTTACGCTCTTAACAGCTCAAATAGGACACAATTTCCAGCCTCTTCAGTCAGATTTCAGCTGAACTCTCCACTTGACTGTGTCAGATATACTACTCCAGTCTGATGGTGGTTTGTGTGTTTTGCTCACTGACACTGACGGGACGCTGTAATCATGACAAACACTGATAAAAACCCTGATGAATGGGGACGGGATTTACTGACACAGCAGCTTCAGTATCTGGAGCCTGTTTGACAGCAGTGAGCTTATGAGGAAAACACAAGATCGTCGTCTGTGTTCCTCTGATGCAGGGCAGACGTTCAAGCGTTTGAACAGATGTTGTGTGAGCAGCAGATTTATTTGCGAACATGTTTTGACTGTACGTTTACAGTGTTGCCAACGTAGCATTAAATGTTTTGCGGTTTCTGATTAGCAGCTACATTCACACACATCTGCAGGAGTCTGATTATGTCTCTTTTTACATTTACACCCTTCTTTTTGTAGCAGATGTGACTGTATTTTGTTAAACATAATCATGGTTTTATGGCTTATGCGTTATATATATCCAGCTTTTATTTCAGCAAATTTAACTTGTATACATGTGCAATAGGAAGATAAGCTTGATTTGTGAGTGATGTTTGTACACGTTAAACTCATTGCAATTGTTGTGGGTGGTTGTTAGGGTGTTGCTATGCAGTTGCTCTGAGTTTGATCATGGTTGTTAGGGTGTTTCTGTGCAGTTGCGAGGATGTTGCGGGTGGTTGCAAGGGTGTTGCTATACAGTTTCTAGGATGTTGTGGGTGGTTGTTAGGGTGTTGTTATGCAGTTGCTAGGATGTTGTGGATGGTTGCTAAGGTGTTGCTATGCAGTTGCTCTGAGTTTGATCATGGTTGTTAGGGTGTTTCTGTGCAGTTGCGAGGATGTTGCGGGTGGTTGCAAGGGTGTTGCTATACAGTTTCTAGGATGTTGTGGGTGGTTGTTAGAGTGTTGATGTGCATTTGTTAGGATGTTGTGGGTGGATGCTAGGACATTGCAAGAATGTTGTGGGTGGTTGATAGGGTGTTGTTATGCAGTTGCTAGGATATTATAGGTGGTTGTTAGGGTGTTGCTATGCAGTTTCTGTGATGTGAGTAGTTGCTAGGGAATTGCTATGGAGTTGCTGGAATGTTGAGGCTGATTGGTAGTGTGTTGCTATGCAGTTGCTAGGATGTTGTGGGTGGTTGCTATGGTGTTGCTGTGCATTCACTAAAATAGATAAGGCATTGCTATGCAGTCATTAAGGTGTTATTTGTTAGGATGTTGCTATTCAGTCATTAGGGTGTTGTGGGTTGTTAGGGTGTTGGTATGGACTCGTTCGGGTGCTGAGGTTGATTGTTAGCATGATGCTGTGCTGTCACTAGGGTGTTGTGGGTGGCTCTTAGGGCAATGCTGTGCACTGACTTGGGTGCTGTGGGTGGTTGTTAGGGCATTGCTATGCTTGCTATGCAGTTCATAGTGTTTTTGCTGGTTGTTAGGGTGTTGCTATGCAGTTGCTATGATGTTGTGGGTGGTTGTTAGGGTGCTGCTATGCAGTTTCTAGGATGTTGTGGGTGGTTGTTAGAGTGTTGATGTGCATTTGTTAGGATGTTGTGGGTGGATGCTAGGACATTGCAAGGATGTTGTGGGTGGTTGATAGGGTGTTGTTATCCAGTTGCTAAGATATTATAGGTGGTTGTTAGGGTGTTGCTATGCAGTTTCTGTGATGTGAGTAGTTGCTAGGGAATTGCTATGGAGTTGCTGGAATGTTGAGGCTGATTGGTAGTGTGTTGCTATGCAGTTGCTAGGATGTTGTGGGTGGTTGCTATGGTGTTGCTGTGCATTCACTAAAATAGATAAGGCATTGCTATGCAGTCATTAAGGTGTTATTTGTTAGGATGTTGCTATTCAGTCATTAGGGTGTTGTGGGTTGTTAGGGTGTTGGTATGGACTCGTTCGGGCGCTGAGGTTGATTGTTAGCATGATGCTGTGCTGTCACTAGGGCGTTGTGGGTGGCTCTTAGGGCAATGCTGTGCACTGACTTGAGTGCTGTGGGTGGTTGTTAGGGCATTGCTATGCTTGCTATGCAGTTGCTATGATGTTGTGGGTGGTTGTTAGGGTGTTGCTATGCAGTTGCTATGATGTTGTGGGTGGTTGTTAGGGTGCTGCTATGCAGTTTCTAGGATGTTGTGGGTGGTTGCTAGGGTGTTGCTATGCATTTGCTAGAGTTGTTTTAGTCGGTTGTTAGGGTGTTGCTATGCAGTTTCTGTAATGTGAGTAGTTGCTAGGGAATTGCTATGGAGTTGCTGGAATGTTGAGGCTGATTGGTAGTGTGTTGCTATGCAGTTGCTAGGATGTTGTGGGTGGTTGCTATGGTGTTGCTGTGCATTCACTAAAATAGATAAGGCATTGCTATGCAGTCATTAAGGTGTTATTTGTTAGGATGTTGCTATTCAGTCATTAGGGTGTTGTGGGTTGTTAGGGTGTTGGTATGGACTCGTTCGGGCGCTGAGGTTGATTGTTAGCATGATGCTGTGCTGTCACTAGGGCGTTGTGGGTGGCTCTTAGGGCAATGCTGTGCACTGACTTGAGTGCTGTGGGTGGTTGTTAGGGCATTGCTATGCTTGCTATGCAGTTCATAGTGTTTTTGCTGGTTGTTAGGGTGTTGCTATGCAGTTGCTATGATGTTGTGGGTGGTTGTTAGGGTGCTGCTATGCAGTTTCTAGGATGTTGTGGGTGGTTGCTAGGGTGTTGCTATGCATTTGCTAGAGTTGTTTTAGTCGGTTGTTAGGATGTTGCTAGGGTGAATATTCCATTTACACACGACCACATTAATGTGTCTCCACAAAACAGATGTAATCTGATCTACTACTTCTGTGCTATATGCAAATAAAGATTTGATTTCTAGATATGTTCATGTCACTGAACCGAGCAGGTTAGTGTATTTTTGTATGACTAAACTATTTTGCCCATTTTGGAGTCTTTGAGTTTGTTATGCTGACTCTTTTCTGCTGGATTTTTAAGTATGTGATGGTTTTCTTTCTATTCTGACCTTCTGTTAAAAACTTTTTTTCTATTTTTTTTTTTTTTCTTTCTGTGGCAGATTTAAACAGTGATTCAGTTGCATATTTGGTATTTTCAGAGCAGAACAACAGACAACAAACAGTGTAATGATGTTTAGTTAGACTAGATTGTTGAGATGTTCTTCTACTTCCAGGCTGGTTTGTGATGTCCACCATGTGCCGTCCACGTCTGATTTATCACCAGCTCTGTCTGTGGGATCGGGCCGGTATCTCTGCTAAATGAAAAAGCACTGTTAAGATGCCTATGAGGCAATAACTCTTCACCTTTCACCTGAACCCACTCATTTCTCTCCAGGCCTGTATATATATACGTACGTGTGTGTGTGTGTGTGTGTTTGAGCACTGACTCCTCATTGTGACGTCTGAAATGCTGAATGCCGATAAAACAAAATCGCCTTCTGCTCAGAGCTCTTCTGTTTGTTTGGTCAGTGCGTGTGTGTGATGTGCAAATTACAATCACATGATGGTAGTTTTATTTTCTACCACTGAATATGTTTAAATATTTGTACTAGAAAAGAAGACAGTGTTCATGCTTTTTGCATGCATTGAGTCTTTTTTCCTTGTTCCTATTTTTATTGAATTATAAAACAAAATGGCCATTAAAACCCACCGAGCTCCTTGTGGAATACACTGGCATTTACCATTCTAGCCAAGCATTTATTTGAACCTCTCAGGAAAAAAAATGCTCTGGCAATTTCATGTTAAATGACACGATGCGTTCCAGAGCGCAGGGACGCTGCTGTCACATATAGAGTAACTCACAGTAAACGCCTCGAGCATCAGTGTCAAATGAAGCTGTAGAGATCACAGAGGATCAGACTGATACACCAACACATGTTAGCTCAATGAAACATCAAGCTACTGTCTAACACTAACGTAATGCCCTGGTAATGTATTCAAGTGAATCCGTGAGGCCTTGGTTTCCTCAAACCTTGTTTTTGAATTAATGCTGGTTAATGTTGGACGTCTTTGCTTTGCTGGCATGATTTCGGTAATATATTCCATGTGAAATGGTTACTCTTATGTCCATGAGAAATTAATAAGTTTATACAAATTGCCATGCTGTTTTATTTTATTTTATTGTTCTGGTTTTGTTTTTTCAAAAGTTCGGGGTCAGGAAGATTTTGTAATGTTTTTGAAAGGAGAGTCTCTTCTGCTCACTTAAAGATACATTAAAAAACAATACAATACAAATACAATGTAAAACAGCTGTTTTCTGTGTGAATATATGTGAAAATGTAATTTGTTCCTGTGATCAAAGCTGAATTTTCAGCATCATTAACTCCAGTCTTCAGTGTCACATGATCCTTCAGAAATCATTCTAATATGATGATCTGCTGCTCAAGAAACATTTCTGATTATTATCAATATTGAAAACAGGTCATATTTTTGTGGAAACAGTGATATATTTTATTCTTCGTGATTCTTTGATAAACATAAAGTTCAAAAGAACAGCATTTATTTGAAATAGAATCTTTTGTAACATTATAAATGTTGCGTTCTTGATGAATAAAAATATTAATTTCTTTAAAACAATCCTACCGACCCTAGACATAAATGTTTCATCAGGTTTGTTTACCTGCTGCATTCAACCATGTACTGAATAATCACTGACAGTTATGTCATTCATACAGTGTTGTAATGAATACATATTGCTCTTGTCCCTATTTACATATTCAAGGACTCATTAGGAGTCATTAGCGAATCCTTCAAAGTGAAGTTAAGATGTTTCTGCAGATGCAGAGCTGCATGACTGAACATTGAATCTCTTGTGAAACCGGACTGTGGCTCTTTCCTTGTGGTCAAATATTTTGTGGATCACAGGAACAGGAAGTGATCGATAACATCTGTCGACTCTGTCAAATACTGTTACACGGCAGTTCTAGTGACACATGTTTACACGGACACAGGCTGAAATTACGGGGTGAACTTAAGGTTTGAGTTCCTGTCATATTTCTGGGCCCTACATGAGGACTTGAGCTTGACTTTGAGATGAAATTGAGCCAGTATCTGTGTAGTCTGAACACTAAAAGACTCGTTTTACCAGTTGGTGAGTCAGTGTTTGTGTTATGTAAATGACCCACGGAGTCCAGCATGAGAGTTTGTGTCCCACGCAGCTGATTCATGTGGCTCGAAAAACAGATGTTTGCTTTTAGTTTCTCTCAAACTCTAGGCGACATTTGATCAGTTTCAGGGCTTTTATGTGACAAATCCAAATGCAGGTCACTTGTAATGTGGTTTGTGAATGATAACAGCGCCATTTCCACTTTATTCTCACTTTTGTGTAATTCCAAGTATATTTGTCCATTGCATTAAACTTTACACAACTGGTCTCACGCATGACTGTATGTGGTTTGTAGACTGGGGACTTTTCCTCTTGAAGCCATGTGATCCACAACTAGTCAACACAGGCTTAGTGCATCAAATACTTACTAGGTAGTGCAAGTGTGAATTTCCATTCTTATGAATCCCTTAAACCAGTGAAATCAGTATCTGAAAAACTTTTTTTCTCTTCATTTCTCCTCCTCTCTAGTTTGCTTCTAAATTTAGTTGTCTAATAAACCTGGCATTGAATATTACGAATATTGTTGCTCTTTGGCAAATTGCTTTTGTTTCTCTTTTGAAACAACTCGCTTTAGATAAAAGCATCTGCTAAATGCATAAATGCATATATGTAAATGGATGGCATTGGTAAGATTTATGCTTGTTTCACACAGCTCACGTAAGTGGTGCATATTTAATCCTTTCATGCATAGAGGTTACTATGGTGGACAGCTATTCAAAAAGCAATTTCTTGCAAATGCATGGGTTTTGATGGCATTAGTTGCACATCAACCTCTACAGTGGACCCTAGAGCATCATCCTATACATTGCCTCCAAGTGGCAAGCTGTTGTATGTTGATTTTTTCCCCTCCAAACCAAGATGGCCGATGGCCAGTCAGAAATCCCAAGTTGCTCTGGAATATCCATCCATTCCTTCTATCCCAGGAAACTCTTGCAGTTAAAAAAAAAAAATTAATAAAATAAAAATAAAATTAAAATTAAAATAAAAATTGTAAAAAAATTTGTAGCATCAAGCAATATCTAATGAGTCATATCACAGTTACATTTTCCAAGTATTGATTTTAGATTTGGAGAAAATTCTGATTAATCATCTGTCCACTATAGTGGACCTCATGCATCAATAGCTATATTTCACCTACAATTCATACTATTACTGTGACTGTTGTTTTTGAAAATACTTCATCTGCAGTCACTTTTTTTGACTGTAAATAAATGTAAAAAATCAAAAAGTAATCTGATTACATAATGCATGTTACTTGTAATGCGTTACTTTACTTGTTAGATAAAAAAGTAATCTGATTACATAATGTAGGTTACTTATAATGTTACTTTAATCGTTACACCAAAAAGTAATCTGATGAAGTAATTAATGTTACTTATAATGCATTACTTTACTAATATAATCAAAAAGTAATCTGATTACATAATACACGTTACTTACAATGCGTTACTTTATTTGTAACATCAAAAAGTAATCTGATTAAGTAATGTACATTACTTGTAATGCATTACTTTACTAATAACATCAAAAAGTAATCTGATTACATAATTCATGTTACTTGTAATGCGTTACTTTACTAATAACATCAAAAAGTAATCTGATTACGTAATGCACGTTACTTGTAATGCTTTACTTTACTAATAACATCAAAAAGTAATCTGATTACATAATGCACGTTACTTGTAATGCATTACTTTACTAATAACATCAAAAAGTAATCTGATTACGTAATGCACGTTACTTGTAATGCATTACTTTACTAATAACATCAAAAAGTAATCTGATTACGTAATGCATGTTACTTGTAATGGATTACTTTACTCGTTACATCAAAAAGTAATCTGATTACATAATGCACATTGCTTGTAATGCGTTACTTTACTCGTGACATCAAAAAGTAATCTGATTACATAATGCACGTAACTTGTAATGCATTACTTTACTAATAACATCAAAAAGTAATCTGATTACGTAATGCATGTTACTTGTAATGGATTACTTTACTCGTTACATCAAAAAGTAATCTGATTACGTAATGCACATTGCTTGTAATGCGTTACTTTACTCGTGACATCAAAAAGTAATCTGATTACATAATGCACGTTACTTGTAATGCGTTACTTTACTAATAACATCAAAAAGTAATCTGATTACATAATGCACGTTACTTGTAATGCGTTACTTTACTAATAACGTCAAAAGGTAATCTGATTAAGTAATGTACATTACTTGTAATGCGTTACTTTATTAATAACGTCAAAAAGTAATCTGATTAAGTAATGTACATTACTTGTAATGTATTACTTTACTTGTATGAAATGAAATCTCTTTGAAAAATATATGTAAAAAAATAATTAAATTTCAAACCTTGTTTTTTATGCCCTAAGAGCAATAAAAACACAGGGGAAAAAATCCTGACTGAGGTTATCATAATTTATGCATGAAAGGGTTAATTCAATGTCCCATTCTTGATAACCATTTATAGTTTATGGCTATAAATACTCAGTTTGGTAACCTAGAAGCATTGTTTTCTGTTTAGAGCTGTAGTTCAGTGTGAAAGCTCAACGTTCGTCTGATGTTGTCGTTACTTTCCTGAAACTCAAGGTTGTTGGTCTTTCAGAATTTGACGTGTGCCATTTAAATCCAATGTAAATGCATATTTTGAACTCTTTTGAAACCCCAGCATTGATTCCAATCAATGTCCTTGAGGCAAAAATAATAACACGAGACAATAATCATTTTGAGCATGCAAAGACCGAACTCTATTCTTCCGCCAAATGAATACCTGTCCTTGCAGCCTTTAGCGCTTCGATCAATGGCATCAGTCCAGTGGCCTTGCCTTCGACAGAGACCAAACACTTCTGTAGAGATGAGGTCAATTAAGCATTCTGCCTTTAAGCACAGTGATCTATACATCTGCCAGGCTAATTGAGAGAGAGAGAGAGAGAGAGAGAGAGAGAGAGAGAGCAGAACCCATCTCACCTCCCTCATCTGGAGTGTGAAGCAGCCCATAAAAGCCATAAAAGTGCCAGGCTTAATTGCAAGCGATAGGAAACCCTAGGAGAGTCCGCGGCTGTTTTGATGCGACCGGCGAGCTGCTCTCGGGCCTATAGATCTCATGCTGGAATATAATCGAACACCTTGTGAACTGCAGATTCAAAAAGACACGTTTCACTACAGATGAAAGCATGCTGATGGATTTACATTAACTCTGTATCTTCACAATGTGTCTGTGTGCACTCTTTGAAGCTGTGATATTATTTAGAGTGAGATACAATGAACTGTCATATAGAGAGGTGTGTAATATGGAAAGATTGTGTGGAAAAACATGCTGAACCCCGAATCACATTCAATGTCATTTCAATGCCAACTTTAGATCGACATACAAAACTATTAAATATTATCTTTATAATGTAACATTATAGTTATTCTTCCTGTGGTTTTTACGCTTGTGTTTGCTTGTTGTCTCTGTTGTCATCTCTGCCTGCACTTCTCTATCCTTTCAGCATCCTGTTGCTGTCAGTTCATATAGGTTTGCTGGATAGTCCAGTTATGTCTCTTTTGGATTGTAATTTGTCCCTGTTATTGTCTCTGCCGACAGGAGTACATCTGTAGATCTGAAGATCTCATGGGTTTTCTCTGATACTCTCGGTCTGTATACTGTAGTCTTAGGATGAGCTGTTTTGGATGTAAGTGGCTCAGGTTTGTTCTTGCTGTTTTCCTTAATTATGTGTTTTACATTAATGAAGTTTAAGTTTTCATTTCTTGTTTTCACCTTCTGAACTTTTTGTGATTCACACATGAAAGGGAGTCATATGGGCCATATTTAATATGTATTCTCTCTCTCTCTCTCTCTCTCTCTCGATAGATAGATAGATAGATTGATTGATTGATGGATGGATAGACAGATCGACGATGGATGGATGGACAGACAGACAATGGATAGATAGATAGATAGATAGATAGATAGACAGAAAGACGATGGATGGATGGATGGATGGACAGATCGTCGATGGATGGACAGACAGACAATGGATAGATAGATATAGATAGACAGAAAGACAATAGATGGATGGATGAATGGATGGATAGATCGACGATGGATGGATGATGGATGGACAGACAATAGATAGATAGATATAGATAGACAGAAAGACAATAGATGGATGGATAGATCACTGATGGATGGATGAATGGATGGATGGATGACAGATCGACGATGGATGGATGGACAGACAATGGATAGATAGATATAGATAGACAAAGACAATGGATGGATGGATAGATGAATGGACAGATTGACGATGGATTGATGGATGGATAGATCGATGATGGATGGATGACAGATCGACAATGGATAGATAGATATAGATAGACAGAAAGACAATGGATGGATGGATGGATGGATAGATGAATGGACAGATTGACGATGGATTGATGGATGGATAGATCGACGATGGATGGATGACAGATCGACAATGGATGGATGGATGGATGGATGGACAGACAGACAACGGATAGATAGATATAGATAGACAGAAAGTGAATGGACGATGGATGGATGGAAAGACACAATGGCTAGATCGATATAGGTAGACAGAAAGTGGATGGATGGATGGATGGATGGATGGATGGATGGATGGACAGATCAACGATGGATGGACAGACAGACAGACAGACAGACAATGGATAGATAGATATAGATAGACAGAAAGACGATGAATGGATGGACAGATCGATGATGGATGGACAGACAGACAGACAGACAATGGATAGATAGATATAGATAGACAGAAAGACAATGAATGGATGGACAGATTGATAATGGATGGACAGACAGACAGACAGATAGATCGACAATGGATAGATAGATAGATAGTCAGCTTAGTCTCATTAGTATTAGTAGACTGTTTGCCTAATATCTGCTAACACTTTATTCTGATGCTTCCTCAACAGACATTCTACTGTCTAAGTAACTTTGCAACTACATGTCAACTAACAGACTACTAATACTCTAATGAGAGTTAGTTAAGATGTAGTTGTGAAGTTACTTACAGTTAGTAGAGTGGACCATGGAAATAAAGTGTAACTAGACAGACGAGTCTGTATCCTGCGGGCTGTTGGAAGCAGACGGATCCAACTGTGTTCAGATAAATGATGGTGGAACGACAGCGCTGTAATTGGAACAAGAGTGTTAACAGCACAAGGAGGTGGAACTCCTGCATTTCAGAGGACCTGAGTTGTTTTAGCAGGCCTGCTGTAATTTTAACAACAGAATCCTCTGTGACTTAATTAATTGGAACAGGAGGCTTAAGTAATGAAACTCTCTGTCCCAAAATCAGACTACAGAAGAGCAGCTCAGCAGTCGTGATCCGTCGAGACTCAACTTACAGACAGAAACTGGGGCTTTTCTCTAGGAATGTTCTGCAGTAGAAGCCTGTGACCTCTTTTATTCTGCGTATTGTGGTGTTATGGGAATGTGATGTTTGTTTCAGGGCTTATTGCTGTTTTAGTTCAATTGAGACGGCCATTTGTCACTCGAATGTGCGACTTTTCCGGTGTTATTCGCTTTTGGCTATTTTTAGCTGTACAAAACAACTCGTTATGCTTTGAGAGTTTATATCTCAAAATTCTGACTTTATATCTCGCAATTCTGACTTCGTAACTCGCAATTCTGACTTTATATCTCGCAATTCTGACTTTATAACTCACAATTCTGACTTTATACCTCGCAATTCTGACTTTATATCACGCAATTCTGACTTTATATCACGCAATTCTGACTTTATATCTCGCAAGTCTGACTTTATATCTCGCAAGTCTGACTTCGTAACTCGCAATTCTTACTTTATATCTTGCAATTCTGACTTTATATCTCGCAATTCTGACTTTATATCTCACAATTCTGACTTTATATCTTGCAATTCTGACTTTATATCTCACAATTCTGACTTTATATCACGCAATTCTGACTTCGTAACTCGCAATTCTGACTTTATAACTCACAATTCTGACTTTATATCTCGCAATTCTGACTTTATATCTCGCGATTCTGACTTTATATCTCGCGATTCTGACTTTATATCTCGCAATTCTGACTTCGTAACTCGCAATTCTGACTTTATAACTCACAATTCTGACTTTATATCTCGCAATTCTGACTTTATATCACGCGATTCTGACTTTATAACTCGCAATTCTGACTTTATAACTCGCAATTGCGTGAACAGAAGTCAGAATTGTGAAACAAAAAGTTGCAGGTACCTTTTTTATTTTTTATTCAGTGGTGGAAACAAGCTTCCATAGCTTCTTTACATTGCAAACTGGTATTATTATTTTAATGTATTGTCATAAATATGAGCACACTGGTTTGTAGTGCAAATAGTTTTACCATTTACTGCTCTTTGTTATTCTTCTAGTTATATTTGTTTAAAGTTATCTGGTCTTTAATAAGGTTAGCACAAAAACATTATTTATACATTGTTCACAGAACGTCATCGGAATGTTTTACCTGAAAAAGTTTAGTTGGACCTTCATCTAACAGTTGAACATTCAAAAGTAATGTTCCCATAATGTTTGCAGAATGGAATGTTCCTTTAACGTTCGCAAAAAACATTTAATAAACTGGACGTTTTGAGTGTTCAGAGGACATTTAGAAATAACGTTTTCATATATTAATGGGAACGTTGGTGAAACATTCTTAGAACATATTTTTGTTAATGATTGGGAAGCCTCGCACATTCACAGAAAATATCTCAGTTCTGCATTTCAAAATAAGGTGGATAGATCACAGACGTAAAGACGATTTACAGTGTAGATGAACTCAAAGATACAGCCATCATTCATGGCCTCCTGAAGACAGATATACAGTGTGTTTAACAATGATCTCCACCCCAGAGTTTACCTCAGCACACCTTCACTGCTGCAAAATCTATACGCTCACGTATTAAATGTCATACGGACAATTTACAGTCATGCTTTTATTTCAATTGAAAATGAAAATACATCAAGAGTCGCCGCAGTGCGCGAGCCGTTTGAGTTTTTAATCAGGTGTACACCATTTGAAAATTGTTTACTGTAGTAAGTACTCATCTCACGGCGCGGGACGTTTACGCCTTATATGACACAAAATCAATACGCTCTAAATAAACTTCAGCAATGAGGGAACACACATATATTTCTTGCCTTGTTGTTCATGGCTCTACAAATAATTATTGGGATTCATAAAACTGCTCTCTGACAGGCCGTAACGTCCAGGTGGCTCCAATCCCAACTTTTAATATAAAATATTAGCTTGAGTTTATAGTTTGTCGATTTGCTTGTATACTTCATTTATTTCATATTTTAATCTGTAAATAAAGAATTTTAGAACCTCTTAACTTAAACTAAGACTTTTTACATTCCTTTCTGGTGTTATTCTTATCTATGAATGTGATGTGGGCGGTTTCTAGGGTGTTGCTACCGTATGCCGTAAGTTTTCATTCTTCATAAGTACATGTTGATACAGATGTGATGGTTAAACAGCTCCTGACAGGGTTTCTCTGAGGTTTCTGTTGGTCAGGCATCAGTGCTTCTCAACACTTCGTTCAATGTGTCGACCGAATTACTCTCCTCTAAAAGATTCAATGTTTTTGTCTGAGGAAACTTTTATGTTTGCAAGAAAAAGGACTGTTATTGCCCAGGAACTTTTTTTTCTTAAAAAAAAAAAAAAAAAAAAAATATATATATATATATATATATATACACACACACACACACACACACACACACACACACTAATAAAATACATTATCAATAATTACATTAAATAAATACAATACAAATACAATAAATAAAGCATTACATTTTTCGGCACCAAAAAAACTATTTTTTATTTAAAATAATTACTTTTATATATTTAAATTAATTATTTAATGCAATTTTATATATATATATATATATATATATATATATATATATATATATATAATTGCATTAAATAATTATATAATAAGTAAATAATTAAATTATAATTATTTAAAATTTTTAATTATTTTAAATAAATAAATTGTTTTTTGGTGCCGAAAAATGTAATATTTTATTTATTTAAATTATTTTATGTAATTATTTATAATAATTTATTATATATTTTTTCAGCTTAATTCAAAGTGAAAACAAGATTACTTTTCTTACCCCACTGGCAGATGTTTGTTGTTTTAGACAATCATAATTTTGAATTCACTTCTGATTTTTTTTTTTTTTTTTTAATACATTTTTCCGAAAACTAGACTTAATATCTTCAATCATTTTTCTTCTCCAGTAAATGTATCTTGATTTAAGAATTTTTAGATATTTGTGCTGGAAAACAAGACAAAAACACTGAGTAAGAAATACATTTTTTGCAGTGTTTTTGCTGCTGAAAATGACTCTTCATGAAAATTTGAACTACTGTTTATTATAAGCGCTGCAGTTTTGTCATCTGTCACTTTAAATGCTTGAGCAGGATGGATTCTGATTGGCTGTCAATTTTTTTTATCGTTCATCATCTGGAAAAACAATCGTTCTGAAAGTGATTCCAACAAGATCGTTTCTCTGTGCCGTTATAGTTGTGGTGTGGATTCTGCTATTCTTTTACATTTAGAACGATTTTTAGAACTATTTCTTTATCGTTATTGTTTTTGGTGTGAACGAGACTTTAGTTCTTCTACTAGTGTTTATTTGAAATCTGATATTCTTTATCATGAGTTCCTTTGATTGTTTTTTTTATCCATAAAACAGATCAGAAATGACTTTCCAGAACAAATTCAAAGTACTTCTGATGCTAAATTCCTAAACACTCCGAGAAGATCCCATCATGCATCTGTCAGCAGTGATGTTGTTCTCTTCTGCTCTGTGTACTGAGTCAGTAAATGATGTTGAGCATCATGGGTTCAGTTTCAGACGGTCAGAGCGGTCAGTTCAGGGGTTCAGCGGATTAACCTGCCTGTTTATTAAAGCATGTGAACTCACGCCTCAGTAATAAGCCTCTTTCCTCTCGGCTGTTATAATCCAGACTCAGTTATCAGTTATAGGTGCTGTTATACACATGCAATGATATCTGAAATGACGGATTCTGGTGATAAAATCTGAATTAGTTGAGAGTGTGATTGTGACTATGAGAAAGAAAAGGAAAGGTCTTTGTATATTTTACAGTCACAAATAATCTAATGGATTATTTTCATACTCGGTGATGTAAATCGAGGGGCAAAGGTACATGAAGGACATGTGATGTTTGAATGAAGTCCAGCAGTAATCTGTGTGTAATCTCATTATGAAACCAGAACCACGTTCATGAAAACTGAACTTCTGTCCACTGTGATGTAACAGTCGTTTCATTCAAATTCTGTGTTTGAGGTGTTATATAAATGTCATTGTGTTTAGAGCACTTACAGCTTAATCCTGACACACTGCACAAAAAAGTACTCTGTGTTTCTGTCTTGTTTTCCAGCACAAATATCTAAACATTGTTAAATCAAGATACATTTACTGGAGAAACAAAATTACTGAAGGTATTAAGTCTTGTTTTCTGAAGAAAAAAAAAGAAAAGAAAAAAAGCATAAAGCATAAAAAATAAGCAGACATATGCTTATAACAAGAAAAATGAAAAATTATCTGCCAACGGGGTCAGAAAATGGAGTCTTGTTTTCCTTTTGAATTAAGTTTCTTTTTCTTTTCTTTTTTTGACCCCAATGGAAGATATTTTTCTCTAGTATTAAGCATAAATTTGTCTAATTTTGATACATTTTTCTTAAAACAAGACTTAATATCTTCAGTCATTTTGATTCTCCAGTAAATGTATCTTGATTTAAGGATGGATGGATGGTTGGATAGATAGATATACGATAGATAGATAGATAGATAGAAAGAAAAACATACGATGGATGGATGGATGGAAGGACAGACAGACCGATAGATAGATAGATAGATAGATAGATAGATAGATAGATAGATAGATGGATGGATGGATGGATGGATGGATGGATGGATGGATGGATGGATGGATGGATGGATGGATGGATGGATGGAAGGACAGACAGACCGATAGATAGATAGATAGATAGATAGATAGATAGATGGATGGATGGATGGATGGATGGATGGATGGATGGATGGAAGGACAGACAGACCGATAGATAGATAGATAGATAGATAGATAGATGGATGGATGGATGGATGGATGGATGGATGGACGGACGGATAGACAGACGGATAGACAGACGAATATACAGACAGACAGACAGATAGATAGACAGATAGATAGATAGATAGATAGATAGATAGATAGATGGATGGATGGATGGAAGGACAGACAGACCGATAGATAGATAGATAGATAGATAGATAGATAGATAGATAGATAGATAGATAGATAGATAGATGGAAGGACAGACAGACAGATAGATAGATAGATAGATAGATAGATAGATAGATAGATAGATAGATAGATAGATAGATGGAAGGACAGACAGACCGATAGATAGATAGATAGATAGATAGATAGATAGATAGATAGATAGATAGATAGATGATGGATGGATGGATGGATGGATGGATGGATGGATGGATGGATGGATGGAAGGACAGACAGACCGATAGATAGATAGATAGAAAGATAGAGAGATAGATAGATAGATAGATAGATAGATAGATAGATAGATAGATAGATAGATAGATAGATGGAAGGACAGACAGACCGATGGATGGATGGATGGATGGATGGATGGATGGACAGACCGATAGATTAGATAGATTGATAGATTGATTGATTGTGTACTGAACATTTGGCAAATGCATTAGTACATCCATTCTATAATGCCGAATTTTGTTTTATTAATGCCAAAAAAATGAAAATGTAACAAGTACATAACAACAGGAGCAATTAAAAAGACAAGACATATATACAAAAAAAAAAAAAAAAAAACAAGAGCCAGAGGAGAAATGCACTGCAATAGTATAGTATGATATCATGTGATTCTCAACACAGCTCCACTCGTTTCCCGGATGTTTTAAAAGCGTAATCATGTAAATGAATGCAGATTCAGAAATGTAGTTCTGGCCTTTGATTCATGATACTGAATGATGAACACAACTCAAAATCACAATTAAACCTGCATTCGCAAGAATTCATTCTTGTTGTTATAGTGTGTACAAACACAACTAATCAAAGCGCCGTCAGGTTTCAGTCAGACAAACACAGGTCGTATGACTGCGCAGATATTTTAATATGAAGCTTTTTTTTTTTATGGCGCAGCTTTTAATGATTTCCAGTTTGATTAATCAGATGCTAATCACTTCATCAGACAAGGGCTCTTCGTTATGAGGCTTAATGCAGCAGGCGCCGCCCCTTCGTAAAATCTGACAAGCGCATGAAAAAATCAGCGACAGTTGATTAATAACTCCAGACATGATGCAATCTTCATCTTTATTAAGATGTTGAAAGCTCTGCGGCGCGGCCCGATGATGTGACCACACGGCTTTTCCTAACTGGAGAGCAAGGAAGAAAAGTGTAGAAGAAAAATGTGAGGTATTTGAGTGAGCGAGTGAGTGAGCGAGGGAAAGGAAGAAAGACACAGTGTTGGCCCAGGAATAATTAACAAATAGAGTACAGATGGCAAAAACAGATGGTTTCATTTGGGTTGTTCTGCGGATGGAAGGCCGAGGGCTGCAGTACCGCTGATGATAATGGATTCTACACTCAGACGCTGGACAAACGTCCTCTAGAAATATGAGCGTCTGATCAAAAACACTCAATTCGTAGATTGACAAAGTGACTTTGTTATTGATGTCTTCAGTCCTGTGGTGTTTGAGTGTGAAATGATGAAATGATTTCTCATGCACTCTTCAACATCATGGATTCAAATATGTGTTTTTGCAGCAATGGCAAAGAAGAACCAGTTTTGGTTCCCCAAAGAACCTTTCATTTTTACTTAGTGTGAAGAACATTTAAAGGGGTGGTTGATTATGATTTGACTTTTTTAACTTTAGTTGCTGTTTGATCATAAACAACATCTGCAAAGTTACGACGCTCAAAGTTCAATGCAAAAGGAGATATTTTCTTTTACAGAAAGAAACCCTAAACCATAACCCTAAAATTTACATAAATCCCGCCCCCGAGAACACGCAACAAAGGGGGCGGGGCCATGTTGAGCTGCTTTAGAGAGGAGGAAGAGTTGTTTTTGTAAATGCCGTCATTTTACAATGCTTCACAAACAAGGATCAATTCAACGCTGGATTTGCACAAAAGATTAACATGACGGCACATGCTAGTGGATGAGTTGAATCAACTCCACAGCAACTACATAAATTTATCCACTAACCATTCAGAAACGTCTAAAAGTTGTAACTTCTTCCTGAGTCTCTCCATCAGTGTCGACTCCGGTTTGAACAATGTAAGGCTGAACACCGTTACTGACAATCCTCATTTTGGCTGCATGAGATTCTCCAGCTTTGTTGTTGTTGAGCTGTTAAAGCTCCGCCCTCTTCTGGAAAGCAGCTCATTTGCATTTAAAGGGACACACACAAAAACGGCATGTTTTTGCTCACACCCAAATAGAGGCAAATTTGACAAGCTATAATAAATGATCTGTGGGGTATTTTGAGCTGAAACTTCACACACACATTCTGGAGACACCAGAGACTTATATTACATCTTGAGGCTTATAATACATCTTGAAAAAAGGGCATTATTGGTCCCCTTTAAAAAATCTAAAGACCCCTGAAAAACTACATTACCCAAGATGCTGTACCGAAAATTCCACCGATCATGTGCCAAAAGATCTTGTTAGTTCCGCCCACTTCCATGAAGCACTGCAAATGACATAATCATGTCAGTCTCCCTATGCTCTCAGAATACTTAAATATTTGATTATATATGCATATTTTGCAATACACTTAAATTATAATCCACATTTTTAAATGAGTATTTTTTTCTCCGTATATTTTAATTTGATTATTGCTCCTCGTAGTGGTTCATGGGATAGTAGTTCTTTCCCTCACTAAAGCCGTAAAGTTTATATTTTTTATATTTTTGTCTGATTTTCGAATACTGTTTTGCTTCAAATTAAAGTTTGTAGTGTTATTTACATTTACATTTATGCATTTGGCAGACGCTTTTATCCAAAGCGACTTACATTGCATTATACTATACATTTGTATCTGAGTATGTTATGATTCTCCTCGTTGCTGATTGGTTTGGTTCATAGCTTAATTTTTTTTGAATCCCTATAGGAGAAATGAAAGGAAAAAATACTTCCTGAACCAACTCCACTGGAAAAACTGGATGGGAAACTTTATTTTTAAGAGTGTAAAACAGGTTTCTTGTTTAATGTGGATGATCTGTTTTTCCAATCATATGTAAACAAAAGGCAGACATTGGTTGCCATATCAAGACTAATATAGTAGTGTATTTCAGTTAAATGTCCTCCACAGGTGTGTGTTTACTTTGAACACGGCTCATTCACTCTGAATTTAGGGTTGTCAACTATTCGTTTTATAAACAGTCTGCCAGCAGTGTGAACATTGGTTGAAATCAGCCACTGAAACATAAACATAAACTTTGGTGCGGTCATGACAGCCAGAGCACATCTATTCTGTCTGAATCAACATTTCAGCACTTGTGATGATTCATGTGTGTGTTTTTGTGCTACTTTACGACACGCAACCATTCAAAAGTATTAGTTTTTTAAGGAATTAATACTTTTATTCATCAAGGATGCATTAAACTGATCAAAAGTGACAGTAAAGACATTTATAATGTTACAAATAATGTTAATGTTCATAATGTTACATTTCTGAAGGATCATGTGACACTGAAGACTGGAGTAATGATGCTGAAAATTCAGCTTTGATCACAGGAATAAATTACACTTTACTATATATTCACATAGAAAACAGCTGATTTACACTGTAATATTATTTCACTATTTTTACTGTATTTTTGATCAAATAAATGCAGCTTTGGTGAGCAGAATAGACTTCTTTTTAAAATCATTAAAAAATCGTACCATCCCCAAACTTTTCAGTTCAGTCAAAAATTAGCTTTCTAGAATATATTAAAAAAAACATTGGGGTCCAACAACATTGATTTTCATTGTATGGACAAATGAAAAAAAAAAAGAACTATCGCTTTAAATCATGTTGTTTTGAATTATATTCATTTTTAAGAAGTGATTTATGTGTGAACCCAATCTGGTGTCTGTCTATCTGCTGGAAGAGGTTTTGGGTTACACGCTGAAGATATAGTGAGTGACACTAGTTAGTGAACAGGCGGTGAGTTTCTCCCAACCTTTGACTGCTTTTAAGAAGCGATCACTTCCTGACATGCTGTAAGTGCGTCAGCACATGTTGTTCATTTAGCTGATGTGATCATGAGGTTTTTTGCCTAAACGTGTGAATCAGTGACATGCTAAAAGGCCATTGATTTTTACACCCATGATGTCTTCCTGATGGCGCTTGAAAGGGTTTGAGAGTGACACGTTCTGGAAACGTCCGGGATAATTTGATCCAGATCGGGCTTAGCAGAAAAAAATCACATACAAATCAAAAGCTTTAATGACTCTACAGCTGTGGGCACCTGAAAAGAGCCTTTATCCTCAATTAGGGGCTTGTCAGGAGGGAAAACGCACCTTCAAATTGCACACAGTTCTCTCTCAGTCGTACTTGAGCCGTTCGTCCTGAGCTCCCACAGACAGCACCGCAATTTGGGGTAATCCATATCGACGGCTCCTCGATGACCTCATCGCGCCGGGATTTTCTCAGAGACGGACAATCTAAACAACCGATTTAACTTTATGTGTGGGACCGAAGCCGCTGCGTCGAACTGCTCCGACATGATAAATGTAGCGCAGATATGAAGCCGAGGAGAAGCCATGAAGAATGCACTGCAAAAAAATGATTTTATAAACAAGTATTTTTGTCATTTTTCCAGTAAAATATCTGTAACATTTTACAGTGAGGATCTATACATTAGTTAACATGAACTAACAGTGATAAAGCATTTATTAACCTTAGTTAATGTTAATTCCAACATTTACTAATACATTATTAAAATCAATAATATTTCAACTGGACTGAAGCAGCTGAAGCTTACTTGAGCATTCACTAGAGTGAATAGGGTGTTGCTGTTCAGTCACTAGGGTGTTCAGGGTTGTTAGGGTGTTGCTATGCACTTGTTTGGGTGCTGAGGTTGTTTGTTAGCATGATGCTGTGCTGTCACTAGGGTTTTGTGGGTGGTTGTTAGGGTGTTGCTATGCAGTCGCTAAGGTGTTATGGTCGGTTGTTAGGATGTTGCTATGCAGTTGCTATGATGTGGGTAGTTGTTAGGGCATTGCTATGGAGTTGCTGGAATGTTGAGGGTGATTGGTAGGGTATTGCTATGCAGTTGCTAGGATGTTGTGGGTGGTTGCTAGGGTGTTTCTGTGCATTCACTAGAGTGTATAGGGTGGTGCTATGCAGTTGCTAAGGTGTTATGGTCAGTTGTTAGGATGTTGCTATTCAGTCACTAGGGTGTTGTGGGTTGGGGTGTTGCTATGCACTTGTTTGGGTGCTGAGGTTGTTTGTTAGCATGATGCTGTGCTGTCACTAGGGTTTTGTGGGTGGTTGTTAGGGTGTTGCTATGCAGTCGCTAAGGTGTTATGGTCGGTTGTTAGGATGTTGCTATGCAGTTGCTATGATGTGGGTAGTTGTTAGGGCATTGCTATGGAGTTGCTGGAATGTTGAGGGTGATTGGTAGGGTATTGCTATGCAGTTGCTAGGATGCTGTGGGTAGTTGCTGGGGTGTTGCTGTGCATTCACTAGATTGTATAGGGTGGTGCTATGCAGTTGCTAAGGTGTTATGGTCAGTTGTTACGATGTTGCTATTCAGTCACTAGGGTGTTGTGGGTTGTTAGGGTGTTGCTATGCACTTGTTTGGGTGCTGAGGTTGTTTGTTACCATGATGCTGGCATAAAAAACAGAAGGGATGAACGTAAACAGCACAAGAGAATGACACTGAAGAGAAGATATTGTTGAATAAAGTCATTCTTTTGTTTTGTTTTTGTGCAGAAAAGTATACTTTACTTTATGTATTTTACTTAACTTTAAGTATTGTTACTTCATAACATTAAGGTTGAACGACTGTAGTCACAGTGACTATTTTAATGATGCCTTTAGTACTTTTCTGGACCTTGAATGATGCTTTCTATGGGAGATAAAAAAAAAAAACAAAAAAACTTGGATTTCATCAAAAATATCTTAATTTATATTTTGAATGACAATTAATAACAGAAATTTTATTTTTGGGTGAACTAACCCTTTAAGGGAACATTCCATTGCATCATTCTGCAAACAATATGTGAACGTTACTTTTGAATGTTCTCTGAACGTTCTGAAACAAGTAGTAACATTTACAAAACATTAAACAAACATCCAGCGAAAATGTGCTAACATTTTGAAAACATTTTTAAAGACCAGATAACTTTGAATGAACATTCTTTTAACATTACTGGAAGAACGTTGGTTCACAACTTTGAGAGAACCTTGCCAGAACGTTCCCTGTTCATGGGGAATATCAAGCAAATGCATCTTGATTTTAAAATGTATAGATATTTATGCTGGAAAACAAGTCAAAAATACTGAGAGCAACAAAATCATTTGTGCAGTGTGTGTTTCAAGGTGTCTTAGGCAGGTTTGCTGTGTGGAATATTAACCTACAGCAAACTTCATCACAAGCGCAGACTTTTCTTTGTTGTTTTGCGCGGCTCAGGGCAATTTCGAAGCACTTACGGTATAAACCCACAGCACACACGACGATCGTTTACAGTTTTCCCAGTGCGCTGACAAACGGCCCTTGTGCCTGCAGACACGGCTGTTTGATTGGAGAAACACCAGCTGGGTCAGTTTTTATTTCTTTGCTTAATTAATGCTCTGCACTTTTGAGACTTTTGAGAGGTTTGAAGCGACCGGCGTCTGAACTTAAAACAGCTTAGACTTCTTTAGCTTCAACTCTTTTCATGTCGCCCTCGAGATGCACGTTAGAAATAGTCGTTATCCATCAAGAAAATCAAATCTGGAAGAGTATAAAGCGAAAGCCACCAGTACAAAGTGTGATAAATGCAAATGTATTCACTGACATTTGAAAACCAAACGTCACATTTTCTGTTTTCCTGCCTCAGGTCAGTTTATCCTGCTAATGAAGCGGTTCCTAGGGTTTAACCTTTCTGCGGCGTTTGTGAACCTGCCACTTGTGTGACCTTCACGTTAACTGTTTCTCGTTACACTCGCACTTTTTGGATGCGGCTCTCGTCGGCCCTGAAGCTCCGTTCTCATGCTGAAACAAATCGAGCAGAATCATTCATAAAAGTGGGCCGGAAACGTAAGGATACGTGTTCCCAGCATTATTAAAATGCATATGTTTAATTTATGATCCAAGACGTTCAAAGGGGATCAGCTGTCTGGGAATTAAGTCCGACATTCCTTTGCCATATGTATTCCCTCCTGCGTTTTCATTCATCCTGGCCGCTGTCTACATCACAAGAGCGCGACGTGTCGGGAGAAATCCCACCTGACGCTGAGAAATCATAAAGCATTACTCTGAAGAGCACAATACTGGCTGAGCTTCACAATTCACCACACTTTCCCAAGGAAAAATACTCTTCTGTTCGTGATTTGATTTATTTGAGTGCTTATAGTTTTAAGGAAGAATGTTGTGCTGGACTCACAGAACTGTTGTTTTAACTTTTTTTTCCACATTATTATAAATTGGGGGACAAAGCCAAATGTAATTGAATTATTTTATGAGTAAATTGAATTGCTCACTTTCAACACTCTCAAATAACATAATATATAATATACATAATATTAGTGTATTTTATATATATATATATATATATATATATATATATATACTACCAGTCAAAAGTTTGGACACTGTAAGAATTTTAATGTTTTTAAAGAAGTTTGGTCTGCTCACTAAGGCTGCATTTATTTAATTAAAAATACAGTAAAAACAGTAATATTGTGAAATATTATTACAATTTAAAATAACTGTTTTCTATGTGAATATATTGTAAAGTGTAATTTATTCCTGTGATCAAAGCTGAATTTTCAGCATCAATACTCCAGTCTTCAGTGTCACATGATCCTTCAGAAATCATTCTAATATGATGATCTGCTGCTCAAGAAACATTTATGATTATTATCAATGTTGAAAACAGTTGTGTACTTTTTTTTTTTCAGGATTCCTTGATGAATAGAAAGTTCAAAAGAACAGCATTTATCTGAAATACAAAGCTTTTGTAATATTATACACTACCGTTCAAAAGTTTGGGGTCAGTAAGAATTTTTATTTTTATTTTTTTGAAAATAAATTAAAGCGTGTCCAAACTTTTGACTGGTAGTGTATATACATAGAATTTTATAATATATATATATATTATAATGTTATTTATAAATATATGCATTTTAGAATTTTATATATATATATATATATATATATATATATATATATATATATATATATATATAATGATTTCCAAATGAATCGTTCTTTTAAACCATATATTTTTTAAATGATTCACTTGAACTGATTGATTCATAATGCATTTATGAATCACTCAAGTGTAAGAACTGTTTCCAAACGTGAAGTATAGTGAATTTAACTAAATATTTATTTCAGTGTAACCCTGAAATGTATGAATGCAGTGCATGGGAAACATGTTTTGGGTGGCAACTCACCAGTCGAGAAGTGCTGCTTTATTTCATATCTCTATAGAAAATCAGACCGTAACGGGTTAATTTCCTCAGCGCTCCTGGGCCTATTCAGCGTCACATCTATTGGAAAGCTGTCATCGCTCTCTGTGTTTTTACAGTACCAATAGCAGGTGGGGCACTGTCTGGACCGCTGGCCTCTGGCTATGGCTTTATAACACCGATATTTCAAAACATCTCATGTGTGAATCATAGAGGAGGACTGTCTGAAAATCTTAGCTTCACAACCTACAAAAACAGAGTAAAGTACAGTGAGTTTACTGAAACACGCGTTTCTTTGGCTCTGGACGTTTCTCCTGCAGTTTGAATCAGGAGATTCATACGGCGTAACGTCACTCAATCACATCCTTCAGCTAATCATCCTGCTGTCATCATGCGACATTCATCTCACCAGTCTCCAGAAATTAAAGCAGGCGCTTCTTCCCAATCTGATTTGTGGAGTTTACCCGCAGCGCTTGCCTTCTTTGATCAAAACAAGGAGATGTTAAGGATTTGAAGACATGCTGTGCGGTTAAAGAGTCTCTCCTGGGGCGGACAATTAACACTCGCCATTCTCAACAGATCATACCGGGAGGCAGCAGTTATGATGCTTGAATCGCAATTTTAATTACCATTAAGGCTACCAGCAGGACAAGTCAAAAAAAGAAAATTAAATACTTCAAAAATGTACGGGTGAGATTGTGTGAGATGAACGGCTCTAGAGATTTGACACTCGAATAGAAATGTGCACTAACTGAGAAACCGTTTTAAGATGACATGCTGTTGAACGATGCTAATTAAGTAATGCAATTTGCATGATTCTAATTCTGTACAGTCAATGGAAACTTGTTTAAGCAAGAATGTACAAGATACCTAGCTTAATACAGTGCTGTTCTTTCTGTCGATTTCAAGAAGAATTTAAGAAAAGTCTTCAAAATAGAGTTCTAAACCTTGAACCAAATCAACCAGATCCAACATGAATCACAATATTCAAAGTTTGGTGATAGGTCCGTCTTGAAAGGTTCATAAAAGATCATTAAAAATCAGTTCCTCTAGAGAAAATGACCAGGATTTACTTTGCGCTGTATGACTATTATATTCACAGTTAGATTCACAGTATAACATGACCTCACATCAACTGTTAGGAATTTTTCATCAATAGATTTTAACCACAAGATCATCCCCAAGACATAAGCACATCTTTATTCTAACCGACTGGTAACTTCAAACCGCAGGTGTCCGTGAAAAATGAACAAAATAAAGTCAGGCGGAGAGCGCTATCAGTGTGGAGTGTGATATCTGTGAGGATGTTTGGTCTGGACTCACATTCCCACATTACCAGCCTGGAATTACAGGAGAAGCTGATTTTGAGAAATCACATCATAGGTGTTGATAGAGATGTTCACTAAATCCAGAAATCCTTGCCTTCGTTTACATGACAGATAGATTCATCGATATCTGTGATGTATTATAAACTTTGACTTAAAGCACAGTGGATATATATATATATATATGTGTGTGTGTGTGTGTGTGTACAGTATATATTGTATAGAATATATATTATATAGAATTGTGTATATACTATATATATATATATATATATATATATATATATATATATAGTATATAGAATTGTTCAACTACTAGTCTATACAGTATTTAATGCAGTAACGTCAGAATTAACTTATTAAATTACAGAAAAAACCAACACTTATATATACACTTATATACAGTATATATACACACAATGCATTTATAAGTCACTCAAGTGTGAGAACTATTTTCAAAAATGAAAATATACTGAATTTAAAGTCCCCCTAAAATCAACATTTAAGTTTTTTAGCTTTTAGTATGAATATGTTAGCCTTAAAGGCACAATATGTAAGATTTTTGGATTAAAATATCCAAAAACAATGTTATATATTTTGTTGACTTGTGTACTTTCATTATCCCAAATGTTTCCAAGAATGTTTAAATCCAGAGAAATAAGCAATTTTAACCATGACACGGACTGTGTCCGTGCGTCGCCTATCAATGCGTCGCCATCATACCCGCGTTACCCTCGATTTCCGGTTTTATTTTGTAGAAACTATGGAAACACCAAAGACGCTTTAATATATTATGTGTTTCATTAGACAGGTGAGCAACTGTTTGGATACTTTTTTAGACACAAAACTAATCATCATGTTATCAATCATCTTATTGTTTGAATCTCGTTTTCTTGATTTACCGCGAGTACCATATTTTACCATGTCTAATATCGATCTAGCTTACTGTAAAAAGTAATACGCTATATTTACTCCATAAAATTTTGGCAACAGATTACAAGCAATATTATTAATTAAATTCAACAAATAGAATTGAGTTAGAATTATTCAAATTAATTCCTTAAATGTCAGTAAAATTTAAGCAAAATTTAAACAAAAATATCTGAATAACAGACAGACGTCAAAGATGAATTAAGAACTCTTTGTTTTTTTATTGCCAACATTGAAGACACCTGGGGCCAGATTTACTAAACGGGGCAAATTAGCGTGAGAGCGCAATTCCACAAATGCACCGATGGGAGTGGCAAGTTTTGCGCACAATCTGCTGACGCGCAAATTAAAGAGCACAGACGCAGTCAAATCATTTACATAATGACCAACGCAATCTACCAAGAGCAGTGCAAATTAGCGTTGGGTCGCAAATAAGCAGAGCTGATATATATATATATATTGGATAACTTCTTCCTCTGGCATTCCAAAGAAATTAATATGAGTGTAAAACATTTTCTCCCTTCTGCCATGCGCTCTGTGCCATGCAGCCATGTCGCAAAATAGGTTAAGACATGCTTTTTTTGGCCGTTAAATAATGGCGCAAATACCAGTAAATTGACGAGCACAAAGATTAGTAAATCACATTGTGTGATTCATTTAAATACTCTCCTCCCATAAATTTTGCATCTGAAAGGGAAACTCCTACAAATACATATGCAAGGAGGTCAGCCGCAAAAACAACTCAGTCCACGCCTTTTCAGTGCTAATTTTGCGCTGCGTGTCTTTAGTAAATCCTGACAGTAATTTTTTAACGCCAAAAGAGGGTTTGCGCTGGAGCAAGCTGTTAGTAAATCTGGCCCCTGATGATAACGAGCAGAATCACTGAAGGAACGAGAAACACAATAATTAACAGAGGTTTAGATATTGATGTTGATTTTATTGAAAATGTTTGATCACCATTATGGCGATCAGTGTTTCATTTAGACGGTCAGTTTTACTCTTTCCTTTTTATGTCAGTTTGTGGTATTTTTTTTGCAATGTTGTTTGTTAATTTTACACATTTTAAATGGTTGACTTTTAAGGAATTAATTTGATTAATTCTAACTCAATTCTTATATGTTGAATTTAATTAATAATATTGCGTGTAACCTTTTGCCACAATTTTATTGAATAGATAGAGCGTATTACTTTTTACAGTGAAGTGCATCATAGCAGCCGGCAAGCGAACGCACAGAGTAGCATTATAACAACTTTCAACACACAAATGTATCTAATATGATAAACAGCACTGTGTTACCCGGAAGTAGCGACTGCGGCATACAGTAATAAAAACGCTGCTGCTCTCGAACCGTGTGTCGCGCTCGTCTCTCATTAGCAATCGCTCCAGTGGCCTCGTTCCTCTCCAGCGGGTTTCAGCCACACCCTGCTTAATGTTAATAAATCTGTGATACATTAGCTCATCCATGAATATGATTTTTGCCTGATTCTTTTCCACCGGCTGTAGACATGAAGACAACACCTCCCATGATTCCACGAAAAACATAAACATAAATATAATATACTAATGTTATATATTCTTTTTAATGATTCAGTTGAACTGATTGGTTAACAATGCATTTGTAAATCACTTGAGTGTCAGAACTATTTTCAAAAATGAAAATATAGTGAATTTAACTAAATATTTATGTCACTGTAATATGCAGTGCATGGGAAACTTGTTATGGGTTGCATAAAAAATTAGCAAAATAAAGTCTGCATCTCTTTTCTGTTTCATAACTCTTTACGTTAGAACAGCACAGTTTGACTGAGTGCCTTGAAAAGCCACAGAAATTGATATTCTGCTGTCACTTCCTTAAAATATCACCGCAGAACGAGCAATTACCGCCTCATTCTCAGACCATTGTTTGGTCATTTAGTTCTGACTCCATTCAGACGGAACGCTTTATCACGAGACACTAGCCGCTTTTAATTATCCATTCATTCTCTTTCAGAAGAACTGCCATATAATTAATATCCTTTTATTCACTTTTTATTTGTCTCAATGATAGCTCAATTATTTTTTATAGGCCAGTGATGTTGTGATATCTGTAAGTTCGGACCAAATGGCCTCTCGTTTCATTGTAGTGATGATAACAGAATGAATTGCTCATAAGACTGGAGTTGTTCATTTCTCTGCCCAGGGCGGTTGGTTAAAGTGGCGGTTATTGCAAAGAAAGCACATTAAACCATGAGGCATTAAATCTTGTTTATGATGGACTAAAAATGGCAGATCCTCTAATGAAGATTGTGATTTTTATCTTTACTATTAAAATGAAATCCTTGATAATGAAAACAGTAGATGTGTGATGAGTTTTCTCCATGTAAAAGTTTTTTTTTTTTTTTGTGAGACCTGAGTGCCATTTTGGAGTTGAGAAGATTTGCATCTGTTCTGATTCAGCAGCTGGTGTTTCTCTGTGTCATTAGTGAGTTCAGTGATCATTCCTCTCACTGCATCACACACCGACATAAAGAAACAAACCCTTTATTACAGGCCAAATAAATAGTGTGATTGCAGAGGGACCTTGTGAAACCTGCTGTTGGGTGCATACGGGATGCGTTTGGGGAAAACATTAGTGAAGATGTATTAAATACTGTAAGCGTTATCTGTTCTGCTGAGATATAGTGTGTCGGTGATACAGAGCAGCTGGAGAGACAGGAAATGAATTCATTTTCATTTACCGCCGAACAGAGACACGGGCGCTGTTGCCTGATGTGTTTGTGGATGTGTTGAACGCAGCGAGCCGAGCCTGAGTAAAGACTTACAGGGAAAAGGTAAATGTTAACCAGGGATGGACAGAATCGAATAATTAATCGCCTCTCAATTCACGGGTGTAAATTTTAATTGAATTGGATTAGAATAGAGTGGTGCAGAACCTGGAAGACTAATTCACCAGCAGTTCCTCTGAGATTTATGAGTAAAATTAAAGCCTGAAACATAACTTGACTATACTTTAATTTACATTGTAGAACGAAATGTCAAATAATCTATCTATCTATCCATTTTTGATCCATCCATCCATTTTTGATCCATTCATTCATTTTTGATCCATCCATCCATTCATTTTTGATCCATCTATCTATCTATCTATCTATCTATCTATCTATCTATCTATCTATCTATCTATCTATCCATTTTTGATCCATCCATCCATACATTTTTGATCCATCTATCCATCCTTCCATCATCTATCTTTGATCTATCCATCCATTTTTGATTTATCCATCCATCCATCCATCCATCCATCATCCATCTTTGATCTATCATCCATCCAACCATCCATTTTTGATCCATCCATCCATCATCCATCCTTCCATCCATCCATTTGTGATCTATCCATCCATCAATTTTTTTCCATCCATCAATTTTTTTCCATCCATCCATCCATTTTTTATCTATCCATCCATCAATTTTTGATCCATCCACCCATCCATTTTCAATCTATCCATCCATCCATTCATCCATCCATCCATCATCCATCCATTTTTGATCCATCCACCCATCCATCCTTTTTTGATCCATCCATCATCCATCCATCCACCATTTTTGATCCATCCAGCCATCCTTTTTTTATCCATCCATCAATTTTTGATCCATCCACCCATGTATCCATCCACTTTTGATCTATCCATCCGTTTTATATCCATCCATCCATTTTTGATTCCATCCATCCATTTTTATCCATCCATCCACCCATCCATTTTCAATCCATCCATCCATCCATCCATCTTTGATCTATCATCCATCCATTTTTGATCCATCCACCCATCCATCCATCCATTTTTGATCCATCCACCCATCCATCCATCCATTTTTGATCCATCCATCATCCATCCACGCATCCATCCTTTTTTGATCCATCCATCATCCATCCATCATCCATCCATCCACCATTTTTGATCTATTATCCATCCTTTTTATCCATCCATGCATTTTTGATCCATCCATCCATGCATCCATCCATCCACTTTTGATCTATCCATCCGTTTTATATCCATCCATCCATTTTTGATCCATCCATCCATCCATCCATCAATTTTTGATCCATCCATCCATTTTTATCTTTGCATCCATCCATCCATCCATCCAAGCAACCATTTTTTTTTATCTATCCATCCATTTTTAATTTATCCATCCATTCATCTATTTTTGATCCATCCATCCATTTGTTATCTATCCATTTATCCATACATACATACATTTTTGATCCATCCATCCATCCATCAGTTAGAGACAAATTCACAATAGAATTTAGGAAGGTAAATGTATTCTCAATGTAAGTCTGAACAGTGCACAACCCTGGTGTTGAGAAAAACTCACACGAATGTTGTGAGCCTGGGGAAAAGTTTGGTGCGTGACGCCCCTGAATGTTAAATAATTTGTGAAAGCGGATTGAGGAAATCAGGATACAGTAACACGTAATACTCTTAGCCGCCGGTAATGCTCACTAATGCTAACGTAATAAGTGTTATGTAAACTGAATTAGCAGACACATAAACAAGTTCATAAACCCTCAAATGGTCATGTGGAAAAGAGTAGGATTTGTTGTAGTGAAGGAAATATTCTTGCAGGAAGATTATTGTGTTTATATGCTCACGGTGGGCTTTAACTTAGACAAGACTTTTAAAAAGGTCTGGAAGATGAATTGACATGCACTTCATAGCTGGCAAGGCTTTAGAAAAACTCTTTAACACATCTTATTGGCCAGGCGAGGTCTTCTGCTCTCAGAGAGCTGCTCTTCATCATCAGCATTCAGCCAAGGGAAGCGTCAGAGGAAATATATCCAATTAGATCACTCCAATCGATCTCTGCCTGCGTTTGCAACATGCTCGAGTCAGGCTAGCTTTCCTGCAGCGTAACACGACAGGCTGATCTGATTAGCAACAGATTGAAGTACATTTAGTCCGACGGTAAAATCTCAAAGCCAATATGTGATGAATGAAATGACAATAAGTAAAGGTAAACAATGAACTGGAAGAGTTCAGTTAGGAACATTACATGTGGTGAACACAGAGTGGTTTTTAATATGTTCCTATGCAGTTGCTAGGGGGTTCTTGATTGTTGCTTGTTGACTGATGCTAAGATGTGGGTTGCTAGGGCGTTATTGGTGGTTGCTAGCGCACTACTAACTGGTTACTAGGGCATTCTTGGTGGTTAATGCATTCTGGGCAGTTGTTAGGGTGTTCAGGGTGGTTGCTAGGGCATTCTTGGAGGTGGCTAGGGCATTTTAGGTGGTTGCTATGATGTTTTGGGTAGTTGCTAGGGTGTTCTAGGTGGTTGCTATGATGTTTTTGGGGTAGTTGCTAGGGTGTTCTAGGTGGTTGCTATGGTGTTTTGGATGGTTGCTAGGGTGATCTGCATGGTTGTTAGGGTATTTTGGGTAGGTATTGGGATGTTGTTGACAGTTGGCATTCTATGTGGTTGCTGTGGTGTTTGGGGTAGTTGCTAGGGTGTTCTGGGTTGTTGCTGAGGCATTTTGGATGGTTGCTAGGGTGTTCTGGATGGTTGTTAAGGCATTTTGTGTGGTTACTGGGATGTTCTGGACAGTTTGCATTCTAAATGGTTGCTATGATGTTTTGGGTTGTTGCCTAGGGTGTTCTAGGTGGTTGCTATGGTGTTTTGGGTAGTTGCTAGGGTGTTCTGGGTTGTTGCTGAGGCATTTTGGATGGTTGCTAGGGTGATCTGCGTGGTTGTTAGGGCATTTTGGGTAGTTACTGGGATGTTCTTGACAGTTGGCATTCTATGTGGTTGCTAGGGTGTTCTGGGTTGTTGCTGAGGCATTCTGGATGGTTGCTAGGGTGTTCTGGGTGGTTGTTTGGCACATTTTGGGTGGTTACTAGGGTGTTCTGGAAAGTTGCTATGGTGTTCTAAGTGGTTGCTATGATGTTTTGGATGGTTGTCAGATTGTTCTGGGTGATTGTTAGGGCATTTTGTCTGTTTGCTAGGGTGTTCTGGGCAGTTACTAGGGCATCTTGGGTGGTTTCTAGGGTATTCTGGGTAGTTGCTAGGCAGGGGGTTGCTACAGCATGACTTGGTGGTTGCTAGGGCGTTCTGGGTGGTTGCTGAGGCTTTTTGGGTAGCTGCTAGGATTTTCTAGGTGGTTGTTAGGGCATTTTGGGTAGTTAGTGGGGTGTTCTGGACAGTTGGCATTCTAAGTGGTTGCTATGATGTTTTGGGTGGTTGCTAGGGTGTTCTAGGTTGTTGCTGCGGCATTTTGGTTGGTTGCTAGGGTGTTCTGGGTGGTTGTTAGGGCATTTTGGGTGGTTACTGGGGTGTTTTGGACAGTTGCTAGGGGTTCTTGGGTGGTTGCTAGGGTGTTCTAGACAGTTGCTATGGCGTTCTAAGTGGTTGCTATGATGTTTTGGATGGTTGCTAGGTTGTTCTAGGTTGTTGTTAGGGCATTTTGGGTGGTTACTGGTATTCTGGGAGGTTATTCGTTTTTTTAATAAAATGTCCACCCTCAAATCTCTCGTTCAATGTGCTTCTGTGAGATTTTTTTCACCTGTTTTATCGTCCAGCAGGTAAAAATCAAAAGTATAATCACTTTGTTAATTCAACACCTCAGTAATAGTGATGCTTAACTTATTGTAGCGAACATCACTTGTGTAACCTAGAGCTACAGGGATCCTGTATTTGTTTGACTGTGTAATTAGCAGCTAAATGATTGTTTGCTGATATTTGGATTGTGAGTGCTTTGGATTAGCCGATATCTAGAGCAAACAATATTGATTTTTTTTTGTTGTTGTTGTGATAATTATGTAAGCGTTGCAAATAATTACGGGATGGAATCTGATGGTCTTTCGGACTTCAACAAAACAGCATTACAGACAAAAGCTCGGTAAATCTAAATCGCCTTTTCTGATGCATGCAATCTGAAATGTTCCCTGATATCAGCTCTAATCTCCATGAATGCATGAGCACACTGAAGTCCAGTAGGGTGGTTTGCATCTTTCGTGTTGCGTTGGGTTGAGGTCCAGCCCGTGACACAGTGCACACGCGCACGAGACATGTACACAGCATCTACACTGATCCTAATTCACAATGGCTCCATTGTCTTGGTGAACGCGAGAGTATTACAGCACGGCCTGTGATCTGTATACAAATGAGATCCAGCATATTTGACTTTGGGCATCAGAATGGCAAGTGCTGCTCCACTGTTGGCATACAGCATTCGTGCTCCAACTGACGCTGTGGGGACGAGACAGCGATTTGAACCGCATCCAACACTCTCTGCTTTTCCAAATAGTTTTTTTTTCTTTTTTGCTGGGTCAGTAGAGTGTGCACTCATCAGGGATTACTGTATATGCAATTGCGTGTACACATCATTCTTGTTTCCAAAAGCACATTTATATTGTTATGGATGCACATTATAAGATTCGAATACCTATGGAAGCTTATTTGTCTCACAGAATAAAAAATTAAAATGTACTTGGGAATTTGTTCACACAAACTGTGAGTTGCAAGAAAAAAGTCAGAATCTGTGGCAGAAAAAAAATGTCCAAATTGTGAGAAATAAACTCAGAATTCTGGAAGAAAAAAAGTGAGATTTGTGAGATAGCGGAAACAAAAATAAAACAGAATTGCAAAATATAAACTCGGAATTCTAAGGAAAAGAATCTGGATTTTGAGATATTAACTCGGAATTCTGCGGAAAAAAGTCAGAATTACGAGATATAAACTCAGAATTCAGAGGAAAATGTCAGGATTACGAGATATAAACTTGGAATTTTGAGGGGGGGGGGGTAGTCAGAATTATGAGATATAAACTCGGAATTCAGGGAGAAAAAAGTCAGAATTACGAGATATAAACTCAGAATTCCGAGGAAAATGTCAGGATTACGAGATATAAACTCAGAATTCCGAGGAAAATGTCAGGATTACGAGATATAAACTCAGAATTCCGAGGAAAATGTCAGGATTACGAGATATAAACTCAGGATTCTGGGGGGAAAAAAGTCAGAATTACGAGAAATAAACTTGGAATTTTGAGGGGGGGGGGTAGTCAGAATTATGAGATATAAACTCGGAATTCAGGGAGAAAAAAGTCAGAATTACGAGATATAAACTCAGAATTCCGAGGAAAATGTCAGGATTACGAGATATAAACTCAGGATTCTGGGGGAAAAAAGTCAGAATTACGAGATATAAACTCGGAATTCAGGGAGAAAAAGTCAGAATTACGAGATATAAACGCAGGATTCTGGGGAAAAAGTCACAATTTTGAGAAGTAATCTCGCAATTCCAAATTTATAACTATATATAAACGCAATTGTGAGAAAAAAGTCAGAATTGTGAGATATAAACTCGGAATTATGAGGAAAAAAGTCAGAATTACGAGATATAAACTCGGAATTCAGGGAGAAAAAGTCAGAATTACGAGATATAAACTCAGAATTCTGAGAAAAAAAGTCAGAATTACGAGATATAAACGCAGGATTCTGGGGAAAAAGTCACAATTTTGAGAAGTAATCTCGCAATTCCAAATTTATAACTATATATAAACGCAATTGTGAGAAAAAAAGTCAGAATTGTGAGATATAAACTCTGAATTCAGGGAGAAAAACAGTCAGAATTATGAGATATAAACTCAAAATTCTGAGGAAAAAAGTCACAATTTTGAAAAGTGAACTCGCATTTCCAAATTTATAATTATATATAAACACAATTGTGAGAAAAAAGCCAAAATTGTGAGATTAAAAAGTCGGAATTACCTTTTTAAAATTTGTTTTATTCCATGGCGGAAACAAGATTCCATTCTTACCTGTGCCAAACTCACACATTCAGATGATCTATGAATCTAACCTTAACTTAAAAACCCAGCCGATTAAAATATCCACGTGTCTAAAAACAGTAAAGTGCTTCATCCAGACAGCAGACAGATATCCGTGTGTTCAATATATCAGCATCAGTAAGCAGTTCTTGTGATGCTTTTCTTGGGTTTCAGTCTCAGGGCCGACAGCCATTAGATGGTGAACATAATTTATCTTCAGAGTCATTAATTATTTGTGTGTAGTTATTTATCGGCACTTACTCAGAACATACGGCTTGGAAAACTCATATCTCTGTGAAGTTTATCAAGCAAGGAGTATGATTTTCCATCTCACACGAGTGAACACTACTCCGTCTTTCTTTTTTCCCCTCATGATTCCGCAGCAATAGCTTTCTGCACCTCCATTTACAACAACAATCAATCACGATAAATTTATCTCTGGGATGAGGTTCAAACTTGTGGGAATTTTTTTTTTTTTTGACAGCTATGCCGTCAATGGAAAATTATATGGCATAACAAGTAATCAAAATGCCTATTGTGATGCCGAGGGCCGGGTGAAAGGCGAATGCGAGGAATATCATCTTTCGCTTTGAAATAAGATGGAGGCAACATGCGGTCTGTGCGCAGCTCAGCGGGAGAACGCGGCTGTTTGGCGAGGAGAGATTGCTGCTGGAGCGATGACCTCATCCCCCCGAGCCACCCTCCCGCTGCTCGATGTGACCAGAATATAGGGGACAACTGGCCTCCGCAGCCGGAGGAGCTGTGTAATTTGGATCGGCGCCCCTCTGAAGGCCAACTACATCCGAAAGCACTTGTTCCACAAACAGTCTGGAGAGCAGGGCTGCTTCTGAAGGTCATCAGAACTCTCTAAAGCAACAGGTTGAAAGGCTCTACATTACTGATGTTTCACTGAATTCAAGGTGCTCGGCTTCAGTCCCGAAATCCCAGAATGGATCTAATATTTAGTGCATACACTGTTCTGATGACACAGAGGTCAAGGATTGGTTGACATTTACATAATTCCTATAATTGAGTAAATATTTTGCCAGTGTGTATTTTCCAGTGTAGCTCACAGCTGCTGTCTCATGTGTTTCGTGCCCCTGGGCCTTTTCTGTGCTTCCACACACACACACACACACGCACACACGCGCGCGCACACACACAGGTTTGTTTTGCTATCTTAGTGAGGACATTGCATAGACTTCCACTGATTTTATATCAGGTCAGTGATGTTTTCTATCCCCCTACACTACCTCTACTCCTAAACCTACCCATCACAGAAACATGTGACCATCATTAGATTTAAATAAAAACCTCTTTTGGCTGAGATAAAACTAGTGAGGACCAGTCAATGTCCTAGTGGGTTGTGAAAGCATTTGGTCTTCACAAGTATAGTCAAAACAAACACACTCATGCACGTGCACAGGCACACCCTCACGCACGCACGCACACTCACACACGCACACACGGACACGCACTCGCACTCATGCACGCACACACACAAACACACACACACCCCCTAACGCACATACACTCACTCACACACACACTCGCGCACACACACACACTCATGCACGCTCACACTCATGCACGCACGCATACACACACACACATATGTACACACACTCACACACACACTTACGCATGCACACACACTTACGCATGCACACACACACACTCATGCACGCACGCACACACACACACACACACTCATGCACACACACACACTCACGCACACACTCACAAACACAGACACTCATGCACGCACGCACGCACACGCACACATGTACACACACTCACACACACTCACGCATGCACGCACACACTCTCATGCATGCACTCACACAAACACACACACTCATGCACACACACACATTTACACACTCACACACACTCACTCTCTTACACACACAGACACACACATGTACACACACACACACACACTCTCATGCATGCATGCACTCACACACTCATGCACACACACACACTCACATATACACACTCACTCTCTTACACACACAGACAGACACATGCACGCACACACACATCTATCTATCTATCTATCTTTAGTTTCTAATATATATTCACACTATCTGTCTATATGAATATCATGTTTTATATTTATAATATTTTATCCCCGCTATCTACCTGTCTGCCCGTGTACATGTACACTCTATCTATCGTTCTATCTCTCTCTTGGTTATGTTCATGAAGTGGGTGAAGTAAAGGGTTAGAGGAGGGGTTTCTGTTAGTGCTCGTGCTCCGCCCATCCCAGTTTGGACCAATGGGCTTCTCCTGCGTCTGTAACCGAACACACATTCGCAGTGAGAAGCGCTGGGTTCACATCATCACACCTCCCGCTGAACCGAAAGCACATGAAATAACTGATGCCCCGCGCGCTCCTTCATCTCTCCCGCATTAGAATGACGGAGTGTGACGCGCGCGTCCGGATCGCGGGTGTGTTTCTCGAGCTCTGCGTGTATCCGAAGGGACTTCAGCTCTCCATCTCAGTCTGAGATCGCGCTCTGTTTCTGCCGGCAACTTCTTCTCACCTCTGAGAACGGACACATTGACTCTCTCTTGGACTAAGAGTGCGCTCGCGACTTGTGTGGATGAGAAGCTCCTACTGACTCTTTTTTGATAAAAGTTGATAATATGTGTGTGTTTTATGTGCTAGAATGAACCCTTAAAACACTGACTGTGTGATTTTTGTCTCTCCGGCGGCGCAGTCCACAATTATTGACCGTAGTGCGGACATTCACACCACTGACAGAAGATCGTGGACATCTCAACACTTGCTCTGGCATCAGCTGTGTCGAGAAGAGCCGAGCCACAGATGTGAATGAAAGTGATCTGAAGAAAGAGGAATATACGTGTCCAAGAGTGCTGTAGTGATGCTGCAAGTGGAAATGATCTTATTCGTGGGTGTGATTCTGTGGATGTGTGTATTTAGTCAAGAGCCCAGCTCAAAGGTGATGGCTGATCGATATGCTGTCTACTGGAACCGAACCAACCCTAGGTGAGCGGATCTCTGTTTATATTCACCGCTGTTCCGCTAGAACTTTGCATTCGTGACACTTTCACTTTGTATTGCATTTCTAGAGAAATATATACTGATATGAGCGGCATTAGCTAATTAAAAATAATCGAAATTAATATTAAGATAACATTATCGCAACGAGATGTGTTGAAAAAGGCGATATAATAACGAATGTAGACACTTTTTTAAATGTCGCTACGATCCGCGCGCATCGGCCGTGTTTCTGTCGATTATTCGCGAATTATTATAAACTACGAATCGTGTTTTTTTTTCACGGAACAGTAGAATAATATTAATTCTGTTTATTTATGTGAATACATATATTTTGTGTCATATCGACAGAAGTGAGGTAAACTCAGAAAACACAACTCAACAGCATGGTTATAATAATAATAAAAAAAATCGCGCGTTTTTTCGCGACCGTTGCATCGCTACTTTTGCCGATTGGAGTTTATATTCTAAGGTTTACTTGTTTTGTTCCATACTATAATTTGTTCTGATTCAGGTGGTTATTTTAGCATTTAGTTTAGTTATTTTAATTTAGTTATTTTATTTTTGGTTATTTTTATTTATATCTGATGGATTTTTTTAAGAGTGATGCATTTTTTTTTTATGATAGGCTACAAATGTACATTTGCATAGTGAAAATGGTTGATCCACAAAAATATAATTAATTGGTCGCTTACATTAAAAAAATACTATAGTAAATACTATTGTGTTTTTGAACCGTACTATAGTAAATTGTAGTATACTGTATATATTATAGTATTTACAACAACACTTTGTTAATGAATGATACCTCATACTGTAGTATTAACTATAGTGAACTCATAATAAATAGTGTAGTATATTTTAGTTTTTACTACAGTAAACAGTAGTGTATTGTAGTATAATATACTCTATAGTTGTAGAAAACTTAGTACAGTGTTTTGTTTATATTACTATAGTTGTTATATTACCACAGCAACTATAGAATTACCACAACAAATTAATTCAAGTACTTTTCGATAGTATGGTTCAAAAACACTAGAGTATTTACTATAAATTACTATAGTATTTTTTCATGTGGCGAACATTATACTGTAAATGAATTTATGTTGCTTTTAAGCATCGATTCAATGATGGTGAAACTGAAATAAAACCTACATTTAATATAACAATTATGTTGTTCATTATCCTCATGTTTTTGAATTAATACATTAATTAATTAATTAATTAAAAACCAGGTGTAAACCATGTATTTGTGGACATTAGCAGGGCCACCAGACGGGATGTGTTTCACACGGAACGACTGAACTGTAAATGACTTTGCAGTTCTCAGCTGAAAAAGAGATAAAATTGCTTACAATATTAAGATGAGGTGAATGCATTTCATTCAAACGATATTATATTTTTCTAGAACAAAAAAATGCATTTTGTTTGCGCATAGTAAAGCAGAATAAAAGCTGTTTTTTCTTATTTACAAGCTGATAATTCGTTTTAAAGAGATAGGATAACTTAAAATAATTAATAATTAGCTTTAAACAGCTACATAATATAACTTTAGCCTTTAAATGACCATTGATTCATTTAACCTGTATGATATTTAAAATGTTTAATATTGCTGGGATATTCGCAGATGTACACTTTTCACAAAAGAAATGAAGTCTTATTTTTTCAATGCATAGGTTTCATATCATATTTAAAACTTGTTTAAATGGATCAGACAGTTTTGAAACCTGCTGCCAGACTGAATAGTTCTCCTCTGATTAGATGTTTTGTGGTCAGAATTTCTCCCCTGCTTTGAGAGCTCAGTTTATTTATGTGACACTTTGTTTAAACAGAAAAATGCAAAGTCAGATTTCATTTTATATGTGACGCTGAAAAGCCGCAGTTTCATTTGGACACAAGGTGATTATTCTGTCGAAAAATTAAGAGTTTCATTTCAGATAAAAAAAAGTTTCTGTATTTTTTCTTCTTCTTCACATTTTTGGGGAGTAACAGTTCACTGAAGCACAGATGTTTCACAGCGATTCACTTTAAGTTTGGGCCTGTAAGAATCCAGTGGTTTCCTGAGTCTTTTGTGTTTTATTGTCTTGTTTTTACTTGTGCAAAGCAGATATAATCACAGAAGGGATGTTGTGTGTCAGATTTACAGTAATCGTGTTTGTTTGACTCACTCACCCTCACGAATGATAGCAGATCTGAAAGAGATGTGTGCATGAATTCATTTTGCATGATGTCTGTGTGGACGGATAGTCAAAAACACATTTTTAGCCGTGCATCTGCTCTCTTTGTATTCGTCGCATGAACTCTGACTGAATATTAGAAGGGCACATGAATTGACTCACAAAGGCACCGGTCTGTTGGCTGTCCACACTTCGTTGGCTCGCACCTCCGTTATGAGTATGAATTGTTAATTGGTTAATTACTCACAGCACCTTTGGCACACTAAATGACCGTAATGAGGACGCGTACCGTTTCCCATGCTGAAGAGCCCCCGCGAGCCAGATTCCCCTCTGACTTCCTTCCCCTTTAACTGCGACTCTCTTTATTTCTCAGTGCCATGCTGAGCGGAGAAAATGAATGAATACAATTAGATATTTCAGGACCTTCATTCCGGCTGTGCGGCTCCTCTACTGGAGACCCGGGTGCAGGGGTCACGCGGCCTCCGAACGGAAACCCAGCATACATTCGGCTGTAACACGATAGTTGGTTTGCTCGTGAAAATGTTCCATGATGAACCGGTCAGAAATGTGTTCCCACTCGACTCAAACGTGCAGGACCATCCAGTGTTTACAGGACAACTGTGATTATGTTTACAACAGTGTTTCCCGTAAAAGTCCCTAAACATGAGTTAACATTTATGTGTATAATATTTTTAATAAGCTATATATATATATACACACACACATACACGTATATCAAAGTTTAAAACATTAAGGTTGCTTTTGAAAGAAGTCTCTTCTGCTCACCAAGGCTGCATTTATTTGATCAATACTGTAAAAATACTGTATAATACTACTACTGTAATTAATACTGTAAAAAATGTGAAATATTTTTACTGTGTAAAACAGCTGTTTTCTATGTGAATATATAGTAAAATGTAATTTATATCCTGTGATCAAAGCTGAATTTTCAGCATCATTACTCCAGTCTTCAGTGTCACATGATCCTTCAGAAATCATTCTAATATGATGATCTGCTGCTCAAGAAACATTTATGATTATTATCAATGTTGAAAACAGATAATATTTTTGTGGAAACTGATATATTTTATTTTTCAGGATTCTTTGATGAATAGAAAGTCTAAAAGAACAGCATTTATTTCCAGCAATTTATTTAATGCATTTTTGCTAAATTAAAGTATTAATTTATTTTCTTTTTCTTTTTAAATCCTACTTAACCCAAACTTTTGAATGGCAGTGTATCATGATTTCCCCCCCAAAAAACTTGCAAAACTTCCACAAAACAAAAAACAAACAGCATTTTCAATATTGATAATAATAAGAAATGATCTTAGAATGATTTCTGTAGGATCATGTGACACTGAAGACTGGAGTAATGATGCTGAAAATTCATCTTTGATCACAGGAATAAATTACACTTTACTATATATTCACATAGAAAACAGCTATTTTTAATTATAATAATATTTCACATTTTTTACTGTTTTTTTTTTATCAAATAAACGCAGCCCTAGTGAGCATAAGAGCAAAAAAACTTTGTTTCCAAACTTTACCTATATATATTTTTTATTAAAGTATTTAATACTTTCGTTTAATAAAGTATTTTTTACCTATTATTTATTAATACTGCATTTTCAAAAGCAAAACAAAAAACATTTTACAAGTTTCTACTGCTGCTTTAGTTTAGCCCAGATGAATTTTCGTAGAGTAATTCTCACCATATTGAATTGAACTGACTTCCACAAACTTTGTGCTCCGCATGTAACAGCTTACATGCACTTGTATGTATTTTATGTGCATTTTAGCACCTTCTCATTTCTCTTCTGTGGAAGGTTAAAAAAGTAAAGCAATACATAATCCATCTCAGCTGAGAAATGTAAAACACGGTACGTTCCTCATGCGTGTGGCGCTGCTGCCTGCTTTCTTCAGTCATATATGAAAACAGAGCCTCTTATTCTTCAGTTTTAAACAGATCCTGCTGCAATTCAGACTGACTTGACTGGTTTTGACACTGCCTATTTTCCTCTTTGAGCCTTGTAAAAACCTCTCCCGTGGTATGTAGAATGTGCTTTGCCTTTTTGCTGTCGAAATTCATTCTCAGAGGGGATTAAAGATGGTTTGTGTACTGAAGAGTTCAGCAGGTCCATGAGAAACCTGGTCTGGAGAATTATTATTATGATTTTAAAGAACAGACGATGACATAAAGGACAAAAATTAAACGAGGATGACAGTGGATTAATGTTAGGCAGAAAAATAACATCACTGTAACCCTGCAACAGCTCATTAGGTGTTTAAAAAGGCAGCAGAACATTATGCCATGACACAATGTTTTTATTTAATAAAGACAAAAACAAGTTGAGCCAGGGATTTGCTGTCTGTTGACTTTGGATACGCAGTGCCCGTATAAAACATCTCAGTATCAGATGCTCTTTCAAGATAAGGCTTTGTAAACTCTGATGCCCGGTGTCGTGGTCTGACAGTCGATTCTGCTCTGGATTAGACGTACATGAGTGAACGCTGAAGAGATGCAGCTGCAGTTCACTTCAGAATCTGCATGCAGGATCAATTTGTTTTCAGCAACATTCTTGTGCATAATTAGATTTATTTAACTCTTATTGAGCTGTGCCTTTAAAACCGCATGTTCTGGTCCGTTTTTAATATGTGACAGAAGAATGTACATTTTGTTGTACATGTTTTGTGCATTATAATCTATAAAAATGCATACACTAAAAAATGCTGGGTTAGAAAGTTGGGTTAAAATTGGACAAACCCAGTGATTGGGTTGTTTTAACCCAGCGATTGTTAAATGTTTGCCCAACCTGCTGGGTAGTTTTATTTAACTCAACTGTTGTTTTAAAATTAACATTAATTAATAAGTTTAATGAATAACAATTAAACAAACATTAATTAAACTGCTTATTAATAAATGTTCACATTTTTGATTATTATTCTTTCCTCTAGTGATTATGTGTCTGATTTTTAATTTCCAACCTATTTTGGGTTCATTTTAATCCAGACATATAGTCATTTTTAAACAATAATTGAGTTAAATAAAACTGCCCAGCATGTTGGGTCAAACATTTATCTCAACCACTGGGTTAAAACACCCCATTCGCTGGGTTAAAACATCGCAATCGCTGGGTTAAAACATCGCAATCGCTGGGTTAAAACATCCCAATCGCTGGATTAAAACATCCCAATGGCTGGGTTAAAACAACCCATTCTCTGGGTTAAAACAACCCAATCGCTGGGTTAAAACATCCCATTCTCTGGGTTAAAACATCGCAATCGCTGGGTTAAAACAACCCATTCGCTGGGTTAAAACATCGCAATCGCTGGGTTAAAAAATCCCAATAGCTGGGTTAAAACAACCCATTCTCTGGGTTAAAACAACCCATTCGCTGGGTTAAAAAATCCCAATAGCTGGGTTAAAACATCCCAATCGCTGGGTTAAAACAACCCATTCGCTGGGTTAAAACATCCCAATCACTGGGTTAAAACAACCCATTCGCTGGGTTAAAAAATCCCAATAGCTGGGTTAAAACAACCCAATCGCTGGGTTAAAATATCGCAATTGCTAGGTTAAAACAACCCATTCGCTGGATTAAAACATTGCAATCGCTAGGTTAAAACAACCCAATCGCTGGGTTAAAACATCCCAATCGCTGGGTTAAAACAACCCAATCGCTAGGTTAAAACAACCCAATCGCTGGGTTAAAACATCGCAATCGCTGGGTTAAAAATTCCCAATAGCTGGGTTAAAACAACCCATTCTCTGGGTTAAAACATCGCAATCGCTGGGTTAAAACAACCCATTCGCTGGGTTAAATCATCCCAATCGCTGAGTTAAAACATCCCATTCGCTGGGTTAAAAAATCGCAATCGCTGGATTAAAACAACCCAATCGGTGGGTTAAAACATCCCAATCGCTGGATTAAAACAACCCAATCGCTGGGTTAAAACAACCCAATCGCTGGGTTAAAACAACCCAATCGCTGATTTTGTCCATTTTCAACCTAACCTGGGTTTCTAACCCAGCATTTTTTAGAGCGTATGGTGATTAAAATAAGCTAATGCATGAGGCAGATGTTTGTGCATAGTCTAAAGTGAAGTTTTTGGTTTATGGTTTTATTCATAATGGATATTTAACATAAATTACTATTTGAAGCTTGAGAGCAAATAATGCTTTACTGTTATTCGGCTAAATGTAGCATGACGCCCATGTGGCGGGTGCATCGGTCATGCCTGCTTCTCCCGTGCCATTCCACATTCACACCTCAGTTTAAGGAAAATAAATCAGTCTGCAGCTGCGGGCCAATTCTCAAGAAACTGAAACAGGTTTGGAGACTCGCCAGGCAGGTAAGCTGCCATAAGATTTCATAAGTACAGAAAATAAATTGCACAAACAGTCAGTGATTGTGCAGTGCATTATTTTTAATGTGTATCAGTGTTTACTCCACCGAGAGGCTGAGTACAAACAAACAAACAAACCGAAAGCGGGCTCTCGCTCCTCTCTGGACCGCCCGCTGCTCCGTGAAGAGATGGAGCGGGCCGCTGTAAATATTGAGCGGCCGGTTCCTCTCTCTCTTCCTCACGGCCAGGCCTCGGCCGCTCTGAAAGGCCACTATTGTTTCCTCTCGCTGTCGCCTCTCCACAACCCGGGCCGAAAGTATGCATGTATTTAGAGAAAAGGAGAGCAGGAGAGGATAAAGGGGGTGAATGGAGAGGGGTTCATGGTCCTGCTTGTAATACTCTCTGCGTTTACAGGGACAGACTTTTCCCTCACCACATCGTTCTCCCACGCCAAATGGCGTTTCACAGACGCATGTGTCTGGCTGCTTCTACCGGGCTTCCTCGAACAATATAGGTGACATTTTGGAGCTCAGGGTCTGTGACGAGCCCTAAGCCGACAGGATTAACCCCAGAACTGAGCTTTGTCCTTCTTGCGCTCAAGTCTTCTGGGGGTGGAGGGGATTTCATGATGGTTTGAGGAGTGTTTTGTTGCACCCAAGATACAGTATCAGCCGTCACTGTTGTTGTAAAGATTTCTGGATCCGTGCACAAAGCACAAAGGAACGTTTCCCAAAACAGATTCAGATTCCCCTGCGTGTAGAGCAGCAGATACACTCGACTGAAGGGATGTTTCTGAAGATCTAAAGACCTTGTGATCTGAAGCCTTCGTATTAAATACTTCAGATTAATTTGGTTCTGCCCACATATGAATTCTTCACAAAAATGAAATTTTTTGTTGATTTTATTTTTTTGTTGTGTGTTTAAATAAAATATATAAATATTAAATAATATTAAATAAGTTAAAAATAAAATTAAAAATAAATAAAAAAACGCATACATGTATTTCTTTAAGAAGTATTTACATAATTTATATTATATATAAAAATCTAAATATTTTTGTTAAATATATACATGCATGTGTATATATATATATATATATATATATATATATATATATATATATATATATACACAGTACACACACATATATTATGGAAACAAACTTTTATTTTAGATGTGATTAATCACGATTAATCGTTTAAATTTATTTTATAGATAAAAAATATATAAACATTTTTTATTTATTTTTTGTTTGTTAACTATTATTTAAAATTGTATTTATTTAATCAGATAAACTCGATTGAATTTAAGTTTCTCAAGATCTAGATTGTTTAAAAGCTTTAAAATAAAAATAAATATAAATTCTGCCTACATTTGAATTGTTTACAAAAATGTAACTTAATTTTTTTAATTTAAATTTAATTGTATTTAATTGTATTGTTGTGTTTAAATAAAATATATAAATATAAAATAATATTAAATTAATTAAAAATAATATATATATATATATATATATATATATATATATATATGTATACAGTACACACACACACATATATAACTAATTTATTTTTGTTTATTTAATTTAATTTAATTTTATGAGCTATTTGAATTTGTTTCTCAAGATCTAAGGACCTTTTTATTTGCTTAAAATAAAATTAAATGGAAATTCTGCATACATTTGAATTCTTTACAAAAATGCAACTTTTTACTTATTTTAATTTTATTTAATATTGTGATATTTTATTTATTTTTTATTTATGTTAATACATTTATTGTTGTTATTTTAAATAATGACTTAATTCTCATTCCACAGTTACTTTTGTGTAATTTTATAGTTGATTAAATTACAATTTTAACAGTCTAGAACAGAACAATGTGACAAACTTTTGACCGGTCTTGTTTAACGAAAAGCCTTCGGTTTGTAAAACAGTGTTCTTTGTCTTAAGTGTGCGGTCAAGTATGTTTGACAACTTAAAACTTGAAGTTTGTTGACGTTGTTCTCTCAGATTTTGCTGTTATGAAAACTAGTTTGCCGTTGGAGTAAATCCTCCAGGATCACCTGGAAATGCCGGCGTGTTGTTGATGTTCCGGGGCGAGTGGGTCTGACAGAGGTTTGTTTGTTTAGTGTCTCTGGGAGTAAAGTGACTCGAGGTCTCCTCATTCATGAGGTAATGGCGTGGAGTCACTAAAGGGCTTAAAAAGCCATCGGCTCATTGTCTACTGACACAAAACCCTTTCCTCTTTAATCCCCCTTCCTCTCCTCCATAGAAACCTTCCTGCTCACATTCGGCATTCATATTAATCAGTGTTAAAGGCCTAATGAGATAAATAAGACTTAAGAGGAACCCTGGAGTGTCTTTGGAAGTCTGCAGAAACTAAGTTATAAATTTGCCCTGTTTCTTTCAGTGGCTGAGAACGTTTAATTGTGCTTTTCTGATAGTTTTTGCGTTTGCGTTTGACTGAAATGCTCCTGACCGAGGATTTGAAGATGATGCGTTCACCGTGTCCCGCCAGGATCTGTTTCTAAAGCTGTGTTTGTTTGGCTGCTGATCTCTTTGCTTCCCAAACCTTGAGCTGTTTTTCTGCCCCCTCGGTGCTCAATGGTCCGGTCTGCACGGAAGAGGCCATCTGGGGCGGCTTCTCTCTCCTCTCTCTCTGGACTAATCGGGGATTACTGGCCCTTTACATTTTCTGTAATAGGCTCAGGGCTTTAGGGGGCTGTCGGGGTGTCTCCTGCACCCGAGTGTTTGATTTAGGCCCAGTGTTGTGGCTACTGCGGGTGACTGACGGTTAGTTAATGCCGGATCACACAGATCCAGATGGTGAAGGTGGATTCATTGACTGTGAAGACAGAGGTCTAAACTAAAAGTTCACACCTCGTGGCTGATGATGTGTAAATATGAATAATACTCGGTTGCGTAATGAGGGAAATATCTGGAGTCCAGGGATATTCGCATTAGACAGAAAGCGTTTTAAGATTTGATTACATTTTCTGAGATTAAAAGTCTGTGTGTCTGTATTAACCATCAGTAATCTTCTAATTATTTTACTGATGTAAGAAACCATAAATGTGTAAATATAATGAAATGCTGAATTAACTGAATGCATCATTAATTGTTATGAAAGAAAAATATTCAAGCAGAAATTATTTAGCTATAGAAATCTGCATTGTTAAATTAAAATTTGTAAGATGCAAATCTTTCAATCTCATTTAATAATAATAATAAGTAATAATAAAACTGTCAGAAATTAATGAAATCATATATAATAATAATTATATTTATTATTATTATTATAAAAAAGTGTTTCTTGCTCATTGACATTAAATACTTTTGGGAAGTTGACAATTAAGTTTAAACTATAACTATTTTGCTAAATTTATATATTGTTATTATTTTTATTGTTTTAAATATATATAACAATTTAATATATATATATATGTGTATATATATTTATGTATATGTTAGTTATTTCTTGCATTTAAATATAATTCAATTAAATTGCAATTAAATATATATAAATATATAAATATTAAACATTTAAATATTGTGCACTCATTGAAAATGTTTAATTAATTAAAAAAAATACATAAATATACATTTGAAATAATTTTTTTATTGTTATTCATATTTATTTTTGAGTGCATTTGACCATACACACACACACACACACACACACATATTTCTTGCATTTAAATATTGTGCACTCAATGAAAATGTTTAATGGTTTAAAAAAATATACATAAATGTACATTAGATATAGTTTTATTGTTATTCATACTTATTTTTCAGTGCATTTGACCACACACACACACACACACACACACACACACACACACACACACACACACACACATATATATTTTTCTTTTTATCTTGCATTTAAATATTGTGCACTCAATGAAAGTGTTTAAATATTTTATATTTATATATATAAAATATGTAAAATCTGATGGTAGCACATCTGTACTCTTATGGTTTCCATATTCACGTTTTAATAGTTGTGTTTTGAAATGGGTTTCATGGTTTTATTCCCCCTTTTTTGTGTGTGTACAAATCTTCTGAACTCAACCTGCAGAAGAAAGACTGTGATGTGTTTTGGGGGAGACGATCAGCCAATGGAAGCTCAGCATTTCCTGCCGTCTGATTGGTGCAGACAGCGAAGCCGAGTGTGATGGTGGCGAGTGTATAAAATATTAAGAGCTGTTTGTGATCTCACAGTTCAAGCTGTGCAAACCTTCGCACGCAATCCTGAAGAAATGAGGTCAAGGCGACCGCGTTGAAACGGCAAAGGTGACCGTGAAATCTGAGGGTTCAAATGTTACTTCTGTGGTTGTTGCATGTGTATTTAATGGCGAGATGTAGGACGGGGCCTTTTTAGATCAAGATTGCACTTTTTGTCTTGTTTTCAAATATCTAAACATTCTTAAATCAAGATGCATTTACTGGAGAAACAAAATCACTGAAGATATTAAGTCTTGTTTATAAAAATAAATCAAAATTAAGTTTGTTTATGTTTAAAACAAGAAAAACAAATGTGCAAATGGCGTCAGAAAAATAATCTTGTTTTCCCTTTGAATTAAGCTCATTTTTCTGACTCCATTGGCAGATATTTGTTCTTGTTTTAAACACAAACTCACTTCATTTTGATTCATTTTTCAAACAGTCATTTTGCTTCTCCAGTGAATGTATCTTGATTTAAGGATGTTTAGATTTTTTTTTGCAGTGTAAAGGTAAATATCATTATATACAAGCTGATTGTTAATCTTCCACGCTGAATATTCAGCTAAAAAAAATACTCTTTTTGTTCTGTAGACTTTTATTCCCCAAATGTTTTCCCCTTTCCTAGCAACTCACCACAGAAATCCTGTCTGTCGAAGTGCCGTGTCGCTCTTAGCCAAGTGTCGATAGATGCAGCAGAGTTTCTCAATGCCCAGAAACCGCTGCGGCGCTCAGTAATACGACTTTCCCTCCAGCTAAAAACGGCAGGAACGTTCCTCACACTAGTCCTGCCTCTGTCGCCGTATCGCTGGTAAGAGCTACATGGCACGAAGGTGCCTGAATTATTCACGCCCATAATCGGCCTTTATGTCATATCGCCCGGGCTGGGGCCTGTGTTATTCTAGTGCATAATTGATGCTGCTCAGAAGTGGAAAAGTTAGAATAGCAGAAGTAATGTGAAGGGAAAGTGCAGGCAGGCGCGAGGCGAGGGCTGTCGGGGCAGGAGGATTGCGTGCAGGGGTCAGACGCAATCTCGGGACGGGGAGGCGGTCCGGCTGCATCAGGCGTAACCAGCGCTGACATTGAGCTGAGCTGGAATATCGACTCTCTGAAGATTTACAGCCTGCCGATGACTAGAGAGAACAGCACAAAAAAAAAAAAAAAAAAAAAAAAATGGCTGGCATCAATTGTGGCTTTGCTTTTTGTTTCAAAGCATTCTTGAGTCGCTCTGGTGCAATAGTAATTGGAAAAAGAAAAGTTTTTCCTTTTTTTTTGCCAGCCATATTTGGTCAGAACAGATCTCGGTGGTAATCAGGATCAGATCTACATGCTAAATTAATTATATTGACGGTCCAGCGTTGAGGTGTTTATAGAGCTGCGCATTATGCGTCATTGGGAATAACTTGTCATGCTTTTTATTTTCTTGCTGATTTTACACTAGCGAGTTTGTTCTGCTCATCAAGGCTGCATTTATTTTATAAAATTGTGAAATATTATTACAATTAAAAATAACTGTTTTCCATTGTAATATATTTTAAAATGTAATTTATTCCTGTGATGAAAAGCTGAATTTTCAGCATCATTACTCCAGTCCATGCTGAAAATTCAGCTTTGATCACTGGATATAAATTACAGTTTACTATATATTCACATACATAAAAGTTATTTTAAATTACAAAAATGTTTCACTATTTTTAGTGTATTTTTAATCAAATAAATGCAGTAGAAGAGACTTAATTATTCCAAACTTATTCCTGGCCAACAGTGTAATTTCCTTCTCAATAGCCAAATGTAAATACAGTATTGTGACAATGCAGAAAACTTCAGTTTTGCAAGTTTTGTGTCGCTCGCATTCCAGCGACTGCTCTTAAAGTGAAAGCTTAAACCATGTCATTAGTTAGCAGCCTCTAATTAAGTCTCATTGGTTTCTCCTCTAGTGCTCCTTTTGTGCAGCACAGATTTACCTGGCAGAAACACGGTCCGTCTCAAATTAAAAGTGCACACATGGCCTTAGGTTGAGTTTGTTTTACACCTTGCCAACCCTCAGTTGTCCAACTCCCAGCCACGGAAACCATGTCTTTTGTGTTTCTGAACAAAGACTGCTGGGATTTAGTTACTAGCCTGTGAGCTTAAGAAGCAACCGAACACAACGGTTACAAAGAAGCTTGTGGGAAATTCTTAATCTTCAGGTGAACACGACACCTGAGAAACAAATGCATGAGGGCATGTTTATGGTGACTCACGTACAGCGAAAACACACACATATTGCAGTTCATGCATTTTAATTACAAACTGACGTATTGCTTAATTTGTTTATTCAAACTTGTTTTTGTTTACAGTAACTGATCAAATCATGCGATCTGCAGCCAAATCCAGACACTTCTGCCAGTAAAAGACAAACCTCCATCCAAAATCAACCAGCAATGATAAAACATTCGTTCTGGACAGAAACATAAATATTTCCATAAAGAGATGAGGTAATACACCCGTAAAAATGTGTCTTGCTGCGTGAGCAATTAGTGGTCTAAAGAAAAGCACTCCATCCAAGCTGACTTTACAATGCTTTTATGGCATGTATGAGCAGCTACAATGCAGCCATAAAGCATCTGATAGACGCATTAGTCTCTGCGTGTCCAGGAAACATATAAAGAGAATTTATGAGCGCTTTCTCAGTGAGAGCACCTTCAGAAGACACAAGTCAAATCACCAACAAAGACATGAGTTATTAATATCCACCATCACCACAACAACATCACTGTTGTCAAAATATGAAAGACCCACTATTATTCGCTTTTACAAAGTCTTGATGTTGTTTTTGTGCTCTACTAGAACAGGTTTTCCTGCTTGAATGTTGATTATTTTCCTCATATTCTCCATTGTTCAGCTCCTCTCTTCCCAGTCTGTCAGTCTGTTTAGTTCCTGTCTCTATGAAGCCCCTCCTTCTGAAAAGCACAGTGTGCTCTGATTGGTCGGATGGAGCAGTGTGTTGTGATTGGTGTTTGGGAAATGTCCCGCCCCTTACCATAACCGCCAGTTTCAACTAACTCAACCAGGCCCCGCCCCTTTATTTTGGGTGGGAATTATTTAAATGAGGAGAATGTATCCATTATTACAAATTTTTAACGTACAATTTTAATTTCATCAAGTTTATTGGTGGTTTTTCTTAGGGATTCACCGACATGAAAATTTTGGCTGATACGATAACCGATAATTCTTTATATTTTAAAAACAGATATATTGGCTGATAAATCTAAATCAAAAATTTTATATAATTTTTGAGAGCCTGATTACAAAAACAAGTCTCACCATTAAAAGCCATGTCCCAAACACACAATTATAATGTTCTCATTATAATATTATGAAGCTTATATGACAGACTCGCTTTGTACTTAAGTGATTTCAATCATATTTCAAGCAATTCAAATCCATCATGATGGACAGTGTGCATCTGAAGTGTCTCAGCTGAAGGAAATAATCCATTATTTATCGTTTTTAATTTATAGGCCAAATTTACTCATCAGGCCGATAACGATAACATTAAAAATGAACATATATTGGCTGATACCGATATGGTGGCCGATATATTGTGCATCCCTAATTAGTGGTGCAGATTTTTTTGGCTAATTACATTGATAAACCTGTAGGTGGCAACAAATGTCTCTTTATGATTGAATCAATCGATTCGTTCAAAACACTGATTCATTCAGGAATGAAACAAATGTGTGTCTCTATGAATGAGTCATTGAATCATTCACTCATTCTGTTGGGCTTCGTTTGAAATTATTTACGTTTATGAAGCAAATACAGATAAATTAATTGACAATACTGTGTTTAAAATTGATTAAACAATTATTTATTTAATAAATATTTAAAAAAAAAAAAAATTTGTTTTGTCTGTGAATTAGTGGTAGGGATGCACGATATGAAAATTTTGACCGATACCGATAACCGATAATTCTTTATATTGGCCAATATATACATCAAAATTTTCTATATAATTTTTGAGAGCCTGATTACAAAAACAAAAGTCTTACCATTAAAAGCCATGTCCCAAACACACAATTATAATATTCTCATTATAATATTATGTATCTTATATGACAGACTTGCGCTGCACATGTTGCACTTTACTGTATTTTTCTTTTTGAAGTGATTTCAATCATATTTCAAGCAATTCAAAACCATCATGGTGAATGTGTGCATCTGAAGTGTCTCAGCTGAAGGAAATAATCCAATATTTATCGGCTTTAATATATTGGCCAAATTTTCTTATCTGGCCGATAACGATAACATTAAAAAATATATCGGCCGATATCAATATGGTGGCCTATATATCGTGCATCCCTAGTTTTTCTTTCACTCCGCTTTGATAATATTGTGTAAATCATCATATCGTGTTGCGCTAAATCTCCATCACCAGATTATAGGTGTCATCTTCATGAAGTCTGCTCTGAAACTCTCTGGATTTGGGAAATCAGCTCCTTCAGATGGAGTTAAATGGGGGTCCGGTACATTTGGACCCCCCATATGATTTTGTTTCCACAGATTCATGCAGGATCTTATGCAGCTTCGGGCGCTTATAGATTATTTCTGCTGCTCTTGCTGTGGTGTTAATTGAGTTCTCTGCTTGTTTAGGATTCACGGACACAAGACGCTGTGGAAACGATCGTACCCTGCTGATAAAACCCACTGATGATTATTTTCATGACTTTTTGCTATTTGCATCATTCATTATAGCTTGAGCCATCATGTAATTAAAAAGATGTAACTGTCAATTATGAAAGCAGCAATTGCATTCTTTAGGAGCGAGATCTTGCACTGCATGGCCGTTTCTCCTAATGAACTCTTTGTTTTAAATTATTGTAAGTATCGGCACTTAAATGAACTTTTATCAGCACAATGATCTGCACGTCACATTAAAATGTCTGAAGAGGGTAGTGTAACCATTTAATATAGTACACAGTACTTTTATGTTGCTTCTTTTATTTTTTGGAATTATTTGAATAAGAATTATTTTAGTTTTTGTGTATATTAAGTTATTATGGGTCAATTATTATTATTATATTGTATATTATTTAAAAATGTTTTTTGCTTCACTTTAATACATTTTTTTACCTCAATTTGATCCAAAATAACTTAACATAATTAAAAAAAAAACTAAAATGAATAAAATAATTAGGTTTTTAAAAATAAATTTGGGCTTTTTTTGTTATTTTGGTCAATAATTTGCTAAATTCTGGTTATTTTTCTGAGATATTTACCCAGATAATATAGAATATAGCTGGCAAAATGTCATTATATATTTATATATATATTGATAATAATTAAAATTATTAAAAATAATTAAAAACTACTATGTATGTATATATATATATATATATATATATATATATATATATATATATATATATATATATATATACATAGTAGTTTTTAAATTCTGAAAATATACATAATTATCATGTCTTTTTATACATTGTTTCACATTATTTATTTTTAATATATATTTTTTTCTATTTCATCTTGATAATAATGGTTGTATATCATATTTTTATACTCTTATATAAATGTCCTTGTGGTTTCTCTTCATTTTCCGGTAGTTTTCTTCCTCTAAATTTCTTGATATATTACTTTTTATATTGAGAATTATATAAATTTGACCAACAAGCTATGAAATTCATATTTATGTATTGTATTCTTCATAGTAGGTGTTTTTTCTAGTCTATATAATGTTTTAGCGTAATTATTGTGTGGTTTGCATAGTAAACACTCAAATATTTCTACGCTCATCTTATGTTAAGCCTTGTCGTATTTTAAAATATTCTCCTTTCTTGAAGGTTTCACTGATTTCTTCATGTCTGTTGTCGTCGTTCTGTGATCTGTTAGAGACAGTAGAGAGTTTTCAGGTGCCTGAATCTCTTTTGGGTTTGATGGTGTCTGGTTTGGGTGGAGGCCGAGGGCCGTGGCGTGTCGATGAGTGGCCGGTGTCTGGAGATCAGAGAGCGGGGGGCGGCGTGTGGGTTGAGTGAATCACGTGACTTTGGCTTTTGAGTTTTTCCCTGATGGCTTTTGGCACGCAATGCTGGAGCTCTGCTTCTGCCACCAACCAACCAACCGCCCGACCGACGGACCAACCAGCGCCTACGGAACGATCTTCCAAGGACGTGAAAGCACAAGTGAGCCAATAAGGAAAGACGGCTTGTATCACTATGCATGAAGAGGAAATGCTTTGTTAAATCTGACTTCTGTTGCCTTGATCTGGTGCTTACTAGAATGAATACGATGTAGGTCATAGGAGCTAGTGAGTGATGGCGCGCTTCAAAGAGGACTTTCTCTTTAATGAGATTATTATTTTTGGGTTTTTCTTCATGTGGCTCTTTTTATTCACAGAGAAAAGTACCATTGAACCCTTGCTCACATTCACACTGGATTGCTGTAAATCCATTTTGCAGACAGGAGCCGATTCACTGTACAATGAATTTTGTTTAAAAAAAAAAAACACTTTTTAGCAATTCATTATATCATGTCGAATCAAACATATATTTATATTTCAGTATTTTAAAGAGTGTCCCAGAAAAGTGTCTGCTGAAAGATGCTAAATTAAAGGGATTCTTTTATATTTAGCACTATATTGTTATTGATATATTATCGTCCTTGATGTGAATTAACCAAAATCTATTTACACTACTTACACAGTGTCTATTTGCAAAGGTTATTTTCACTACAGTATCTGGATAACGACTCAGATACTGTAGCTGGCAGAAGGTCCAGCACATTTGCACTTTACACTTAGTGTATAAACCGCTGCCAAATATTCATGGGTGTGTTTGTGCTGTTACATGATTTGCATAATTCCTGGGTGTTAAAACTCAGACTGTGTGTGCAAAATAAACAGCACTGTCAGCGGACGCTATTCATTCTCACTCAACTCCCCCGAGAGTTTGCCGAAGTGGGAACGTTTTGGTGCTTTTCCGTGTCCTGTGAAACGCTCTTTGCACCTGCGCTGAGAAATGAGTCTGCAGAATTAAAGCACAGCACATTGATTTTTTCCCCTCTCTCTTTCCCTTTTTTAATATCCTGCTGCCATTACCTGACTCACAAAATGACCAGTCAATATCACATCTGCATTGTGATTAAAGCACAGAGAAAGGGCTTTTCTCTCTGAGAGTCACTATATATATATAACGTACAGAGGTTGAGAATCCGATTGTATTTCCAGATAAGCTCAGATGATGTAGCCGTTCCACTTTAATTAAAGTCTCGGCTGCTGGAGGGAGTGAGACAGTTCAGACAGACAGACGTGAAGTCATTTGCCTTTTTTGAGAACAACTTTTACCATTTAAAGTAAGTGTTTTTTAATGTTAAAATACTATTTTATTTTTTATCTTTTTGGTAACCACTAAGACCAGTTTGAATTATATACAGTTGTAAATAAGATTATATAAGTACATTTTACAAGCAGATACTATTTCAGTCTTTCTTTATCAAAATGTAATGTTTACTTTAATGTTACTTGCCATTTCTTTGTGAAAATTACTAGCAATTTCTAAATGTACACTCTAAAAAATTCGCTGGGTTAAAACAACCCAATCATTGGGTTAAAACAACCCATTAGGTGAGTTAAAACATCCCTTTCGCTGGGTAAAAACAACCCAGTCGTTGGGTTAAAACAACCCATTCGCTGGGTTAAAACAACCCAATTGTTGGGTTAAAACAACCCATTCGCTGGGTTAAAACATTCCAATCGCTGGGTTAAAACATTCCAATCGCTGGGTTAAAACATTCCAATTGCTGGGTTAAAACAACCCAATTGTTGGGTTAAAACAACCCATTCGCTGGGTTAAAACAACCCATTCTCTGGGTTAAAACATTCCAATCGCTGGGTTAAAACAACCCAATCGTTGGGTTAAAACAACCCATTCGCTGGGTTAAAACATTCCAATTGTTGGGTTAAAACATTCCAATCGCTGGGTTAAAACAACCCATTCGCTGGGTTAAAACATTCCAATCGCTGGGTAAAAACAACCCAATCGCTGGGTTAAAACAACCCATTCGCTGGGTTAAAACATTCCATTCGCTGGGTTAAAACAACCCAATCGTTGGGTTAAAACAACCCATTCGCTGGGTTAAAACAACCCAATCGTTGGGTTAAAACAACCCATTCGCTGGGTTAAAACAACCCATTCTCTGGGTTAAAACATTCCAATCGCTGGTTTAAAACATTCCAATTGCTGGGTTAAAACAACCCAATTGTTGGGTTAAAACAACCCATTCGCTGGGTTAAAACATTCCAATCGCTGGGTTAAAACAACCCAATCGCTGGGTTAAAACAACCCAATCGTTGGATCAAAACAACCCAGTCCTTGGGTTAAAACAACCCATTCGCTGGGTTAAAACATCCCATTCGCTGGGTTAAAACAACCCAATTGTTGCGTTAAAACAACCCATTCGCTGGGTCAAAACAACCCATTCGCTGGGTTAAAACAACCCAATCGTTGGGTCAAAACAACACAGTCGTTGGGTTAAAACAACCCATTTGCTGGGTTAAAACAACCCATTGGCTGGGTTAAAACAACCCAATCGTTGGGTCAAAACAACCCAATTGTTGCGTTAAAACAACCCATTCGCTGGGTCAAAACAACCCAATCGCTGGGTTAAAACAACCCAATCGTTGGGTCAAAACAACCCAGTCGTTGGGTTAAAACAACCCATTCGCTGGGTTAAAACATCCCATTCGCTGGGTCAAAACAACCCATTCGCTGGGTCAAAACAACACATTCGCTGGGTCAAAACAACCCATTCGCTGGGTTAAAACAACCCAATCGTTGGGTCAAAACAACACAGTCGTTGGGTTAAAACAACCCATTTGCTGGGTTAAAACAACCCATTGGCTGGGTTAAAACAACCCAATCGTTGGGTCAAAACAACCCAATTGTTGCGTTAAAACAACCCATTCGCTGGGTCAAAACAACCCAATCGCTGGGTTAAAACAACCCAATCGTTGGGTCAAAACAACCCAGTCGTTGGGTTAAAACAACCCATTCGCTGGGTTAAAACATCCCATTCGCTGGGTCAAAACAACCCATTCGCTGGGTCAAAACAACCCATTCGCTGGGTCAAAACAACCCATTTGTTGGGTTAAAACAACCTTACACAAACTCTACACTTTAATAGATACATTCATTTTTATCATGCTTTTTGACAGTAAAAAAAAAGTAAATTTGCAGTAAATTTCAAGAAATAGAAATGAACGAGTCTTTGTGTCGATGCAGTTAGGCACATTAACAGTTTAAACATTATATATCAGCTCAGTAAGATGAATGAAACATGTTTGCATAGATGGAAAGATTTTTTTCACAGGAGTGTCTTGCGGTGAAAGAGGAAGCACAATAGATGTGGAATGTGCTCATATTGAGTCTCTGCCGTTCATATATTCAGCGCTCCGTCATACACACACATTTCTTTTGTTAACAGCGGCTGTAAAGTCAACCCGCCTGAACCGCGCTGATCCAAACCAAACAGCTCATGATGAGTCCTGCTGACTCGACAGACGACACACACAAACACGCACTGAAGTCCGCTGTCTGCATGATATGCTAGATATTATTGTTATTGAAGTCAACGTGAAAACATATGTAGGGTGTGACTTGATTTTATCATGAAGAGTTGATTGAATGATGAATAGTGGGTGTTTTAGAGCTGAATGTGAGTTGCATTAATGTAAACCAGCATTCAATTTCTTCTCAAATAGACTTTAGAAAGTTAAATGTAAAATTTGAGGCTCTTTATTTGCATATGTATTTCATTCTTAAGCAGTGGCCGTGTGTTCACAAATGTGAATTAAAACTGTCTGTCCTCATTGTTGTGGGTGATTGGGCGAGTGTTTTATCGGGGTGCGGTCGGTCTGGTGGCTGTTTTTATTTCCTCTTGCTATGGTGCCACCCCGATTAGACACCATCTGGTGGGTGGCATGGCATTTTGCCCATGTCCAGTCCACGATACTGTATTTCTTGTCGTGTTTTAAAGGCTTGCCATTAAGGAAATTCCCCCTTTTTTACCCCGCTGTGAGTAATTATCTCTGAGAGAGGGGCGCATTAGTGCTCACGGGGGGCGAGTGTCTGTCGTTCACGTCTCTCAAATCTTCTTTCAAGGTCACTGTTTGTCCAGGGATCATCCCTACAGCACACACACACACACACTTTCCTTGCTTCATTATTGTCTTGAGTGTAAAAGTGCATAGATGCTTCATGTCACTGAAAAATGACATCAAAAAGCTTTGTTTTTAAAGCTTTTAATTAATGCATACATACTGTAATTTTTATTTTCCAAGGATGGATGGATGGATCGATGGATTAGTTTGTCAAATTTGCCTCTATTTGGGTGTGAGCAAAAACACGCCGTTTTTGTGTGTCCCTTTAAATGCAAATGAGCTGCTGCTCCCGCCCCCTTTCCAGAAGAGGGCGGAGCTTTAACAGCTCAACAACAACAAAGCTGGAGAATCTCACGCAGCCAAAATGACGACGGTGTTCAGCCTTACATTGTTCAAACCGGAGTCGACACTGATGGAGAGACTCAGGAAGAAGTTACAACTTTTAGACGTTTCTGAATGGTTAGTGGATAAATTTATGTAGTTGCTGTGGAGTTGATTCAACTCATCCACTAGCATGTGGAGTCATGTTAATCTCTTGTGCAAATCCAGCGTTGAATTGACCCTCGTTTGTTAAAATGACGGCATGTCAACAACACTCTACTACAACAACTCTTCCTCTTCTCTAAAGCAGCCCAACATGGCCCCGCCCCCTTTGTTGCGTGTTCTCGGGGGCGGGGTTTATGTAAATTTTCCTCGTTGTAGTCCCTACCAGCCGTTTGTTGTAGTCCTAAAACAGCGATTTCTGTAAAAGAAAATATCTCCCTTTGCATTGAACTTTGAGCATCATAACTTTGCAGATGTTGTTTATGATCAAACAGCAACATTACACACTAACTAAAGTTAAAAAAGTGAAATCAGAATCAAGGACACCTTTAAATTTGAATGCACTGTATGCTGTTGGCAGTTGCATAATGTAAATGATTTGTGAATGTAAATGACTGGAATTTGGTCTTGGTGTGAATCGGCCTGTTTCTGTCAGTCAGTGATGCAGGCTAATGCAGGAAATGTTTCTGCACATCACTAGAGTAAAAGGGTGAGAGGTTGCAGCGAGCCCAACGAGCCGCATCGTGTGTAATTACCCGATGTGTGCTGGTGTAATTGTAACCGCCTCAGTACAGGCTGTCAATCAAACAGGAGGAATCCTGCTTTTAACCTGATGAAGCTTCTGTTTTTATACCCATGTAAGTGTGCATCACAGTATGTCATAAGGTCAAAGGTCATGCAGGGTGTAGGTTAATGGATCAGAGGTTTTATAACCAGGACCGTGCGCTCTTATAAACATTTGGAACCATTTTTTAACCGTCCCCTTGAAATACTCTGAGTCACAATATGCAAATGCAACACTGCCATTTTATGTGGGCAGAATATTAAAATGACCTTTTGTTTTATGTTTAGTTGCACCACACATAATCAAATCATCTAACTCAGTTCCTCGTAAGTATCTGTGCGTCATAGGTTATGGATTATGTTTGTATCATTTGGAACATGCCTTATTAATACCTGTATTTTCATAAAGAAAAGGTCACAAGTATGTTTTCCTCCTGCACATTGCAGATGTTGTATTGAGTGGAGAAGAGAGTTATTTTGGCCTCTCAAAGCGAGTCACATGCACCCGGCGACCTGAAGCGTACAGTGAACTATTCGCCGGCGTTATTGTAGTCGCTTCTGTGCTAAATAGGAGCTTTATTTGTCTTCAATAGTTCATTGTTCTGTGTGATGTGACATTTTGATTTTCAGTGATGAGCAGAATAATCTTTAGAATAAATCAGAGCAGTGCTTGAAGCCTTGATACCCATGATAGATTGTTGTCTGGTCGTGGTTGTCTTATGATGCTGCTTCTTTTAGCTTGATATTCTAAAAAAGATAATAAGTGCCATAAATTAAAGCAAAGTTAAATTGAATATGTGGATGAAAAGATCCAGGTTTTAATGCATTAATTTTTCATCACCCAGAACGTAATTTTATTGCACAGTCTCTCTGTAGCTCAGGAGACAAATTTATGTTTCAATTTGATAACTTTGTTTTTGGATTAAAATCCTTTTGGAGAAATAAAAACAGACTTATGCAGATGTGGAGAGCAGCTCGGATCATCTAATTGAGACTTTTGATTGCAGACTTCGGAATGTTAGTAAATCTGAGCACAGTTTGAGACATTAGCTATGTTTGCATGCACACAAATGACCCGTTTATAATCAGATTGATGACTTAATTGAAAGAGAGCTAAAATAATCCAATCAATAGGAAAAAATGAGCATGTAAATGCTTGAATCTGACTATTTTCTCAATCAAATGTGCATGTTTATTTACATCTCATGTCTTACGAACTGGTCAGTGGATGAGAGAATAGATACTGAATATTTGCTAAAAAGCTCTTCTTTCTTATTGGATATGTTATTAAAGAGGTCATGAATTGAAAAATCAACTTTTCCTTGAGCTTTTGATATATAAAAGTTCATCGTACTATAAGAATATCCTGTAAGTTTCAGAACTGAAAACTTCCTTGTTAGTCCAATAAAAGCTTTTATTGACACCAGACCCAGAGAACGACTCGTCCCCAAATGTGCCTATAGATAGGTGAAACTCCGCCTCCACAGAAGAAATCAACGCCCACTTCATCATTACAACATTAGCCCCGCCCACTGGTGTGTTAGTGAGATGAGGAGGAGAGAAGAGCGATACAGGACTAAAATAACATTACCTTTCAAAGGATCCTAATGCTAGGAATATTTATATTCAACAATGTGAATGTCTCAGTTGAGCTTTATTTATTTGTATTCGGTTCATTTCATTTGGATTCTTTGGTAAATCAATCGTATTTCGGTGCAAACAGACTTTTACGACTTTTATTAACTGCGTTAATTCTAATGCCTGATCTGATATTAATGATTCATGTACAGTCAGATGATCTTTGTGTGTCAGTGAATCAAACCAGTGACTAAACGCTCAACTTCACCTTGTTTCTTTTAGTAGGACGAAAATAACCTGTTATTTAAACTGTGATTAAATTATATATAAGTGATTAAAAAAGAACGCTCCCTTTACAATCGCTGGAGCTGTCAATCAAACAAAACTCCCATTTTATTCGACGAATCTCTTAGTTACATCAAGTTTGCACTGTTAGTTATGATGAAAGCATCCGTTAGTGTGCAGAAATTGAGTTTCAATGACGAGATCACTGCTTTCATGTGCTCAAAAACATGTCTGTGATCGACTACATGTTCATCACTGCAACCTTTCATGCCACGATCTACATATAATGCCATAGATCTAAATGTAATGCTTTTCACAATTAGTTAACCTTGAGAGCTGTAATAGTAAAAACATGCTAAAGTTTTTGAGAGAGTAATACTGAGCTATTTCATATGCAAAGATGTCAGCCAATCACAGCAGTGGGCGTTTACACTGAAGTCTCACAGAGACACGCCCCTTAAAACAGAGCGCTCAAATCAGAGGCTAAAATCAGGGAAGGAAAAATGCCTTTTATTATTAAATGATGACAGTTTTTGATGTAAAAAGCATACTAACATTATAAGTGCACCCCAGGAAACATTATAAAACAATAAAACAATGCAGTTCATGACCCCTTTAAAGCAAAACCAACAATTATACTCACGGTGACATTAGCCCTGTACGGACAGTAATTGTTTCTCATAGGGTCATAAGGTATTTTCAACATTTACAGGGTCTAGTCGGTGATTTAATTGCCATCCGAATCCAGAATGTCAGTGTTTTTCTCCCACCACCCACGTAAAAATCCCAGCCGGAATTACCTACTGTTTTTTTGACAAACACCAAGGTCGTGTGGTAATTTATTTGCCATCTGAATCCATATCTCTAAGTTTACAAGAAGAGATCAATTTAAAATTCAAAGTTTAAATCCTTTTTGACCACTGCGAAGCACCGTATGATAACTGTTGCGCTTCACTGTAATTTACTGAAATAGTGGGAAGTATTTACAAGAACAATATTTCATCAGCGCTTCACCTCAGCGTAAGGAGAAAGAGGGGAAAAAAAGCACGTAAATATTGTGGGAGAAATAGCCTATATGCAATACAATTTTAAAACATATGAAATGAAATAAAAAAAGATGCTCAGCGCCTCGTTACGTTAAAAAACGTGGTGCTCCCATTGAAAACAATTGGAAAAGTACTTTGGTGGACACACGGCCTTAGGTTTATATAAACAGAATCTGAAATCAGATTGGATTCACAAAATTAGTGCATGCAAACTCTTTTCTGAGATTTTTCTCTTAGGACAAACATCTGAGAACTGCTCATGTGTTATTTTTTCCTCTCCTGGCTTAGCCAATCAGCAGTGCAGTCCTGCTCCAGATGTCCAATCACAGGTCATGTGTCTAAATCCCCCACTAATGAGTCACGAGGCCCGTCTGGCCGTCCGTTCCAGCCCCCGTGTGATCGGACCCGGTAGTTTTCGACACGCTTTCATGGGAAACGCTCTCCTGGAATCCGGGTGAGCTTTCTTTGGCGCTGTTTGCTTTTGGGGAATCTATCATTTGCGGGGAGTGGACGTCTGCCGCTGGTGTCGTTCCGGAGCGAAATATCAGAGTCTCTGAGCGCTAATACCAGCCGCAAATGGATTGAAGTGCTATTCGGGCTTTAGGGGAAGATTATTGTGCTTGGCTAAAGAAAGCTGCATTTAAGTGATGGATTTAGCACACTTTGACAAGGTGCAGTTGTCACATAGCACAATAATTAATTCTAGGGCATTTTGAAGCTGTAGCATTTTCCATTATTGTTGCAAGAATTGGAATACCTGCAATTTGCAGGAAAATTGGGCCATTTCATATCTGCAATTATTGAGATGGAAGGATGAGGTTTGATGCTTTCAAGCTTCAGGCTACATTCACAATTTCTTTGAAGAGAGTCTGAAGTAATCGATGGCAAATACATCCTTTAGAGACCGGACATGGTCTGTTTGGGAGTGGAAAATGGAAAAACAAAAGGAAAAACAAGGAAAAGCTCCACGTGAAGTGCAGCAAGGTCATTAATAATATTACGAGCGGATGCTTTTGTCCCGCTGCGCTCTGTTTGCTGTTATTAAGTGCCGTATATTGTGGCGAATTCCATTTAGTTTCAGATTTTACTGCTCGGGGCAAAATGATTATTATAAAACAAATATAACTCGTGCTTTGTGGCTCGAGCTTGTGGGAAACACAAATAAAGCAACTTTATACAGTAGAAACTTTTATTGCAATAGCAAACACAATAAAGGATAAAATGACTGCTTTATTTCTTATCTACATTCTTCAGCAAGGCACTTGTAAAACTCTGTACGACGGCTCGGTTTTCATGATTTCGCTCTTTTTCTCAGAGGACTCATATATTAGGAAAGAGGCACTTTCCTGACGGCGGAAAGCGGAGCGAGGGTCGGATCTTAATCCGATGCCATCTGGAAAAACGCTGAGCCCACGGCCTGCTGGCACGGAGGTTGCGTCCCTTATGTAAACGGAACAAATTCCTTTTCACACTAATGGCGTATCGCATTAATGCCCGTGGAGGTTTGTACACAAGGTCAGACTTAAGGGCCACTGGAGGCCGAGACTTATTTCACGTCCCTTAAGAAATGAGAATAAACGCCATTGTTCTTTGGCATGTTAAAGGCGATTTTGTCTCTTTTACCGGCAACAGTAGTTCTTTTTATGAGTGCCTATAAAGCTCAATATTCATAAAGGTTTGAGTGATGTGGGAAAACTCAAGGTGTGGCAACAGTTTACTTTTACTTTTGTTTTTCAATGCAAATCTCCAGCAGATAAGCACAACAGTTAACAAAGCCACAGACATTTATTCAGTGTGATATTTTTGGAGTAACTGCAAAGGCAAACCAACACCTACAAGCTTGAGTTCTGCCAAACCGCAAATAAATAAAGTGACATAATTTAAATTTTTCTCTTTTACTTCCTGTGTTTTTTTCCAAAACATGTTTTGTAACTCAGTTTTTCTAGAGTGTTTGTGACAAGTACTAGAAGTTTATGACTTAACACAAGAACTCAAACCATCTTTACTCATCTTCTGAGTTGAAATATTTATTTATGAGACTCAAGAATTGCTTTACTATTATTTTATTTTATTTATGTTTTTCTTTTTTACTTCCTGTTTTTTCCTAACCTAGTTTGAACAGAGATATTTATTTATGAGACTCACAAACTACTTTACTATTATTTTATTTTATTTTATTTAATTTTATTATTATTTTTTATTATTATTATTATTTTATTTTGCCACTGAGGCATGTTTTTTTTTAAAGATGCAACCACAAATTTAATTGATTTTCTTCTCTTTATTTATTTATTTATTTATTATGAGACTCAGGAACTGCTTTACTTTTATTTACTTTTATTTTATTTTATTTTATAATTTTTTTTTTTATTTCTGCCACTGAGTCATGTTTTTTTTAAATATGTAATCACATATTATTGTAAATTAATTTTTTTTTTCTCTTTTACTTCCTGTTTTTTTCCTAACCTAGTTTGAACATAGATATTTATTTATGAGACTCAGGAACTACTTTACTATTATTTAATTTATTTTAATTTAATTTTTTTTGTTTATTTTGTCACTGAAGCATGTTTTTTTTTAAAATATCCAACCACAAAAATTCTTGTAAATTTAATTGATTTTCTTCTCTTTATTTATTTATTTATTATGAGACTCAGGAACTTCTTTACTATTATTTAATTGTATAGTATTGTATTTTATTTAATTATTTTATTTTTTATTTTTTATTTTGCCAATGAGGCATGTTCTTTTAAAATATGCAACCACAAAAATTAATGTAAATTTTAATTGAATATTTTTCTATATTTTATTTATTTATTTATTCTAGTGTTATACTGTAATTCCATACAGCTCTAGAAGCCTTTCAGAAAAGTACCGGTGATGTGTCAGATTATACCATGCTGCTTTTTGTTAGTAAAGAGCAGCTTTTCCTTGTTTCCTTCTCCTCAAAGTTCTTGTAATAGTTCCTGCTCTGCTGTGGTTCCGAATGTCCATGAATCTCTGAAATGTGACGTTTACAGTCACAGACTAAAGGAACAGAACCGCTCAGATTTCCCAGCGCAGCGCCTCTCACCGCAGGGCTCTGTCTCCATGAAGTATTTCAAAGCCTCTCTTCTACAGCAGAGCGGTCTGTCTATCTCACAAGCTCTATGACACCCACCGCACCAGCTGAGAGACCCCCATGATTCCCGGCTTCAGCCCAAAAAACAAACGGGCCGAAAGAATGGGCTTCAAAGTGGCCAGTGGTCCGTTTGAGGGGCGACACCGGGCCAGCAGCTCACAGTGGAATCTTCTTTTAAGGGGATGAAGCAGATCTGTTGTGCGAATAACAAAGCAAGATAATTAAACCCCCTTTGTGCTCTAGCGGCCTCAAAAGAGTCTCTCTGGAGACCGCCGGCCGGAACCTCCATGCTGGATTTGGGCGTTTTTGTGCCGTTGCGTCTGATTGGCTGCCAGTGTCAAATGCCTCCGATGTCTGATCATACAGACGTGCAGTTTGAGTGTATCCTAATAACTTCTTTGAACTATTTTATAGACTGAATCTTGAAATCAGTTCACTCAGAAATGCACCACATAAAGCATGTTAACCCTCATGTTCATATTCTGCGCTCATCTGCACATAGTATGCTTTATTTGTATGGTGTTTACTGAGTTTGGTCTTTTAATACCACTGTCTTAGTACATTAAGCCACGTTAAGCGTTTTTCACATTAAGTGATTTAGAATGTCCAGTTTTCTTGCGAGTAGGCCTACATCGTGCAAATTGGACTGTTTTCTTTTTCTAAAAACACCCAGCTGCTTGCAAATTCTCCTAAAAGTTCATATTATTTGGTTATAATTAGATAAAGCTGATGGTATTTCTTTGTTATTGAAACAAAAGCCTAAAATATAGCTTGACTAAGTGATCCAAGTCTGTCATATCATCAGAGTGCAAAGAACATGACACTGATTGAATGAGTTCTCGACATTTTATTTTGACTTTTTTCGAAGTTCCTTCTCGAAACGCAACGAAGTTTTTTCTCGAAAAACAATGTCTTCATTCTCGAAATTTAATGAGTTTTTTTTTTAAACATGACTTTATTCTCAAAATTTTGTTTATTCTTAACATTTTATTTAAACTTTTTTCCTCTAAATTTAATGAGTTTTTTCTCAACATTTTAAATTTATTTTAAGTTTTTTCTCTGAACATAACGACTTTATTCTCAACATTTAATGAGTTTATTCTCAACATTTTATTACAAGTTTTTTTCTCGAAATTTAATTAGTTTTTTCTCAAAACACAACATTATTCTCAAAATGTAATGGGTTCATTCTCAACATTTTATTTTCAAAATTTTATGTTTTTTCTCGGAACATAACGACTTTATTCTCAACATTTATTCAGATTTTTTATTTTATTTATTTTGATGCTATGTTATTTGATTTTTTTTTTAACTATTTATTTATTATATGTTATTTTATGCTGGCCTCATTAATCTGAGCTTTTTAGTGAAAAAAGTTCACTCACCTCAAAAAAACTGAGGAGCATCAGTTCAGATCAACAAGGCCTACGATCAAAAAGAAATACGTAACCTGTGCTAACTGAAAGAACACAAGTTGACTAAAAGATCGAATCCAATATTTGGTGATAATATGACAATGAGAAATTTACAAGCAATGGCGGGAACACCAAATTAGGTGAAGGATTTTCAACGCAATGCTGTTTCTTGTAAGCTTTTCTTTGGTTTATTTGTTTGAATAAGTCTTTGGCCTGTCAGCATCACATCGGTTTAATTAGATGGTTGTGGATTTTGTAGAAGGCTTATGGATTGATGTGGATTTTACAGTCATAAATCATACAGAGTCACTGTAGAATAAATTAATGACAACTTGGCTAGAAACCAGGCTTTGCCTAAAATCTGCTCCGTTTACAAAGAAAAGCTCCGTTTTGGAAACACATTAATTAGCCTTTGCACAATTGAGTGACAGTTACCCAGAAGACACTGCTCTCTTTCCCTTCATAATTGATTTGCTGGCCATGCCAGAACTGCTTTTCATCAAGCCAGCGGCCTGAGCCCTCAGTCACGGCCACATTTATTCTTCTGTGCTGAAAACGACAATGTGCGCTAATTGTTTGATGTTAACTACGCGCCATCAGTCAGGGCTAATTATGGCGCGGTCATAGTGCGGATACTCCTGGGTCCAATAAACTCCAACAACATTATTTGGGAAATGGGAGGAAAAAATCTGCAAGGCTCACAGACAGTCCCGCTGTTACGGCAGTAATTCAATTATCACCTGTCTCTGGTAATGGCTAGTTAACACAAATATTACTCTTTATATTTGGCTGAATGAGATTAATGAGTCGCGGTGAGCTGGTCACGGGTCCGCGGTCCTGAGTTTTACAGGAGAAATGCTGAAGTAGAGGGAAATATATTTCCTACAACCACATACACGTATTTTATGCATCTGCACATCTGTATGATTCAAGAATTATCACGTTTTTTTAAGCAATTATCACATGAGCGACAGCGCTGTTCTTAATATCGTCATAGCAGTGATTCGTCGCAGGTGATCACGTGACTTAGCTAATGCCATTTTACTCAAATAAATATTGAGTAAAACACATTTTAAACACAGTTTTGTCAATTACTTTATCTATATTTGCTTCGCCAGCATAAATAGTTTCAAACGAAGCCACAGCAGAATGAGTGAGTGATTCAATGACTCATTCATGTGTTTCATTCCTGATGTTTTAAATGAATCGATTGAATGTATGATTAAGTGATTCACTCATAAAGAGTAATTTATCGCCACCTACAGGTTTATCGATGTAATTAGCCAGAAGAGACAGTGAAAAATCTGCACCACTAATTAGGGATGCACAATATATCGGCCACCGTGATCGGTGAAGAAAATTTAGCCGATATATTAAAGCCAATAAATAATGGATAATTTCCTTCAGCTGAGACACTTCAGATTCACACTATTCACCATGATGGATTTGAATTGCTTGAAATATGATTGAAATCACTTCAAAAAGGAAAATACAGTAAAGTGCAACATGTGCAGCGCAAGTCTGTCATATAAGATACATAATATTATAATGAGAATATTATAATTGTGTGTTTGGGACATGGCTTTTAATGGTGAGACTTTTGTTTTTGTAATCAGGCTCTCAAAAATTATATAGAAATATTTTATGTATATTTACCGGCCAATATATCGGCTTTCGGCTTTCAAATATAAAGAATTATCGGTTATCGGTATCGGCCAAAATGTTCTTATCGGTGCATCCCTACCACTAATTCACAGACAAAACAAATGTATTTTTTTTAAAAATATTTATAAATAAATTAATGTTTTTTTTTCTTTTTATGACAAGCCAACAGTGGTGTGTATGAAAGGATTGAAAAATATTAATAAAATATAAAGTAAATGACTTTTTCATCGCAGGTGATCACGTGACTTAGCTATTGCCGTTCACAGTTGATAAACAAGTTAATTTTGAGTAAAACAGATTTTAAACACAGTATTGTCAATTACTTTATCTATATTTGCTATGCCAACAAAAATAAACAAACAAAGCCACAGCAGAATGAGTGAATGATTCAATGACTCATTCACAGAGACACACATTCGTTTCATTCCTGAATGAATCAGTGTTTTAAACGAATCGATCGAATGTATGATTAAGTGATTCACTCATAAAGAGTCATTTATCGCCACCTACAGGTTTATCGATGTAATTAGCCAGAAGAGACAGTGAAAAATCTGCACGACTAATTAGGGATGCACAATATATCAGCCACCATATCGGTGATGTTATCATTATCGGCCCGATGAGAAAATTTTGCCGATATTTTAAAGCCGATAAATAATGGATTATTTCCTTCAGCTGAGACACTTCAGATTCACACTGTTCACCATGATGGTTTTGAATTGCTTGAAATGTGATTGAAATCACTTAAAAAAGGAAAATACAGTTATGTACAGCGCAAGTCTGTCATATTTAAGCAACATAAAATTATAATGAGAATATTAATAATTGTGTGCTTGGGATATGGCTTTTAATGGTGAGACTTTTGTTTTTTATTCAGGCTCTCAAAAATTATATATCGGTTATCGGCTTTCAAATGTAAAGAATTATCGGTTATCGGTATCGGCCAAAATGTTCATATCGGGGCATCCCTACCACTAATTCACAGACAAAACAAATGTATTTTTTTAAATTTGTAAATAAATAAATGTTTTTTTCTTTTTATGACAAGACAACAGTGGTGCGTATGAAAGGATTGAAAAATATTCATAAAATAAAAAATAGTTTAATTCTTATGTTGATGATATAGTTTTGACCTTGAATTTTTTTAGCTTATGGTTTTGAGTGCATTTTATTTGTCTTGTACATGTATATACTGAAACCTCTGTAAAGCTCAATCACTTTCAGCATTGCTATTAAATATCCATACAGTAAAACATGTTCCACCATCGCCAGCCTTCATCGTATTCAGTAGAGGATTCATTAGTAATGTAGAGTTAAATGGAGATCAAAGACTGCTGTAAAATGGGCAGTTGTTCTCTGTCTGCGCTGGAATCGTGAATGAAAGTTTCGTCTGAGTCTGAGGTCAAAGGTCAGGTTGTCGTGGCAGCTGCTCTGTTCTCATTTAATATGCAGAAGGATGATCTGCACAGAGGACAGGCTCCAAATATCACCATGTCCCCTGACGTTACGCCACACCGCTCGAAGTTTTCAAGTTTTAGTTTCTAATTATTCATCGCCGATAGTTAGACGGTAATGAGAGATGTTTCTGGATGTGTGACCCATTAGTATGCGTCTCTAGCACAGCTAATTGTGGGTAGAAAAGCTCATTGTTCCTCTGGCTTCCTGTACAAAGAGCATTAGCAGCAGTGTTTAGCGGCAAGGGACCCGAGACAAGCTCGCTTTTTGTCTTTGTGGACCCTAAGCGCGACTCCCCCCCGGTGTAAAATCAGCCCCAACCCTCCAAACGTGACAAGGTCAAGGCCTAAACGCTGTTTTCAGCGCCCGAGAGGTTTAATGTGACGGCGAGGCGTGGGGCGACGCTACTTGTGTGCTTGTAAAAGCAGCATTGGTGTAACGTAACATCAGGGGACCGTAAAACTCAGAAGCCCCTTTAAAACAAATAGATGGATTAGATTTCTGTCAACAGCAGCTTTACAGGATGAACGACTCAAACTTAAGCAGTTCTGGAATACAGAAGATCTATTTATTTTACATAAAATACTGTGTGATTGTTTTTAGACGGGGTCTAGTAAGCATCTTTCACTGTTATTGCTTTATTTGAGCGCAATTATGTACCTTTATTTTTGAAAATGACAATATTTTTATTGAATCACATTTGTTTGGTTTACAGATAGATTTTTTTTTTCTTATCGTTAATTAATTTCCAAATTACTTGTTTTAGTGAATATTATGCAAAATAAATATAAATTTAATTGCAGGATACACTCTAAAAAATGCTGGGCCAAGTTGGGTTGAAAATGGACAAAACCAGCGACTGGGTTGTTTTAACCCATGTTTTATTTAACCAAATTATTGTTTAAAATATGGCTGGCATAAAATGAACCCAAAATAGGTTGGAAATTAAAACTCAGTCACATAATTACTAGAGGCAATACAATAATAATCAAAAGGTGAACATTTAATAAGCAGTTTATTGTTTAATTATTATTCATTAAGCTCATACTTTGGGTTCATTTTAAGCAAGAAATACAGTCATTTTTGTTCCCCAAAAAAACTACCCAGCAGGTTAGGCAAACATTTAACCCAACCACTGGGTTAAAAACAACCCAGTCTCAGAGTTAAAACATCCCAGTCGCTGGATTAAAACAACCCAGTCGCTGGGTTAAAACAACCCAATCGCTGGGTTAAAACAGCCCAATCGCTGGGTTAAAACAGCCCAATCTCAGAGTTAAAACAACCCAATCGCTGGATTAAAACAGCCCATTCGCTGGGTTAAAAACAACTCAATCGCTGGGTTAAAACAGCCCATTCGCTGGGTTAAAAACAACCCAGTCTCAGAGTTAAAACAACCCAATCTCAGAGTTAAAACAACCCAATCGTCGCTGGATTTGTCCATTTCCAAATTGGATTGTTTTTAACCCAGCTTTTTCTTTTTAGAGTGTATGAAATGCTTGTGTTATTTATATATCTTAAAGTTAAATAAATAAATAAATATATATATATATATATATATATATATATATATATATATATATATATAAAAGTTAGATATCATATATTTTGACTTTAAATCTCTAAGATATTGGCATCAGCCATTAAAAAACCTGTATTGATTGACTAATAGTACTTAAAAGTGTACTAGTTACTATTTTTTCCAGTAAAATTAATAGAATGTTATCTAGTCTTTAATAATGTTCTCAAAATGTTGGCACAAAAACATTATTTACACATCGTTCAGTGTTTTTTAGTTGGACGTTTGTCCAACATTCTTAAAATGTTACTACTGATTTTTAGAATGTTCAGAGAACATTTGAAAGTAACTTTCCCAGAATGTTTGAAGAATATGGAATGTTCCCTTAACGTTCGCACAACCAAGAAAAAACATTTTTGAAACATTTCTTAAACTGGACATTTTGAACATCAAGAGAACATTCAGAAATAACTGTAGCAAAACATTCTTAGAACATATTTTGGTAAATCTTTATTTTAAGGTGACATAGTTACACGTTATAACAGTAAATTATGCATAATTACAAGTAACTAAACCTAAACCAAACTGTAACTCTCTAGTAAGTACATGTAGTTAATTAATATTACTCAGTACTTATTTGAGTAAGTACAATGTAACTACATCACCTTAAAATAAAGTGTCTTTCCATTCCCATCAGACCCTTTACAGCTCTCGATGAACGTTCTTCTCTCATGTGTGTTTAATCTGGTTGGAATTTGTCATCCATCATTGTTATGCAGTCTTTTTCACCACAGAACATGAGTGTTTTAGTCGCACATGTTCATGTTTTATAAATTCAGGAGAAATCTGAGGGTGTTTAGAGTCAGTCTTGATATACAGACTACCATAAAAAGGCAATAAAAACAAACTTTCCACTGGTAGATGCACAGAAGCTGTGATTAAATCAGTGTGTGTTTGTTTGTTTGCATGACCGGATGTTATATAAAAGTTCTTGAAAAGGGTGATACACAGACTCTCGGGTCTTCATTTATAGTTTCTCACTGTTTCCACATGCTGAGCTGATAAACCTACAAATTGAAACTGTCCATAAAGCTGGACACATGGGAAGCGTCACCCCGGGGTGATTTCACAGTGGATGTTCCACCTCCGAGGAATATAAACCTTTTACTTATTGATTTCCCAATGTTTTCCACCAGTATGCAGCGGATGAGAGAAGGAAAAACAAAGATACTAGACAGCAGATGTTATTGAAAAAAAGCCAGACCCACAGACCGGATTTATTCTGTCTTAATTCCCTTTATATCGCAAGGCTTTCTCACACACTGTAAACCCTAACGCTCAAAATACTTAATTGGTTTGAGTAGGACAAACTTAAATTAAACAAATGAGTTCAGTTAAATTAACTGTTATGAGAATTTAGAACTTTCTTTTTCTCGTGAGTTCACAACACTGACGTACTTCAAGTAAACTGAACTGTTTCATTGTTTTGAGTTGTTTAAACTAATTTCGTTTAATTTAGACTAACTTAAGTTTAACTGAAACTGAGCTGGGACTCGAAAAGGGAGAGTAAATGCTAAAATTAAATGTTTAAATTAAGGAGATTTAGTAGTGATTAATGTTTGGTTATGCCAATTTCTTAATTAGTTTGTAATAGCTAGGAAAATATTTACGTTGAGATAACCTGATAATTTTAAGTTAGATGTATTAATTCTTGTACTCAAATATTTCAAGTTAAGAACGATAAAAATGTATGAGTACAAAATAACAATATTTCTTAAACTTAACTTTTCTTATTCACCTTTTTTGAGTTCTGACAACTTATTAGGGTTTATAGTGAAGTAAATAACTCATTTGATTTGCAAGAACTCAAAATTAAAAAGTTAATTAACTAAATCTTTTAGTTAATTGCTATCAAAATGTATGAGTTAGCTAACTTCAAGTTAGGAGAAATTAACATTCATGAGTACTACAAACTCAAAGCTTGATAGTTCTGCTTACTTAACTCAAAAAAATTGATTTAACTGATTACCTCAATTTTTTTGAGTTAGCCCAACTTATTCAGGCATAACTTTATTAATAAATCTGAAGGGTGTAAGATCAAGTCAGCATGAATTCACAACCCATTTTACTTTTGTGATGTGCTGTATTTCGCTTGTAAATAAAGATTATTGAAATAAAGTAAATACTATTTGCGTCCTTCGACTTCAAAATTTCATGCTTGCTTTGTAATTATTTGTGAAATTTACAAGCAATCGAAATTAGTTTCAAATTAAATCCTACACCAATTTTTTTTCAGTGCAGGACAGGACTTGATTTTATCCGTCAGAAACAGACCTGTGACACCAGCTGAAAATGAAAGTGGTTTCATAATTTCAATGAAAGATGATGAAGGCAAACATTTTTTGTATAAATGTGCACTAATGAATCGTTCCCAATAAGACCAGCAACACGAATCCCATCAAGAAAAGTAAATAAGTTCAGTTTTGATTTCATGTTGACCTTAGGGAATCAATGCTGCACCCGTTCCAGAACCACAGAACTTCACTTTATATCTTAATTCATTCACCAGTTTATTTGGTTCAGCTGAATCATTGTGTGTTTCAGACGGATCGCAGTGTTTTGTTTTGTTTTCCAGCTGACGTGAAGCATGTTTGAGGTTTTGAAGGGCTGTTTCAGGCTTCGGTTTCAAGGGTCAAACGCCGTGACCTCTGGAGGTTTAATGTAGCTCTTTATGCAAATAGATGAGGTTTGTTTGTTGCTTTGTGTCTTGTTGACATGAAGTGCGACTACAGTCTTAGATTACACTAAGTTTAAATCGAGGCTTGCATCAAATGTGTGTCATTTTCGAAGCCGTATATGCGATATAGAAACACGAGCTCCGTCTCACAGACTTGACAAACCACACGGTTTAGATGCTCGCTCAGAAAGAGACAGACAAACGCTGGGAACGCAGCTGTGGTTTTGGGATACATTTTCTCCTTGAGAATCGTTTAGTTTTGATTACAAATCCACCCATTTGCTGACATTGGCTGAACAGAGTTATGTGCAACATTAACAAGTTAATCATACCTTTTCCACTATGTAAATAAGCCTCATATATCTCGTGTCCTCCGTCCCGTCCAAGAACGCTCCTCGGGAGATTTCCTGTTTTCACAAAAACGTATCGAATGGCTCTTGCATCACATTTGTAGATTTTAGCACTAGTCTTTTAATCAGGATATTAGGTGTGACTGCTGTTTTCACGGCTCTCGTGGGCGCAGATCAGAACCTGAGTCTGTTTGATGACGCCGAGAGCTTCAGTGCGACCGAACGACCATAAAACCCTGATTATAGCCGAGAAATGCGACACTTCGATATTTCAGCTGAAGTGTGTTTTTCCTGCTTTTCCATCCGTCCACAAACATTCCAGTGGATGAATCTGTATAAGCCACGTCTCACGTTCAGGAACGCTGTGATTCTGGCCGAGAGCAAAACCGAGTTTCACAGTTTATGGAGAATTCTATTGGGTTTCTCATTAGATTCAAATTCACATGTATTTAAAATATTCATACATGTGTATATTACATACTATGTATGTTCAGTAAGAATACTTTTAATCAGCAATGATACATTAAATTGATCAAAAGTGAAACTAACTGCATAATATAATGTTACAAAAGATTCTATTTCAAATAAATGCTGTTCTTTTAAACATTCAAAGAATCCTGAAAAACAAAATGTTTCCACAAAAATGCGAACTGTTTTTAACATCGATAATAATCATAAATGTTTCTTGAGCAGCAAATCATCATATTAGAATAGTGAGAGTAATGATGCTGAAAATTCAGCTTTGATCACTGGATATAAATTATATTTTACAATATATTCACATAGAAAACAGTGGTTTTAAATTGTAATAATATTTCACTATTTTTACTGTATTTTTGATCAAATAAATGCAGTCTTGGTAAGCAGAAATTGTTAAAAAAATGTTTTAAAAAATCCTAATCCAAACTTTTGAATGCTAGTGTACTTTTCTTCGTGTTTTCAGTTAGTGTTAAGCATGCATGTTCATGCTCTCAGTATTATGAATTGCAATGCTGCATTTTCTTAAAATATTATAATACTTTGAACTGTGTAATGATGCTAAATTCTCAAAGGATATCTCAGTGTTTATTATTAATATTTTAGGCACCAGAACAGAAAGATAATGCATTAGTGTCACCACAGTACTGCTTTGTGTGAGAGAGCGAGAGAGCAGGAGGGAAAAGAGCATCGCTGGAATAGTGAGATTCCCACTGGATCTTTTTCCCAGTGTCTGCCACGGGGTCACACAACATGGGAGTAGCCGTCTGGGAGATAAACCTCTCCTTTCCACTCTCCCGTTCCTCTTATTTTCCAGAACGGCTGATTATTAATTCTCACTTAGTGTCAGGGGTCTGCTATTTCAGGATTCTGGATGTTTTTTCCTGGCCAAATCTAAATGTGTGAATAAATAACTCGGCTAACAAAAAATACACTCTAAGAACGTTTTTTTTAGTTATAAAAACATAATGTTTGAATGTTTTCTTACAGAGCCCCACACATGACATGCAGGAAAAAAATAGTAAGCTAAATCGTGTGCACAATTTACAAATCGAGGGAACAAAATGGTAAATCGAGGGAACGAAATAGTAAATAGTGCGCACGAATTAGCAAATTAAGGGAACGAAATAGTAAATCATGTGAACGATTTAGCAAATCGAGGGAATGAAATTATTATACGTATGTTAAATGCACATTCCATTTGATCATTTTGCAGACATTATTGGAATGTTACTTTTGAATGAACGTTCTGAAACAAGTAGTAACATTTAACAAAACGTTAGGAAACGTTCATAACTTTGAGAGATCTTTACTACAACTTTAGCTAAAGTTCTGCTGGGAAGATGCAAAGGAGCAGATGCGGCAAAAAACCCCCACAAAAGATTTAATTTTCCTCCTTTTGTGTTCCGCAGAAGAAAGAAAGTCAAACATGTTAGGAACGATGAGAGGATTTTGATTATCCACCGATCTATTCCTTTAATGTCAATATAATTCATGTGATGTAACAGCGAGAGAAACAGAGGGAATGACGAGGGAAAAAGAGCTATAATTAGGAAAGGGAATATAAAACACTTTTCGGCAGGCTGTATTTTTCAAACTATTGCAGGGGCGGATTGTTTTATGAGCTCTGTGATTGCGGCGGCTCTCCGGAGGCAAATATTTGCCGATTCGGCAGGAAATGGGGCTCAGTAACGGGGGCAAAACCTTGAACTTCACCTCCAAAACTGATTTTATTCCAATCACAGCGTAAATCAATTCTAGCAGGTATTATCACGAGCTGTGTTTGCTGTGATGCTGCTTTGTGCATGGAGAAAGACCAGTGGCGAGGGAGCAGACGTGTGTGTGTGTGTGTGTGTCTCGGGAACGCTGCACTATGCCATGACCTTTCAGGCAGTAATGGGATTTTCAGCCCTTTCTATTCTATTCGATCTATTTCAGAGATGTTCATGTGATGGTGTCATACACTGCTGTGAGTGTGTGTGTGAGATCCAGAGAGAGTGTGTGTGCCTGACAAAGCATTTGTGTTTATGTATAAAAGTGGAGCTTCAGAACAGCATTACACCTTCTTACAGTCTAAGTGAATGCCTTTTATGATGTCTGAATAAAAGTTGTTTAACGTGAGCAGGATCGGGCGGAGGCTCAAGTTTCGTTCCATTAACAATAAACTGGTGTTTATAATTTCTCATGTTTTCAAATCGGTCGAAGCTCAAAGGTGCCGTGTGGATCGGAGACAGTTGCCAATGTTTCCCTGCTCTTGTAAAGTAGATCTGCGCTGAAATCAGCACATCTGGAATCCTCTCTGTCTGAATATCTCTTTTTCTTGTGTGCCCTAAGGGATATTCATACGTTCGAGAATAACTCCACTTTTCCATAAAGTAGATTATTCCCAGCATGTTCCAAGAGGGTTTCGCTAACATTCTCATTAATGTTATTTATGTATGTTCTCCAAATGTTCAAAATGCGAACATTCCATTTTATCATTTTGCAAACATTAAGTTGAATGTTACTTTTAAATGTTCTCTGAACATTCCGAAACAAGTAACATTTAAAAAAAAGGTTCCATAAACGATGTATAAACATTTTGAGAACCTAATTAAAGACCGGATAACTCTGAATGAACATTCTATTATTGTTACTGGAAGAACGTTTGTTCAGAACCTTGCCAGAACGTTCTGAGAACGTTCCCTGTTAGCTGGTGGTCGGATGAGGCCGGACCACACGGGTGTGTTTGTCGCTGGTCGCGAAGCATTTTCTGGCTCATCTGCTGGTTGCAGTGAAGGGCTGTTTGTGTTTCATCTCACTGTGTTTATTCGTCTCTAAACACTTCTGATTCCGTCTCCTTCCAGCTGATAAGAAGCGTTTGGCAGAGGAAGGCCGCAGCGATTCTTCACGTCGTGATCTTTCTGCTGGTTTATTCTGGATGTGATTCACCTGTTGTTCTTTCTCAGCTCTGGATGGTGAATGAAAGCGGCTTTCTTTATGAGAAACCTAAACAAGTGGCCTCAGTTCACATGTTTCTGATTTAAACTTCATCTCCTCTCTCATATTCAAAGCATGAAACTGCGTTTTATCCGATGAAAAGCCGTCTGTGCCCCGCAGGTTTCTGAACACATGAGGTGTTGAAATGAGAAATATCTTCATCGTCTCATGTATAATCGCTGACGCCTTTGCTCGCTCACGTGCTCGTCACTGTTTGACTGACCGGACGACAAGAAAAGCAATAGTTCTACTAAAAAAAAACGTACAGAATGAGGAACACAAATGCATGTGCACTTTTCTATAATGTGCACTGGCGCTATCAAGCTAAAAAATGATAGAAAAGCACCATGAAAATACAGTAATAGACATCCATGTGTCTCATATGCTGTATTCCAGGTCTTCTGAAGTCATCCAGTAGCTCTGTAAGGGAACAATTTGCTCTCCACTGTAGTGTGACAGAAGGGATTTTCAGCAGATAATGTATTAAATTTCAGTCTGTTCCTCACACAAAACATCATGTGACTTCAGAAGATGTGGAATGTAGTGCACTAGATGTACGGATGGAACGTTTAGGGTGCTTTTTGATAATTTTCCCCTCCACATTATGGAAAATAACACTACGCAATATACTCTTCTTTTGGTTCTTCATGGAAGAAAGTAAGTCATGACGCAAGCAACGTCAGGGTCATGGGTTCAATTCCCAGGGAATGCATGAATTGATCGTATGTAAACCTTGAATGCAGTGTAAGTCGCTTTGCGTAAAAGCGTCTGCCAAATGCATAAATAAATTTATCTATATTATTGTATTTTTTAGTAATCTGATAATATGGTGCAAACTCTTTTTTTTTCCCCGTCCTCCGCTCCTGTTCAAATTAAAACATGAATATTAATTAACATAAAAGCATGTTCTGGGATATTTTACCGCAGTTTGTAGCTCGACAGAGACTTATTTGGAAATTAGGAGACTTTTTGAGAATATTTTTGTAATGTCACTTGTTTGACAGTAATAATAATAATAATAATAGTAATAATAAAAATACCAACAATAATAATAATAATAATAAGTCATATAAATAATAATATAAATAATGATGATGATGATAATAATAAATAGTATAAATAATACTATAAATAATAATAATTAATAAATAATAAAATGATAATAATAATAAACCATGTAAATAATATAGATGATGATGATAATAATAATTATTATTATCAATAAATAATAATAATTATTATTATTATTACAAATTATTATTATTATTATTATTAAGAAGAAGAAGAAGAAAAAGAATGGGTCAAATGGCCTGGGACTCATCCTCACTAGTAATATTAATAATAATTATTATTATTTTTATCATTACTATTATTAATAAATTCATTTTTCATATTCTAGTTTCATTCTTTTAACATTAAAGCATTTTACTGCACTCTTTTTAAGAGTAAAATTCCATAATTTCACCTGTTTGACAGTAATAATAATTGTTCTTATTATTCTTATTAATATTATATGCATTAATTCAATTATATTCAATACATAACAATAAAGCATGTTCTGGTGTATTTTAACGCAGTTTGTTGCTAAATAGAGACTTTTTGATAATATTTCCATAATGTTTGCTTATTTCAGATCTAAAAAAAATTCTTCTTCCCTTCATTCTCTTGTTATGGGTCAAAAGCAGCTAATGGCCCGGGTCTCGTCCTCCCTTGTTAGTAAAGCGTCCTGCTGTTTGTGATTGTCCCTGTTAAGGTCTTAAACTCAGATGTGGGGTCACGTATCCGACTGGAGCGCTCCGTCCCCCCGTGTGCTCGGCAGCGGTCATTAATCTTCCTTAACGAGCCTCTGTGCTCTCGCTCTGTTTCCCCGGAGGTCTGTGGATGACCCCAGAGGAGGACGGCGCGGCCTGCGGCCATAATCACTTAGCGCATCTCCCCGCGGGTGCTGATTTATAGGGACGTATCCCAGCCGAGGCGCCATTCGCGGCGATGCAGATGAGCGCGGGGTAACGAGATGACTCGAAAGGGGAGAAGATCAATATCGCAGAGTGCTGTCCATTTGGATAATGGACAATGGAATCATAACTGGAGTTGTAGAGTTAAGTGGACAGGGCCAAAGCCCTCTTCATTATCTAATACATTCAGGGCTTTTTCAGTGTTAAGTGAATTACAATACTGCACAAAAAAGGACATTTAACTTGCTTGTCCAGAGGCCAGATAGAATAACATCTGTTCATCCCTCCTAAATGAGCAAGAGCAGCACGGTCGCAGTTACGGTCTTGCGAGTCAAAAAAACGGTACTCGCAAAAAAACTTTTTAATATTCAAAAATAAACAAAATTCAAACATCCATATACAGTAAAACCAAAATGTATTCAGACACCTTGAACATTTCATTCATTAATACAGTTTATTCACTATAGTTTAAAAAAAATGGTAATAAAATATGACAAGATCTGAGTTGAACTGTGTCAGAAAAAATGAATCTTAATTATCCCACTTAAGCAAAACATGGTCAGATCAAAGTGTCTGAATAATTTTCTGTCCCATATTTTTAGCAATTTTACTGGTAGTCCACTTTATGAAGAATTTTTGGGTATAATATGTCACAGCTTACTTTATTTTGCTATCATCACTTACATAAATGAATTTTACAGTTGTTATTATTATTGTTATCATCTTAAATATTTGCAGTGAAATACGAAAATAGCAATATTGCTTATTTTAAGTATTTCTATTTAATAATAATAATAATATTTATTTCTTAAATACTTACATTTTTTATGTTACAGTGAAATATTAATATCCTAATATTTTCTTATTTTTTTAATATCTTTAATTAACTAATAATATTTATTATTTTTATTTTTTTTATAATCATGTAATAATGCAGCCCTGTTTAATAATATTTTTTTCTTAAATACTATTTTTTATGTTACGTTGAAATATTAAATCATAATATTTTTTCTTAATTTTTTTAATTTATAATTATTAATATTTTATTTATTTTATTTTATTATATTATTTATTGTCATATATAATAAAGCATCCCTACAAACATGCACAACAAACCTGTAATAAGAAAAACATTTTAAATTGAAATTTTTATCAGACAAAACAATAATATTTCCTAATCGTGCAGTCCTGTAAGACAGTAAGAATACACCCAGATCACTGTAGTAACTGCATAGAAACTAACCTAAAAACACCCTATATGGTTGTGCTGGTGAGTTATCGTTATTCCAAAGCAGGATATTGTTTTTCCACACGTGCTTGAGGAAGTTTGAGAACATATTCCTGCTTCTCATTCATCAAGCTGCTGAAAGTGTTTGCATGTGTTCAAAGATTTAAGTTTCCCAAATCAGTGTAAAAATCATGGTAGCGTTCTTTGGAGTCGATTGTGTCTGATCTCCACAGACCTTCGGCTCTTTTAAGTCGGCAAATTTGCATGATTGATGGACAGCTGAGACACGCACACACACGCACACACACCACGTCACACAGATACTTGTTCTTTCATTCTTTGAAGGAACCTTTGAGGGTTTTACTACATATGCTAACAGCCACAGTATTTACCTGGAAACAGAAAATGACGTGTGCGAGATGCTTTATTGTCGCACTTGTCACAGCCGTAGATTACACGTGTGTACGTGTGTAAACAAACTTCTGTTCTGTTCATGACAGTCTGTCAGCTTGTCCTTTGTGAGCGACGCTTCTGTGCCAGCGCATGTTGATAGCGATAGCGATAAAGGTCTCGATTCCTCTTCCGTGACACGGATCCCCCGCAGACATTTACATGAAGTAAACACACAGCGTAAAGCTCCTGCAGGTGCGTCTGTTTTGGAAAAGTTTTGTTATCAAGCAGCTTGTTCTGTGATGCATCAGGAAGTTCTCTAAAACTGAGCCCATAAATAAAGCCTGTTACGTCCGTGTTAACGGGTGAGTGATAGTGAGTTTTGGCAGGTGATGCTCGCCCACCCACAGAGATTCATGACTCTGACATCCAGGGAGGAGGTGGAAACTAAGAGGAAATCAGACACAGGAAACAGGAAACAGAGACCTGAGGAACGACACCAGATGCTCCTGAAGAGTCTCGCTGAGACACACTGTGCTATCGGCAGAAATGACACTTTACAGTGTAGTACCGCCCACTTAGACAGGAAGAGACGTCTGACCGGCACATTAAACCACCAGCTGCAGCTATAGAGGTGAAATAGAGAGGACAAAGTTATATAAGAGTTTCTGCAAAGGTTGTGTATACAATATTGATGAAATCAGTATATGGATGGACAGATGGATGGATGATGGATGGATGATGGATGACAAAGTCAGATTGGAGTTAATGATTTTTATAAAATTGTATAAACCAACAGATAGATAGATAGATAGACGGACGGATGGACGGACGGATGGACCGATGGATGGATGGATGGATAGATAGATAGATAGATAGATAGATAGATAGACAGATGGATGGACGGACGGACGGACAGCAGATGGATGGATGGACCAACGGATGGATGGATAGATAGATAGATAGATAGATATATTGATAGACGGACGGACGGACGGATGGACCAATGGATGGATAGATAGATAGATTGACAGATTGATAGACGGATGGACGGACCAACGGATAGATAGATAGAAAGATAGTTAGATAGATAGATTGACAGATTGATAGACAGATGGACGGACGGACGGCAGATGGATGGATGGACCAATGGATGGATAGATAGATAGATAGATAAATAGATAGATGGATGGATGGATGGATAGATGGACCAACGGATGGATAGATAGATAGATAGTTAGATAGATTGACAGATTGATAGACGGATGGACGGACGGACGGCAGACGGATGGATGGACCAACGCATGGATAGATAGATGGATGGATGGATGGATGGATGGACCAACGGATAGATAGATAATAATAGTGAGATAGACAGTTAGATAGATAGATAGATTGATAGACGGATGGACGGACGGACGGCAGACGGATGGATGGACCAACGGATAGATAGATAGAAAGATAGTTAGATAGATAGATTGACAGATTGATAGACAGATGGACGGACGGACGGCAGATGGATGGATGGACCAATGGATGGATAGATAGATAGATAGATAAATAGATAGATGGATGGATGGATGGATAGATGGACCAACGGATGGATAGATAGATAGATAGTTAGATAGATTGACAGATTGATAGACGGATGGACGGACGGACGGCAGACGGATGGATGGACCAACGCATGGATAGATAGATGGATGGATGGATGGATGGATGGATGGATGGATGGATGGACCAACGGATAGATAGATAGATAGATAGATAGATTGATTGATTGATTGACAGATTGATAGACGGATGGACGGCAGACTGATGGATGGACCAACGGATGGATGGATGGATGGATAGATAGATAGATAGATAGATAGATGGATGGATAGATGGACCAACGGATAGATAGATAGATAGATAGATAGATAGATAGATAGATAGATAGAGAGATAGACGGACCAACCAACGGATAGATGGATGGATAGATAGATAGATAGACGGACCGACCAAAGGATAGATAGATGGATAGATAGATAGATGGATGAATGATTGGATGGGTGGGTGGATGGATGGATGAATAAAGTCAGATTGGAGTTAATGATTTTTCTAAAGCTCTTGTGTTTTCTGTGTAAAGGTCTGCGGGTGATCTGAGGGTCAGTCTAGAGACCAGAGCAGATCTAAACATCTGAAAGACTTTATTTTCTTTCTGAACATGACGCTCTGACCTTCTTCTGCTCCTTGATTTCTATGATATCAGCAGAATTCACTCTGCGTGTCATTGATTCGTTTGCCCAGCTCTCTCTGAAGCACACTGAGGCGAACACAGTTGTGCTCCATCAGAGCGCTGCTGTGTGTGAATATGTGAAGGATTTTCTGTTTTTCAAGCTACTGATAAAGTAGTAAAGTAGTTTAACTGCAGTCAAGATGCTCTTCAGAAAATGTCAAGTCAATTTTATTTAGATAGCATTTTCCACATTGTTTCAAAGCAGCTTTACAGAAAATCGTGATGTTAATGTTTATAATATCTTCATGCCTTCATCGCATGTAGCAGATTAAAGCTGGGTGATAATATAGTTACATTTAGAGACAATATAAACAATCAAGAATTTGAGATGCTCTATATTACTTTACATTAATGTACTGTATGTATCCGGGTACGGGTGAATATACTTATAGAAGTTATAGAAATTTGTTGTTAATCATTAATTCAGGTTATTAATTCGCTACACTGTAAAAAAACGACCCGCTGCCTTAAAATCATTAGGTATGCGTAACTGAAAAAATTAAGTTATGTGAATTTGACATTTCCAAGTTACTCTGACAAGTAAAAGTTATTGTGTTGTGATAACTTTTTATTTTAAGTTGGACTAACTTAATCTTATTAAATTGCAATTACTTAAAAATGTCAATCTACTTAGTTTTATCTGAGCTCTGTCTATTTAATTAAATTGAGGAAACCTGTTGCCTTGAAAAAATTAAGTCATTGTCACGTGATAAAGTCGTTGACTTTTTTCTCGAAACACCGACTTTATTCTCAACATTTAATTTTCACTTTTTTTTCTCGAAATTTAACGCTTTTTTTTCTCAAAACACAACGACTTTATTCTCAAAATGTAATGAGTTTATTCTTGACATTTTATTTAGATTTTTTTCACGATATTTAATGAGTTTATTGTCTATTTTATTTGGACTTTATTCTCAAAATTTAATGAGTTTATCTTGACGTTTTATTTTGACTTTTTTTCTCAGAATTTAACGTTTTTTTTCTCGAAACAACGACTTTATTTTCAAAATTTAATGAGTTTATTCTTAATATTTTATTTCTAAACTTTAACAAGTTTTTTCTCAAAACGCAACAACTTCATTCTCAAAATTTAGTGAGTTTATTGTCGACATTTTATTTTGACTTTTTTCTTGAAATTTAACGAGTTTAATCTCACATTATAATGACTTTAATCTCGAGATGGTTTGATTTTTTTATTACTTAGCCCTAATCCTCTTCAGTAAGATTGGAGTGTGTTTTACAATAAAAACGTTTTTTTTTTTTTGAAGTTTTACTTCAAAATTTCACATTTAATTAAATTTTTTATTAATTGTGAAATTTGCTAGCAATTTCTGAGTGAAAATTGTTTCTACAGCAGTGTTTTTTTTAGTGACGAGCCTAATTACTGTGATTCATATAATGACAGTACATTGAAAAAGTACATTGTAGCTACAATATATAAAGGGAAAACATATTTTAAATGATATAAACATCAGGCTTTTGTCACGCTACTTTTTTCAAAAGAACATAGCTTGTTTTGAAAGCATCTGTTGCTGAATATAGTGAAGTTAGAAGCTTCACTCCTTCATCTCCCCTGGTTTCAGGAGCAGAAGCGTTTGTGTTTTCAGAGCTTGACTGATAGCAGCATATGCTCTTGCACGTAATGATTTTGTGAGCGTTATCAGATGGTAGATCTTCACAGGACGGTTCTTTGTGCGAGGCCTCACAGGGCTGCATTGTGTTTCAGGAACAGGTGTCCTTTCTGCTCAAGCTTGTAGTGCGTTGGTCGTTGCCTCTCCATTTACAGTGGAACCCGAACCAGACACATCTCATCCACTTCCACTGACAAGTTCGGCTCTTTCATGATGTGACGGCCATCAAAGATTAATGCTGTTTCCTCCGGGCTAATCACAGCACCTCAATGAACCCCGGAGGAGCGCAGGACCGCTGCTTTTATGTCATTGTGGCTTTTTATTTGAACAGGCAGATTCGTCTCTGCGGCCAGAAGCTCTTTTATGCTCAGGTGAGGTGGACTCGCATGACAATTAGAGCCGCGGTGATTTCGCTGGTGGAAACATTTCTTTTTTTTAGGCCTCTGCGAGGATGTTTATTCACTCCTGCTGTTTATGTGTCTGCGGGTTTCGTTTCACAGGAATGCACAGAAAATGCAGCCCACCAGGGGTAACACCCATTCAGTATACTGTTATAGGTTTTATTAATATTTTAAATTAGCTTCCATTTTCTTATTTTCAGTTTTCTTTTTAATTCTCATTACATTTTTAGTAGTTTTGTTATGTGCTTTTGACATTTTTATGTTCAGGTTCAGGTTTTAGTTTTTTATTTTCAGTTTTAGGTATTTATTATTTCCAGTTAGGTAAACTTATTTATAGTTGCCAAGTAACATGTCATTTTAATCTAATAATTTTTATTTTATCTAAAATTATTCATTTTATTTTATTATGTATTTAATTTTATACATATTTTTCTTGAACATTAAACATGTAAGATGACGAAAATATCCCAAGAAAATATTTTTTAAAAATATTTTAATCACCTTATTTTATTTTATTTTATTTTTTAAACATATTTTTATTTGATATTACACATGTAAGATGACAAGAAAATATCCCAGGAAAATACATTTTTAAAAAATATTGTAACACATATTTTATTTTATTTTATTTATTTTTTATACATATTTTTATTGAACATTAAACATGCAAGATGACGAAAATATCCCAAGAAAATATATTTTTTTAAAATATTTTAACCACCTTATTTTATTTTATTTTATTTTTTAAACATTTTTATTGAACGTTAAACATGTAAGATGACAAGAAAATATCCCAGGAAAATACATTTTTAAAAAATATTGTAACACATTTTATTTTATTTAATTTTATTTTATGTGAATTTGTGAGTGTGAATTTGAATTGAACTGGCTCTTTTATGCTCTTCACATGACAATTAGAGCTCAATGATTTTGCTGGTGGAAATATTGCTATTTTAGGCCGTTGCGAGTTTATTAATTCGTTGCTCGTGTGTCTGCAGGTGTCATTTTGCAGACTAACAGCCAACTGTGAGAAATACAGCCCGCCAGGAAAACACACCCGTTCAAAATGCATATTGCTTATGGGAAAAAAAAGCATTTTTATTGCCGCTGGCCAGGGACGGTCCACCTAGCATGCCGTGATGGATTGCGGTCCGGAGGCTACATTCAGCAAATAAACGCAGTTTGTCATGTGAATATACGTGTGCGAGACTGTTTATCTGCTTATCCGGCCGGGTTTGGCAGGTGTGGAGATGATAATTCGAGTCTGTCTGCGAACGGGGTTTATTACCAGCTTCCTCTGGCGGTGTCCATCTGCTGATGAAGCTATGGATGGTTGACTTCCTGGAAGCCAGAGGTGGTTGGAAGCTGCCGTGATTCACAATGTGATGCCAGTAAACAGATGCATGAGATCAGCGAGTCTGTGCCGTTCGTCACGCCGAGCGCGCGCTGGAAGCTCGTGACTGGCAGCTTTATGTTCGGCTGTTTGAGACGACATGAAATCGACCCAAATTGACCCTTTTTACCTTCTTAATAAATGTGACTGGTGTTTCTGTGCATGATTCATTAGTGCTCGTTATTCTGAAAGGAAGAAAGTATTCAGTCGTTCATCAAATTGTAATCATCAAAATCACTTTCTCTACATCTGAAATGCCTCTTCCTTATGCATATTGTAATCTTTTTAGGAGTTCAAGCGTGTAGCTCTGAAACTCTATTGTAATTGTTAAAATTTCCAAGGATCAGCATTCTCCCCTTAAAATCAAACCGTAAGTCATAGAAACTTGAAACTTTGAGGGCTGGTAGTGCTCACACTGTCTACAACGTCACCAAAGCTCAACCCGATCGGCCTGACGGGGGCGCTACAGCAGTCAAAAGTACGAAATTGCACCTTTTTGGGTATTTTGGATTTTTTTTAAATCCTATTTTTGCGAACTAGTCCTAGGTTTTTGGCTTGATTGGAACCAAACCAGTGCAGCGAGATTCTCCGAAATCTGATTGTCAATAATTATCAAAAAAAAGTTGAAGTTTTGATTCACGGTCCCTAAGGGCCGCCAACACGTTTGAAGTGGGTGGAGCCAATTTTACTAAAATGGCTATAACTCTCGAACGGAATGAGATATTTTCACCAAATTTGGCACACTTATGTAAGAGCTCATTCTGTGGTCGTGTGAAGAAGGATGCACAGACTGGCCACTTGGTGGCACTATAACAGCAAAAAAAACATGTAAACGACTATAACTACTTCACCGTTACTCCGATCAACTTGAAAATCGGCATACAATGTCTTTGTCCCGAGGTGCCATGACTGTCTTTGAGAACATTGACGTATCTCAAAAAACATGTCCGTCATCAGCCAATGAATTTTAAGCAGCAGACAAGGTTAACGGAGGCCCTAGAGGCCTGTGAGAAATTCGAAAGAAAGCAGCCTCCAGGGGGCGCCTTTGCATTTTTTCACGTGCGTGACGAATTGTATATCACACAGTTTTTCGCACACGCCCACGACATTCGTACCACATGGTAGAAGTCCTCATTCTGAGCAACTTTGCCTCTAGGACCGCCGCTGTCCATTGAGTCGTTCGTTAAATTTTGGAGATTGTAACCTACTTTGGCAAACTAGTCGTAAGTTTTTGGCTCAACCTCAATAACTTTTCAAAAGCTTTAAAAATGGTATATTTTCTATGGTAAATTGCCTGTATTGGCTGTAAATGTTCTTTTCCATCTATGATTGAGATGGTTACAGGTTTGCTAATTAAAACATATCTTTTTATGCATGTGCTTAAAGGCCTTAAAAGCGCTTGAACCCGATAATTGCTGCTCTGCAGCTATATTTTAAAAATTCATTTTTTCTCAGGTTTTACATTCAATTATTGATAAATGCATGATGCTAGAATAAAGTGTTTTTTTCTCTCTCTTTTTTTAATAAAAGCAGAACCTCTGTTCTTTCTTTTGACATATTGCATGTTCAGATATTACAAGAAAATATTTTGGGGGCCATGAAAGTTTTGTGAAAATTATCAAAAATGCTGACCTCTATGAAGACATGAAGAAAATATGAAGACCTCTATCAATGCTTTAAGATGACACTGGGCGAGATACAGGTTTGAGGAACCGCAGTGATTTCTGTGAGTCAGGGAGGAATGATCAGAACAACATCATGTTAAAAGAATGTAGAGAGAGAATCAGGGTTTTCCTTTCCTCCATCATGTGTTTGTGTGATACTCTGAAGCCAAACATCGCTATCTGACAGAAAGAATTTTCCAAAACTCCACTGCCAACATTTAGCATCAACACATTCATGTTAAAGCCTGTTCTTAGATCAGATGTGTGCCTCGGAGCGTCTCATTATGGGAATGTTGCCTCTGGCGTCCAACACGGCTACTATTGTTTCAGTCTGAACGCCATTCACCGACGCTTCATTCAGCTGCTGAATACACTGCACAGAATTTATTTCTCAGCCGAAGCTTTAAAACTCCATTTGCATGAATTTAATGACGAGACTTCAGGTTGATAAAGGCCAGAAGCCGCTGCAGATGAGCGATGCAGGGATCTACCTGTTATTTATCAGCGTGGGTTGCTTTGTTTGTGCCATTAACGGGTGGAGGAAGGTTCATAAGAATGCTGAATGCAGCTCGGGACGTACGTGGCGTCTCGTAGCAACAGGGCCGAGAGCCTCGTCCAAGTGTCTCCTGTTGTCCGAGACTTCTTTTCCAAGCGTATGTGAGTGTTTTATCCCCTTTTGAAAAGACTAAAGAGAAAAGCAATCCGTTTTCAGCCCGGTGAGGAGGGAAGGTCCATAAGTGCTGTTTAATAAACTCTTAAAGAGCGGCCTCTGTCTGTCCTCGGGCCTCGAGGAGGAACACGGACAATAGAGATGTAGTGCGAGTGTCTCTGCAGACTTTTACATGCTTGCGACAAGTTCTGGACGGCTGAAAGAGATGCTGTCGTGGAGTGTTTGCCGTACCAGTCACCTCTGCCGTTAATTCAATTAAGTTGTCAGGACTTTGTGTGTTTTGGAACGCAGTTCTGCCAAATGATCAAAACGCAATGCACTTGGCATGTTGTCATTTCGCCTGGAGCTTTAGAGCTGCATACATGTGTCATTATAGAGTAAACGCATGCATCATCGTCTTTAATCAATGTTTCGTCCAGCCCAGCAAAGAATTTGTGCTTTTATTTTAAAGGTCAATTGTGTGTTAGTGTGTGTGTGTGTGTGTGTCTGAAGTGACCTCATCAAAATATCATTATGAGGAGGGAGCGGAAAATCCTCAGAGAAATATTGCATGGCTCACTTCAGGAAAACTGTCTAAGAGTTGAAGAATTTAGGTCAGACATATTGAGCATTTAATACAACTGCACAATTAATAGAATAAATAATCAACTTTGATTACAACAGTCATGATTGTGAAAGTGTTGATTACAGCATTTTATTTGGCGTTCATATCAGTAATGACTCCACATGATTGTAAATTACTTTTATACATTTTAGTCCACAATAACATTGACATTTTAGACACAATATTGACATTTTTTTGTCTTATTTTTTCATTTCCAAAAACTAAACCGCAGTAGATTTAACCATTCTGAATGAATGATTTAATAACTCACTCATAAACTTGTTTGTTCCTGAGTGAATCATTGTTTTGAACAAATCAGTTGAATGAATGATTCATTGATTCACTTATAAAGGCAGTCACTTGTTCGATCCTGAATGAGTCAGTGTTCTGAACGAATCGGCTGAACAAATGATACAAAGATTGTTCCTAAATGAATCAGTTTTTTAATGAATCAGTTGAATGAATGATTTAATGTTTCACTTATAAAGGCAGTCACTTGTTCGATCTTGAATGAGTCAGTGTTCTGAACGAATGCTTCAATGATTGTTCCTGAATGAATCAGTTTTTTAATGAATCAGTTGAATGAATGATTCAATGATTCACTTATAAAGGCAGTCACTTGTTTGATCCTGAATGAGTCAGTGTTCTGAACGAATCAGCTGAAAAAATGCTGCAAAGATTGTTCCTAAATGAATCAGTTTTTTAATGAATCAGTTGAATGAATGATTTAATGTTTCACTTATAAAGGCAGTTACTTGTTCGTTCTTGAATGAGTCAGTGATCTGAATGAATCAGTTAAATGAATGCCGCAATTATTGTTCCTGAATGAATCAGTTTTTTAACGAATCTGATGAACTAATGATTCAATGATTCATTTATAAAGGCAGTCACTTGTTCGTTCCTGAATGAGTCAGTGTTCTGAACGAATGCTTCAATGATTGCTCCTGAATGAATCAGTTTTGTAACGAATCAGTTTAATGAATGATTCAATGATTCACATATAAATGCAGTCACTTTTTCGTTCCTGAGTGAGTCAGTGTTCTGAACGAATGCTTCAATGATTGCTCCTGAATGAATCAGTTTTTTAATGAATCAGTTTAAAGAATGATTCAATGATTCACTTATAAAGGCAGTCACTTTTTCGTTCCTGAATGAATGTTTCGAATAATACACACATTTGTACTATATAGAACGTACTTATGTTTATTCAAAATATGCGATTTCGGATGCAACCTTAGTGTTTTGAACAAATCGGTTGAATGGATGATTCAGTGATTGTTCCTGAATGAATGAGTGTTTTGAAAGAATCAGTTAAACCTCCTATTGGATACGTACTAATTGGTAAAAACACTATATAAATGAAGTAAATAAAGTTATTTTTAAAGATTGTAAAAATGCTGAAATTTTTCTGTCAGGGTCATAGTATAGTACTTATAACTGTATAAACATATAATAACAATAGAAGTCTACGTAATGTCCCCATTATTAAACATGTGTGTGTGTTTGGACCCTTCAGCTACCTGTTCTAGATATTTTTGGCTAAATAAACTGGGCCATGTCCCATTCCCATCCCTCCATCTGTCCCCAAATCACCTCCCTCTTCACGTAAACCACAGTTGGCTGTTAGCATCCTGCTTACAAGACGCAGTCAAGACTGACCAATTTGTTCCCTTCAAGCCGTTATTTCCTCATCAGCTTTGACAAACGGTGTTATTGTGCAGGAGGTGGTGCTGAATGGCGAATGGGGCGGTTCAGCGTGAGCTGCAGGGTGTGAGCGGCCCGGAGCCAGCTGTCCATCAGCGAGACAGAGGCTACATGAAGTGAATCACAAACCAAGCATCTCTCCATCCCAGCAGCTATAATTCTGACCTTTTGAATTGGCCAAATGTCTGACTCTGTCCTGTTTCTCAAGGTTATCGCCCTGAGCGCGGTGCCTGTGACCATCTTCAAACAACCTGTGTGGTTTATACAGTATGTAGTGCTCATGAAAGTCAAGGCCTCATGAATTTCATCATTCTGAGGAGCTCCAGTTTAGAGCCGGTGGGATCTGTGCTGATCTCTGAAGGAGATGTTTCTTCTCACACACACTGGCTCTGGCCTTATTCTACTTTGAAAAACTACTATTCCATTCCATGCATACCATGTTTTGTTTGAAATACCTTAAAAAATACCATAGTAAATGTCAACCAACACTAGGGTTTTGCAAAATTCAGAATTTAAGAATTTCCTGCCTTTTGACATAGTTGAAATTTGAATTAAATTGACCAAAAAACACAGAAAATTGATTTGAAATGACAGAAAGTGAAATTTACTTGATTTCAATTCAAGTCAAGTCACATTTTTATATAGCTTCATATTAATTAACAGGAAAATAACAGGGTTAATGTTTGAAAATTCATCAGTTATTAAACATTTCAATTCAGTTCAATGTCATTAATCTAATCCGATAGTGTCAGAGTAGATCAATTCTCAACTCAACATGCATTCTGGGAAATAAAGTCCTTCAATCTTTCTGTGAGGCCTAGTTATGAGAATTTCTTTGAATTTCAATTATTTTTAAATTCAAAGCATGCAAGCTCTTTTTTTTTTTTTTTGCATTATTAGTTAAAAGCACATCATTGAGCTTGATTGAAGAGACTCTCAAAGCTTCAAGATGTTGAATAACAACCACTGAATTCACAAATGAAAGATACACTAAAAAATGCTGGGTTAAAAACAACCCAAGTTGGGCTGAAAATGAACAAACCCAGTGATTGGGTTGTTTTAACCCAGTGAATGGCTTGTTTTAACCCAGTGAATAGGCTGTTTTAACCCAGCGATTTGGTTGTTTTAACCCTGCGACTGGGCTGTTTTAACCCAGCGGATTGGGTTGTTTTAACCCAGTGAATGGCTTGTTTTAACCCAGTGAATGGGCTGTTTTAACCCAGCGATTGGGTTGTTTTAACCCTGCGACTGGGCTGTTTTAACCCAGCGGATTGGGTTGTTTTAACCCAGCGATTGGGTTGTTTTAACCCTGCGACTGGGCTGTTTTAACCCAGCGGATTGGGTTGTTTTAACCCAGTGAATGGGCTGTTTTAACCCAGCGGATTGGGTTGTTTTAACCCAGCGATTGGGTTGATTTAACTGCCCAGCACGTTGGGCAAACATTTAACCAAAACGCTGGTTTTGTCCATTTTCAACCAAACTTGGGTTGTTTTTAACCTAGAATTTTTTTAGAGTGTAATCAAAGAAGAAAATATCTCGCCAAAAACTCAGTAACACTCAATGCAATGTTTCAGTCAGATGAATTAAATGTTGTACATATTTAATGCAACATTTAATACATCTGACTGAAACATTGCATTAAATATACTAAATGCATTAGCCAATTTCATTTCGAGTGCGCAGGGTTCACTATAACAAAGCAAATGAAAAGAATTGTTGAGTGAACACGTTGCATGTAGTGCATAACAATATAATTCCAGGCATTTTCTCAGTCCATTTGCTGCACGTCGCCGCCTGAGGGAAGTAAGAATGGATCTCAAATGTCTGTATTAAATGTTTACTTGTGCCTCATTAACGTTTGGTCACTCCAGCACAGAGCAAACAGATGAGCGGAGGGAAGGTGGCGTGTGCTTCATCTAGCTGCAGGGCAAACTGTCACCAGTTTCTGAAGAACACGTCACCCTCCCAGCACCCGAGGCGGAGCGTGCAGCTGTAAAAACATTCTTTGAAATCTCCTTCATGTCTACAAGTGTTTTTCTGAGACTCTCCAGCTCCGAATGCAATAACACACAAACACAGTCCTCTTGCGTGTGGATCTCCGGGTCTCTTGAGCAGGGTGGCATTGCTCGCGGCGCACAGGTGAGACTCATCTTCATCCTGCGCACCTGTGCAGTGAATGACAGCGCCACTGGCACATCCTGAAGATCTTTCTCATTCCTGCCATTGACAAACACATTTTGTAGCTAAGTTAGCGTCCCGAGGCGAGTGGGAAATTGCAGATGGCTGAGATGAGTGGCATGAGGCTGTTTATGCTAAACAAGGGATTTGTCCATTCGACACGTGCACGCTTCGCTCTCAAACCAGAAGGCTGGGTGCGAATCTGCCAGGCGCTTTCGGTAAATGGCCTCGTTCCCGGAGCATCAGCCCAAATGCACACGCAGCCCAGAGACGGGCAGGAAATATGATGATCTGTCTCCGGCTGCATCACTGTGAACCAGAGCCGTTTAGCCCCGTGACCAGGGCTCTGTGTTGTTCACGTCTGAATTGAAAATGCTATTTAAAATCTGATTCAATTCTGGAATTGTATGACAGTTTAAAGTGAGGTATTTAAAGAAGTGGAATTAAAGAAGTAGAACTGGAATTCAAAGTAATTCATGAAACTGTAATGTGTGTTTTTTTTTTAAAGTTTTTTTTTTTGTCAACACGGGCAGACATAGATGTTTGAAATTTGTGCATTATTTAAAAACATTACATTTGTAACATTACAAATGTAATGGATGGACAGAAGGACAGATGGATGGTTAGATAGATAGAATGATGGATGGATGACTGGATGATGGATGGATGGTTAGATAGATAGATAGATAGATAGATAGAATGATGGATGGATGGATGGATGATAGATGGATGGATGACTGGATGATGGATGGATGGATGGATGGATGATGGATGGATGACTGGATGATGGATGGATGATGGATGGATGGATGGATGGATGGATGGATGGATGGATGGATGGATGATGGATGGATGGATGGATGATAGATGATGGATGGATGAATGGATGATAGATAGATAGATAGATAGATAGATAGATAGATAGATAGATAGATAGATAGATAGAATGATGGATGGATGGATGATAGATGGATGGATGACTGGATGATGGATGGATGATGGATGGATGGTTAGATAGATAGATAGAATGATGGATGGATGGATGATAGATGGATGGATGACTGGATGATGGATGGATGACTGGATGATGGATGGATGGATGGATGGATGGATGACTGGATGATGGATGGATGATGGATGGATGGATGGATGGATGATAGATGATGGATAGATGGATGGATGATAGATGATGGATGGACGGACAGATGATGGATGGATGATAGATGATGGATGGATGGATGGATGGATGGATGGATGGATGGATGGACGGATGGATGGATGGATGGATGACTGGATGATGGATGGATGGTTAGATAGATAGATAGATAGATAGAATGATGGATGGATGGATGACTGGATGATGGATGGATGGATGGATGGATGACTGGATGATGGATGGATGGATGATGGATGGATGACTGGATGATGGATGGATGATGGATGGATGGATGGATGGATGGATGATAGATGATGGATGGATGAATGGATGATAGATAGATAGATAGATAGAATGATGGATGGATGGATGATAGATGGATGGATGACTGGATGATGGATGGATGATGGATGGATGGTTAGATAGATAGATAGAATGATGGATGGATGGATGGATGACTGGATGATGGATGGATGACTGGATGATGGATGGATGACTGGATGATGGATGGATGATGGATGGATGGATGATGGATGATGGATGGATGACTGGATGATGGATGGATGGATGGATGATGGATGGATGGATGGATGATAGATGATGGATAGATGGATGGATGATAGATGATGGATGGACGGACAGATGATGGATGGATGATAGATGATGGATGGATGGATGGATGGATGGACGGATGGACGGATGGATGGATGGATGACTGGATGATGGATGGATGACTGGATGATGGATGGATGACTGGATGATGGATGGATGATGGATGGATGGATGATGGATGATGGATGGATGACTGGATGATGGATGGATGGATGGATGATGGATGGATGGATGGATGGATGATAGATGATGGATAGATGGATGGATGATAGATGATGGATGGACGGACAGATGATGGATGGATGATAGATGATGGATGGATGGATGGATGGATGGACGGATGGACGGATGGATGGATGGATGGATGGATAATAGATGGATGATGGACGGACGGACGGATGGATGATGGATGATGGATGATGGATGATAGATGATAGATGGATGGATGGATGGATGGATGGACGGACGGATGATGGATGAATGGATGGATGGATGAAAATCAGTTTTGAAATTCAGTTTTCTTCCTGTCTTTTCATATTCCAGCTACCAACTAATGAATTCACTATCATGAACTCAAAGTGATTCAGAATTCTTCCCAAAGGCCCGTGACGCACCATACAGGCTGTTTCAGCAGGATCATGTGACACAGGGACAGACGTTTTCTCGTCAGTGGCGTTTCCTGCAGTGACAGTGAATACAGCGGCTCTGGTGTCTCACACTCATCTGCAGATGTAAAACGCAGAAACACATGAACTGCGTTCAGAGGTTGTATCAGTAACGCCGTCCGTCTCTCCGCTCTCTTCCCCTCAGGCTGACGCTAGAGTCCGATTACAGCAGACAAAAGCAGGGTCGTCCGTCTGCTGGTGTCTGTCCTGCAGCAGATTAGTGCACCTCGCAGTCACCTTGACTTCAGATCCGATGGCATGATAAGACAGCGTATCGTACCACAATGCAGGAAGATTGTGTTTATCAATCTGCAAGCGTGCACAGATTTTCACAGAGCCGGAGAGAGAAGGAAAATGACCTAGAGAGAGAGAAAGGGCACGCACTCCCGACACACCTCGCCCAGCAGGGTTTTCCTTTATGTTTGCTAAGCTAATGAGCTGTTGGTATTGTGTTACAGCGGCACAGATCCCTGATCAAACGGTGGCACGATGTTTGGACCCGACCCAGGAGACTAACCCTAAGTGGAACTAGTCTAATGCTTCCTCACTGCGTGTTCCTATTAAAATGAGACTGTGCCGCTTAGTTTAGAGCTTCATCCCAGACTGAGACTATTGAACTTTTTTTTTTTTTTATTGTAAGTTGGGGAATTATGGTGCAGCTGATCAGCTGACTAGCATTTGACATAGTTTTGTGTTACATTTAAAGGGGACATATCATAAAAATCTGACTTTTTCCGTGATTAAGTGCTATAATCGGGTCTCCAGTGCTTCTACCAACCCAGAGGCAAAGGACAATCCATTAACTTAGTTTTGGTAAGCCTTTTCCTGCAAGCATGTGAAAAAACGAGCAGCTCAGATTTCGCTCCCCTAGTGACACAGGAATTACCGCCCCTTAATCTGCACGTTTCCACCCACGGCACTGCCATTTTGTTTTAGCAAGCGCAACGGTGTACCAATGTAAGGCTGAACACCGTTACTGACAATCCTCATTTTGGCTGCGTGAGATTCTCCAGCTTTGTTGTTGTTGAGCTGTTGAAGCTCCGCCCTCTTCTGGAAAGGGGGCGGGAGCAGCAGCTCATTTGCATTTAAAGCGACACACACAAAAACAGCGTGTTTTTGCTCACACCCAAATAGAGATGAATTTGACAAGCTATAATAAATGATCTGTGGGGGATTTTGAGCTGAAACTTCAGACACACATTCTGGAGACACCAGAGACTTATATTACATCTTATGAAAAGGGGCATAATAGGTCCCCTTTAAATGTTGATTTTTAGAGATGAATATTGAGAATCTGCCGATACCGAGTCCTGATTCAGTACTCTATATGCACGGTTACTTCCTGGTTGTCGTTAAGCCAGCTCGGGCATTTCCGGTGAACTGTTAGCTGTTCATTCTGTAATCGCTGTACATCGACACAAAACCATCAATGGTTGACTTTTTAATGTTGTATTCATATTTTAATGCTGTTATCACATTTACCTAATTTGCCAGTAAACCAGTTTTATTGATTGCAATAAAGACAAAGCTATTGGGACAGTTTAAAAACGCCGTGTCTGTAATTAGATATTTTTTCCGCAGCACTTCAAATGTTATTTTTAATGTGATGACCACAAACATTACTTGTTCATCCTTCTGAGAGTGTCCCCATTGTAAAACCCAACGCTTAAAAATGTAGGAAATTCAACATTTCAAATTCAAAAATAAAAAAGACAATAATTACCAATTTAACCAGCAGGTGGCGGCAAAGTAGCATCTATTTGTGCATATATCAGCCATTTCCTCTAATCGTTTTTCACTTCGTTTTTGACTTAATATTAAACATTATAAAATAACTAGGTTTAAAAATACATTTTGTCAATTTGAAGTATGAACTACTCAAAAAAAAAAATCTTATGAAAAACAATAACTTTTCTTGTGAATGAATGACACAGAAAGCGAGCGCCGCACTTTCCCTTTATAATCACAGCAGCTGTCAGTCAGTGCAGCACAGATCAATGATTTCAGCACATTTCTAAAAACACACATTTTATTCAATTAATCTAACTAAAGTGCACAATAAATATTTAATTTTTGAAGCTTTTTTTTCACATAAAATGAAAACTGACAGTCGAATTGAATTTAGCCGAGGAGGAACACTGAGGTACGTCTTTATTTATTTATTTTTTATGCTGTCTTATGTTTGAATAACTAAATTAATGCTATGCCTCACTATTTAAGTGACTATATTCTGATTATTACACTACTGATGCTCAACACACCAGCAAATGACATCTCATTACAAAAGATTTATATTTCAAATAAATGAGTTTTGAACTTTCTATTCATCAAAGAATCCTGAAAAATAAAATGTATCTCAGTTTCCACAAAAATATGACTGTTTTCAACACTGATAATAATCATAAATGTTTTTTGAGCAGCAGATCATCATATTAGAATGATTTCTGAAGACTGGAGTAATGATGCTGAAAATTCAGCTTTTATCACAAAGTATAAATTACATTTTACAATATATTCACATTGAAGACATCTATTTTAAATTATAATAATATTTCACTATTTCTACTGTATTTTTGATCAAATAAATGCAGCCTCGGTGAGCAGAAGAGAGCAAAAACTTTAACAAAATCTTACCAACTTCAAACTTTTGAACAGTACGGTAGTGCATCGTCAAATTCAGCCTTTACTTAGTTCACATGACCTTAAAATAAATCAATTCAGATCACGTTTCAGCATTCATGTCTTTAGTATTATTGTAAATGCTAATGGATATCTTTATCTCCTCGATGGTGCTGCAGAATACAAATAAATGCTAAATTTAGTGTTTATCTAACACAGGTGTAATGAAAAGTAATGAAAAGATCAGTGAAAAGAACACATCAAGCTGATTAAACTTTATAAACGAACTACGTTGCCGCTTTGTTTTCCTGAGGATTGTGGGACAAGATAAATTACCACACACTGTCTGCTCTCAGTTTATTCTTCTGCCTCTGTCATGAACAGGCGCTTTAAAGGAGAAATCATTAATATTGTCTACATGACAAACAGTTAAAGCCATTTCCTGTCCGTTTTGGGCAAAGGAAAGATGAGCAGCCATGAAAGTTTTCTCTTTTCACTGTATGTTTTCAAAGGAAATCTCCCAGACTAAAGTGTGCTCTGGAAATTAGGGCGCTGGTTTGACATTACCGAGTTAATGGAGTGACACGGGGAGGTTAAGAATGGATGAAACCTTTAGAGGGAACAAGAACATGGAAGACAGGAGCGGCTTTCAGACGTACAGCGTTATTGAGAAGCCCTGACTTTATACGTGAGAATGTGTTTGAAGTGCTGGCAAAGTAAGTGGCAATTTCAGGCACTTTAACCCTCTGGGAGCGCTTCGTCTCGGATGAAACCGAAAGCTATTTTGGCGAAAAATATGACAGCGTAAGTCACAGGAGCCAAAGCACGAAATGTTCTCAAATCGTGTGCGGAAAATACACACTCGCTCTGAGGACGATGTTTCAGCCGTTGTTCTCAAATATGACACTGAACCGACTCAAATAGTGGCAATTGTGAATTTAAGAGAAATCTGTCATGGAGACATAACTCTTGGGTAGCATTTTGAATAAATTGACTTTCAAATAGAACATGTGAATAGAATGAAAAACCAGCGGCAAGGTTTTATCGTTTTCTTGGACGCGCTCACGTGACCGGCTGTGTGTCGCTAATCGGAGCCAGATGTGTGTTTCTCTAATTGCACAAATCACATTTGGACTCAGACAGCAGAAAAGGCGTGACTGGGCATTCAATTTCCCTCCACTGTCCTCAGGTCAGGCCCATTATACATAAATATAATTAAAACCAGCCTCAGAGCGAGTGTCGTCTGGATGCTATCTATTCTCTGGCTCTTTTCGTATCATTTAATGGCCAAATCAGATTCTAATTAGCTCCCTTGTCATTCAACAGGCTGGTCGGAGGAAGGGGAGGGACATTGTAGCCAATTACATTTCATATGTTTCCTCGCTGTCCCTGAGGTGATAGAAGCCCTGTTAATTATATCTTAATCCCTGGACTGAAATGTTTTAAGATAACGTATTCATAATGGTCTCCATGCATGTGGCCGATGAAGTCCTAATTTTATATATTTATATAATATATATTATTACATATAAATATATTATATTTTTAAATTATAAATTAAATTATTATCATTTAAATTTTATATATATATATATATATATATATATATATATATACACACACACTTTTTATTTTATTATTTTATTTTATATTTTTTTATTTTATTTTATTTTATTTTATTTTATTTTATTATTTTATTTTATTTTATTTTATTTTACCAGTCAAAAGTTTGGAAACATTTTACAGTCTCTTCTGCTCATCAAGGCTGCAGTTATTTGATCAAAAGTACAGAAAAAACAGTAATATTGTGAAATATTTTTACAATTTAAAATAATGGTTTTCTATTTTAATATACTGTAAAATATAATTTATTTCTGTGATCAAAGCTGAATTTTCAGCATCATTACTCCAGTCTTCAGTGTCACATGATCCTTCAGAAATCATTCTAATATGATGATTTATTATCAATGTTGGAAACAGTTGTGCTGCTTAATATTTTTTTGTAACCTGTGATACTTTTTTCGGGATTATTTGATGAATAATAAGTTAAAAAGAACAGCATTTATTTAAAATAGAAATAATTTCTAACAATTTAAGTCTTTATTACCATTTTTTATATATACTGTATATGCATTTATGTTTCATATGTTTCCTCAGAACTGAAAGAAGTTAATATCTTAATGAAATCTTAATATCTTGTGTCTTAATGAAATGTTTAAATGGACGGCAGATGTTTGTGATGGTCTCCATGTAGCTGATGAACCTGTGACGTCACAGTTCTGTCACTGATGAACCGTTTAAAGGCTAAGAATCGCTGCGCTCCATTCAGAGCTTAATGTGGCATGTTCTTACTGAGTTTCTCCTACTTCAGACTGTAAATAAGAGGTTAACATGTAAAGAACAAAATGGCAATGCTAATTTTAGCTTTGCAGGTGTTCATTTGACAACAAAGACGTCTCGTAGCAACCTCATAGTGAGGATGAGCGATGCGAAAGCTAGCGTTTGTTCTGCAGGTGTATGATTATCAATAGAGAGGATTATTTACTGGTGTTTTTTCTGCAAATGTTTGCTAAAGAGCGTTTACTATCATGTGGTGACTCATTGATGCATTTTATTTGCTTTAAAGTGAATGTTTATCATTAACGGTTCATGGGATGACCTGTGTTTTGGTGAAGTTAGTGAATTTCCACGCACATTTTTACACTTTTCCAAGTGCGACGTTTCTTTCTGAGGTAAATGGAATGTAGAATATGAGCAAGATTGGAAATGCTCAGAGTAGCTTTCTCTTACTCTGGCTGTATGTTTTTTTTTTTTTTTTAAGCATGGAATACTTTAATTTTCAGATAAGTACAGTACACAACCAGAGTACACTGTGCTGAATGTGGCGTCCCACAATGCAACTCTCAACTTGACCTTTAATTTCCAGTGTAATGAATATCAGAAATAATAAGCATGACTGACCAAAATGCATAATTAAATTAATAAAATAATGTATATTATTAAATTGTTATGTATTATTTATTTAATTATTTAATTATACAGTTTGGTTATATATGTATTTATATATATATATAGAGAGAGAGAGAGAGAGAGAGAGAGAGAAATTAATTTTTTTTTTTTTTTTTTTACAATTTTTTAAAATAAAATATAAATTTAAATATGCATTCTTAAATAATAATTTTGTTTATGTATATATATATATATATATTAATGTAGTTATATACATAAAATTAATTTAATTAATTTGTATTATATATTAGTTCTAATTAATATATTTAAATTATAATTTAAATATATATATAATATAATAAATAATAAAAATTGTATATATATATAGTATATATAATTTAATTTAATTAATTTTCATTTAAATTATATATTACAGTTTTAACTAAGATATTTAAATTATATATATAAATAAATAATATATAATAAATAATAAAAATTATATATATATAATTTAATTAATTTTCATTTAAATTATATAAATTTTTTTATATAAATTATTTCATTTAAATATTATATTACAGTATTAATTAATGTATTTAAATTATATATATATATATATATATATATATATATATATATATAATATGTAATATATATATATATAGTTTAATACTGATTTTAACGATTTTATTTACAAATTTTATTATTAATTAACTTAAAAAATTCATCATGCATGTAATAAGGTATTGTGATAACGATGTACAATACTGCTGTTTGAAATAATTGTTGCACATAGTATTTGTTTTTCAGTATATACAGCGTCCGGTTTGAAAATACATACAGCGTCTGAGTCAAATCCAGCTTTATGTTGCTTTACATGTTTTATGAATAAACAGCTCTCTTAGCGTCTGAAGCATAAACCACACAGTTAAATGTGTCTCATTTAGCAGAGATAGAAGCTCTTTGAGTCTCCTTTGTGAGAAGTGAAGACAAATCAGAAATACAGCAGCATCAAATATGTATCAGCCTGACCAACACATGAGCGAGAGTGTGTGTGTTTGTGTGTGTTTGCATGTGTGCATCAGCATTCCACAGACGCACCTGTGAGCGCAACACGCCGTCTGCGCCGCTGCTTTCACTGATCCGTGAAGTCACGAGCCGAATGCAAAAGCTGCAATCCAGAGCTCCGATGTGAACTCAGCTGGAGGCTCTAATAGCATCCAATTACCAATTACCTCCTGCGTTCAGAGGCCTCCTCCTCGTTACAGACGCCGCTGGCACGTGACGTCAGACCTGTTGAGCGCTCACACTTCAGAAGCTTGGAGTAAAAGATTGCAGGTTTAGCCGATAGTTTGTGTGAAGGTTTGCAGATCAGCCGATAGTGTTTATAGACTGTTAAATGTCTACGGTGAATCAAAGCGGACGGCGGTTTATGCTGTTTCTTTCTCCAGTAATTGGCTCTCGGGAGAATCGCAAAAGTGTGAGTCAGTTATTAGGAACGAATTAGAACTCTGGCTATTTTTCTTTATGATCATTTCCCTTTTTCCAGTTTTAACATTTTTTGGCCTTTTGCTAGTGTTTCAATTGAATTATTTTCTTTTCCATGTGCCTGGCATTATAAATATTAATAGCTCCCCCGGCACAGGGAACCTTTAATTTTATGGAGTTTTGCAGCATTAAGGCGGGATGGCAAAGCAGCGAGTTTCCATTATGGCATTCAGGAGCGTCGCTCCCTCACTCCCACACATCCTCCTGTTCCTCAGAGATCCTCTAAACATTGGTTTGGGACGCTTTTGAGATTTTGCAAAGGTCCCTGAATGGCTCGAACCTAAAGAAATCTCCAGCAAAGGTTCTCTTGAGTTTAATTGCGCGTCTCGATTAACCTGGGGGAGTTACGCCAGCGCTAAACGAGTTTAGAAGAACAAAAGAATTCCTGCATAATGAACGTGAGCTTTCAGTCTCCGGATTGTCACAAGTGCTCTTCAATGTGCTGTAAATAGGTAAAAGAACTGTCCAGAAAAGAGGTAGTGAGCGTGTGTGAGAGAGTTCAGGATGGGAATATGTCCGAGTGTGTGTCCGAGTGTTCCCTATATATCTGTGTGTTACTTCTGTAGCGCAAACTGCAGAGTGTGGCGAAGGTCATGGGTTCGATTCCCAGGGAATGCATGCACTGATCAAGGATTAGTTCACTTCTGAATTGAAATTTCCTGATAATTTACTCAACCAATGTCATCTAAGATTGAAAAGAAATGTTTTTGAGGAAAACATTCCAGGATTTTTCTCCACATAGTGGACTTTACTGGGGAATTATTATTATTATTTTTATTATTATTATGGCTAAATTAAAATATAAAAATAAGGAATAAACAAAATATAAACATTTTATTGTAATATTTGATTAAAATTAAATATTTTAAGAAAATGTAAATTTTTTAAAGAAAATTAAATATTTTAAAAAATATATTTTCATAGTAATATTAGGAATATTACTATAATAATAATAATAATAGTACTGTAAAATAAAATTATTATTATTATTATTACTAAATTAAAATATAAAAATAAGGAACAAACAAATATTTTTAAGAAAATAAATATTTTAAGAAAATGTATATATTTTTAAGAAAATTTAATATTTTAAGAAAATTATTATTGTAATAATAATAATAGTACTGTAAAACAAAAATATTATTATTATTATTACTACTAAGTTAAAATACAAAAATAAGGAATATAAACAAATTAAGAAATATTTGTATTGTAATATTTCACTAAAATATTTTTTACGAAAATTTTATACGAAAATATTTCTTTTTAAATGTATATTTTTTTAAGAAAATTAAATATTTTTAGTAATATTAGGATTATTACTATAATAATAATAATAATAAAAATAATAATAGTACTGTAAAATAAAATTATTATTATTATTACTACTAAGTTAAAATATAAAAATAAGGAATAAACAAATATATTTTTAAGAAAATAAAATATTGTAAGAAAATGTATATATATTTTTTTAAGAAAATTTAATATTTTGAGAAAATTATTATTGTAATAAAAATAATAATAGTGCTGTAAAATAAAATTATTATTATTATTACTACTAAGTTAATATTTATATATATACTTAGTTTATATTTTTTTTAAGAAAATTAAATATTTTTTAAAAAAATTATTATTATAGTAATATCAGGATTATTACTATAATAATAATAGTACTGTAAAATAAAATTATTATTATTATTACTACTAAGTTAGAATATAAACAAATTAAGAAATATTTGTATTGTAATATTTCACTAAAATATATTTTTTACGAAAATTAAATATTTCTTTTTAAATGTATATTTTTTTAAGAAAATTAAATATTTTTAGTAATATTAGGATTATTACTATAATAATAATAATAATAAAAATAATAATAGTACTGTAAAATAAAATTATTATTATTATTACTACTAAGTTAAAATATAAAAATAAGGAATAAACAAATATATTTTTAAGAAAATAAAATATTGTAAGAAAATGTATATATTTTTTTTAAAAAAATTTAATATTTTGAGAAAATTATTATTGTAATAAAAATAATAATAGTGCTGTAAAATAAAATTATTATTATTATTACTACTAATTTATATATATACTTAGTTTATATTTTTTTAAGAAAATTAAATATTTTAAAAAAAAATTATTATTATAGTAATATCAGGATTATTACTATAATAACAATAATAATAGTACTGTAAAATAAAATTATTATTATTATTATTATTATTACTTAGTTACAATATAAAAATAAGGAATATAAACAAATTAAGGAACATTTCTATTGTAATATTTAACTAAAATATATTTTTTTAATATATTTTCGACTGTGTCAAAATGTGTTAAAAACTGTGTGTTAATATTGATAGCTCCCTGAAGTTGAACACACAGATAAATCATGTGGTAAAGTCAAGTTTTTTTCATTTGACAAATCTGGCTAAGATGAAATCATGTCTGGCGTTTAAGAGTCTCGAAATTGCAATACATGCTCTCATATCATCAAGACTTGATTACTGTAATTCGTTATATAAGGGTATTAGTCAAGCCTATCCTACGGCTGCAAAAGGTCCAAAATGTCGCCGCGAGATTATTAATGAATATTAAAAAACGTGAACACATCACTCTGTGCTCGGTCTCTCTACATTGGCTTCCGGTACAGTTTAGGATTGATTTTAAGCTTCTTTTATTAGTGTATAAATCTCTGCATGGCCTCGCACCATCTTATTTATCAGATTTGATAATTGAGTATCAGGTACTTCCGCCTACGTCACGCGTGACCTTTCCAACATGATTACGTCATGTGTGGAGCATCACAGAGCAGTGCAAGATGAGCATTTGCGATTAAAAAGTATATTTTTTTTTAGAAAATGAGCGATAATTTCTCTAGATAAGACCTTATTCCTCGTCTGGGATCATGTAGAGCTCTTTGAAGCTGCACTGAAACTGACATTTGGACCTTCAACCCGTTGAACCCCAGTGAAGTCCACTATATGAAGAAAAATCCTGGAATGTTTTTCGATTTCTTTTGGCCTGAAGAAAGAAAGACATGAACATCTTGGATGAAATTTTAATTCTGAAGTGAACTAATCCTTTAAATGCAATGTAAGTTGCTTTGGATAAATGCATGAATGTAAATGTAATGCAACAAGCCAATTTGCAAAAATAATGACCCCCGTCAACCATTGTTTGGTCAAACAGATCTCCCACTGTTAGTTGAATCAGTGTTGCTTTGTTGCACCAGCAAACAGAATAAACGAGCTTTAATCTCCGTAATAATACAGGCGTCGGCTGGTGGAGTTTGAGTGCTACAGGATGGAGAAATTCATTTCATGTGAATCAAAGGCTTTTATGCACCTAGCAACCTGTAATTCACGTCTGGAAACTCTCCAAATGGTGCAGAGAGAGCATTTAGGAAGCGCTGGCCTGGTTCTCTCTGCAGTGACAGTGTCTGCTGTTGGTTTTGTGTGTTTGTGCCCATGCAGCTCACGTTCTGAGCGCTTTGGAGGGGTCAGCTGACGGAGGTCATGTGAAGAGCTGCTCACTCATGTTTCTCTCCCCACTGCTGCTCTCATGATTGTGAACACTAACAGATGAGTACTTCCAGTCTGTGGTACTTCCAGTATTTTTGGACCTGGCAGTACCCTCTAAATTAGTGTGATTTTCATTGTGAAATTGCAGTCTAGTGCGATTATTAAATTGCAAAAAGTTATAATGTAATGTAGTTCATTATGGGTTGTGCTGAAAGAGATCTGGCTTCAGTTCAGGACTTAAGTGTGAACGCATTTACAGAGTTGACGAGAGTCATTTATATTGGCAAAATGTGATGCTTTTTGATACTTTATTTTAGAGTAGGGTTGCATGATTTGGGTAAAAAAAATCTCCAGGTCTGTAAAGCTGCACAATTTACTATTATATCAATATTACTATAATAATAATAATAATAATAATAATAATAGTACTGTAAAATAAAGTTATTATTATTGTTATTAATTATTATTGTTATTATTATATTACTAAATTAAAATATAAAACAAGGAATAAACAAAATATAAACAAATTAAGGAATATTTCTATTGTAATATTACACTAAAATATATTTTTAAGAATTTTTGTTTTTAATTTATTTACTTTTTAAGAAAATTAAATATTTTGAGAAAATTAATATTATAGTATTATATAATATATATTAATATAATAATAATAATAATAATAATAATACTGTAAAATAAAACTATTATTATTATTATTACTCAATTAAAATATAAAAATAAATAATAATAACAAATTAAGGAATATTTCTATTATATTTCACTTAAATATATTTTTAAGAAAATTAAATATTTTAAGAAAATTATTATAGTAATATTAAGAATATTACTATAATAATAATAATACAAAATAATAATAGTCCTGTAAAATAACATTATTATTATTATTACTAAATTCAAATATAAAAATAAGGAATATAAACAAATTAAGGAATATTTCTATTATAATATTTTACTAAAAATATTTTTTTAAGAAAATTAAATATTTTTTAAATTTTTTAAGAAAATTTTATATTTTAAGAATATTATTATTATTATTATTATAGTAATATTACGAATATTACTATAATAATAAATAATAATAGTACTGTAAAATTAAATTATTATTACTACTAATTTAAAATATAACAATAAGGAATATAAGCAAATTAAGGTATATTTCTATTGTAATATTTCATTAAAAAAAATTTTTAAGAAAATTAAATATTTTTTTTAAATTCCTATTTTTTTAAGAAAATGTACTATTTTAATATTATTATTATTATAGTAATATTACAAATATTACTATAATAATAATTAATAATAGTACTGTAAAATTTATTTATTATTACTACTAATTTAAAATATAACAATAAGGAATATAAACAAATTAATGTATATTTCTATTATAATATTTCACAAAAATATATTTAAAAAAATTAAAAATAAGATTTAAAAATTTTTAATAAAAACTAATAATTTTATTGAACTGTGGTTCAAATATAGATCATAAGCTGCTTGCGTGTAAAAGAACACAGTGTCATTCTTCACTCTGAAACATGCAGCGCATATATTTATTTAATTCAATCGCATTGAGCCATATCACAATTTCGGTTTTATTTCAATTAAACGCACTTTTGAACCAATTTTCTGTCCATCTTACTGAGAGCTGCTTTTTCTGCATGATTTTAGCCTCAAAGCGGCAGCATTATGAGATTTAATGAAAGACACAAATATCCGATCGCAGTAAGTTTGTCTGTTTTCCTCTCTATTGTTCGGTCATTCCTGGTGAGTTCAGACTCATGCGTGTGCTATATTACACTTCACACTTAAGCTGAGTTGAATCAGGACAATGTGAGTGTAGTTGACGGGGAAACAGAGACTCTGAAGAGCACGCTCTGATTGGCATTCCTCGCGGGCAGACGATGCTTATCGCATACTTAGCAGGGGCATCTGTGTGATCAAATGTCCGCCCGGCCCCCGGCAGATCACTGGGACATGTGGGAGATAACAGATGACCACGGCCTGATCTCTGGAGCTCATGTTTACCCAGAACCCCTTCTGATGGGGTGCAGCTCCACCCGTCCTGCAGCAGAGGCTCGGACATCATCACCGACACGTCCTGCTAACGAGACGCTTAAGAGCCTCTTCAAGTGGCTTTAAATCATTCAAGTGCCTCTAATACGGTGAGTGTGGAGTGATGGGAGCTACAACAAGTGGAATGCAACGACCTCCAAAAAACACCAGAAGCAAACTACTGTGGTCGTTTTTTATATATATATATATATATATATATATATATATATATATATATATATATATATATATATAATGACTTACAAAAGTGGAATAAAATAATATTCGTAATATTCAAATATTCATAAGGGCTGTATGATTTGGAGTAAAAAAAAAAAGAAATCTTAATTGCAATTTTTCCTGTTAAAATTTGTGATTGCGATTTAAAATGCAAAAAAAAAAAAAAAAAAAAAAACTCCAGGATTGCTGTGCTTGTTTGTAGAGCTGCACAATTTTGCCAACAATTTTTTGATTATATATCAATATTACTATAATTACAAACTGTAAAATAACACTATTATTAATAATACTATTATATTAATAATTAATTAATACTTTATTTATATTTATTATATTTCATTTTGCTGAAATTTTAGTAGTTATATATAATAATATATAATATTATTAATAAGAATATTATTCATAATATATAATATTATTATTAATAATAATAATCATACTGTAAAATATGTAAAATATACTGTAAATACTATTAAATTAATATATATCTAATATCACTAATATCCCTTAATTGCAAAATCCCTTAATTAAATCCATCATTAAGCAAATATGTGATTATATATCAATATTACTTGAACTATAATTATAATACTGTAAAATAAAATTATTATTATTATTATTATTAAATTAAACTACAAAAAATAAGCAATATTTCTGTTGTTATATTTCACTGTAAGATAAAAATAAGAAAATTAAAAAGTAAGATTTTAAGAATATTTTAATATAATATTTATATTTAATATATTTAAATTTTGCCAAAATTATTGTAGTTATATATAATATTATTAATATATAATCTTTATAATATTAATAATAATCATACTTTAAAATATGTAAAATATAATGTAAATACTATTAAATTAATACAGTATATACACATAATTTTCTTTTATTTATTTTTAAATGATTATAATATTATACTTTATTATTATATATTTTATTACAATTGATTACATAATATACTATATATATATATGCAGTGAAGGCACTATTTAAAATTTTTAAAATAGTATTTAGACACGTAAGTCACACTTAAAAACATTTGAATTCTATTGTTGCATTATATAACTTCAAAACAATTTGCTTTTTTTTATTTATTTATTTATTTATATATATATTATATAGCACTTTTCAGTCAAAGCATTTCGCAAAATAAGGTTTATTAGGTTTCAAAAGATTAAATAGTGGTTCCGAACAGTGAAGTTGGTTAACATTAGGCCTATTTTCATTACATATGCGTTCTTATATAAAGCAATATACTGTAAAGCAGCATGGATGCATCTGTCATAGTCTAAATGCTATAATAAAATAAAATCCTCACCAGTTGACACGATGCGACCGTCACACGGCGCGGCTCAGGCTCAGGTGCGTCTGTCGTGATGAACAGATTTATTCAGCTCTGTAATTGGAACAGGAGAGGAAAAGATCCTTTAGATGCAATACAAGTGCTGTACTGTCTGTAGTTTTGTTCTGTGTTAATAGACGTGTGTGTGTGTGTGTGTGTGCTCCAGCTGCACATCAAACACGACGGAGGAGGACGCACATGCTGCTTTGTTGTTCGTTTGCTTCCTCGAGACATTCACGTCTCTCACACTTACAGTCACGTTTCCCTCGAAGTGGGGAAAGACATTGTTTTGTCAGGTCGCTGAGGAAACACACACAGGAACACTGTGATGCTCATCGATGCTCTTTCATGGCTGATGAGACTCAGGTTCATTCAGATTGGACGTCCAGTAAGAGTATATGGACTACAGCTCTGATCATTTGAGAATTTGATAAGAATTGTTAATTTGTTAATTGGTAAAGCTGAGCACAGTTTGAGACATTTATTTTTCTCATAATATATCCTGTTTTACTCAATGATAGAGTCGCGAAATTGCAATATGGCCTAGAATGATTATTATATTGCAAAACGTTATTTACATTTACACTATATTTATGCATTTAGCAGACACTTTTATCCAAAGTGACTTACAAAAGTGGAACAAAATAATATTCGTAATATTAAAATATTCATAAGGGCTGTATGATTTGTATAATTGCAATTTTTTTCTGTTAATTTTTTTTATTTATTATATATCAATATTACTATAATTATAATTATAGCAGTACTGTAAAATAAAATTATTATTATTAATAAATTAAAATATAAAAAGGAATATTTCTGTTGTAATGTTTGACTGAAGGATAAAAATAAAAAATAAGTTTTTAAGAATATTTTAAAATATTTATAATATAATATTTATATTTAATATAATTAATTTAGCCAAAATTGTTGTAATTATATATAATAATATATACTGTAAATGCTATTAAATTAATACATATAATAATATCACTAAATTGAAATATTAAGCAAATATTTTGTGATTATATATCAATATTACTATAATTATAATACTGTAAAATAAAATTATTATTATTATTATTAATAATACATTAAAATACAAAAATAATGAATATTTCTTTTGTAATATTTAACTGTAAGATCAAAATAAGAAAATTTAAAAAATGAAATTAAAATACTTATAATATAATATTTGTATTTAATATATTTAATTTTACCCAAATTGTTGTAGTTATATATAACATATAATAATAATAATAATAATAATTATACTGTAAAATATGTAAAATATACTGTAAAAACTGTTAAATTTATATATATATATATATCACTAAATTAAAATAAAGCAAATATTATGTGATTATATATCAATATTACTCTAATTATAATTTTAATACTGTAAAATAAAATTATTATTATTACTGTTAAAATACAAAAATAAGCAATATTTATGTTGTAATATTTCACTGTAAGATAAAAATAAGAAAATTAAACAGTAAGATTTTAAGAATATTTTAATATAATATTTTTATTTAATATATTTCATTTTGCCAAAATTGTTGTAGTTATATATAATAATATATAACATTATTAATAATAATATATAATATTAATAATTATAATAATCATACTGTAAAATATACTGTAAATACTATTAAATTAATATACATAATAATGTCACTAAATTGAAATATTAATCAACACTCATTACTGAAGCAAAACTCATTCCAGAGACAGTTTCATGCTCACAGTAAATGATCTGTCAGATATGCAGAAGATATTTTGAGGCGGGTGTTGTGGAGAACAGTGGCTCCTTCATGCTTGGCTTGAACTCACACACACCTCACCAGAGAGGATTGTGGGACAGAAATCAGTGTTTTATTAGCTGGGTGAAAGCAGCAGTCGGACAGCTGGGTAGAGGTTTATTGGTTTGCCCATAAAAGTCTGCCGTGTTCTCGTATTTTGGGCGACTGAGGCTCGTACGTCCACAAGGACCTCGGCCACATTTCAACACCTGCCAGAACGGTTCCTGATCCATCCGAACTGATTACTCACGATTGCATCAGCGTGAAACCTCTGCAAACAAGGTCAAGGTGGATTTACCCTTCGGTTAACGTTATTTCACGGAAAATAAATGTTGATGGTGTTTCCTCATTTAAGTGCCTCTGTTACATTCGGGCTTACGCAGTGGTTTGTGGGACATTAGGGAGCGCAGACGTCTATGTAAGTCGATCCGAACACCTGCGGCTGGACACAATCCCATATGTTCGTCAAGAGCGCTTCCGGTTCAATTTAATTCAGCCGTTCTGTCATCACCATCAACAATCAACATGTTTTCCCAGCTTTTTCCAGATTTCATTTCGCAAAGAAAACAGTTCCACTTGCTTGGTTTTTTCCGACCCTTCAGCCTCCGCAGGTCTTTACTCACATTGTGTTGTTTGGCTCTGAACCTCGAGACGTTTGTGTCGTCAGCGTGAGCTCCACTGTGAGGACTGACAGCTGCTGTTTGTCACAGAAACTAGAGAAACAGTTCAAAATACTGTGACTAACATGTTCCTTGACTACTGCAAAGATTAGGAAATTAGTATTTGATAAACTGTTCATTCCTTTTAAGTATCCATCCATCCATCCGTCCATTGTTCCATCCATCCATCCATCATTCTATCCATCCATCCGTCCATTGTTCCATCCATCCATCCATCCATCCATCATTCTATCCATCCATCCGTCCATTGTTCCATCCATCCATCATTCTATCTCTCCATCATCCCTCCGTCGTTCTATCCATCCATCCATTTGTCCGTTGTTCTATCCATCCGTCCATCCGTCCGTCCATTCATCCATCCATCCATCCATCCATCCGTCCTTCGTTCCATCCATCCATCCATCCATCCCTCCGTCATTCTATCCAGCCATCCATTTTTCCGTTGTTCTATCCATCCATCCGTCCGTCCATTCCTCCATCCATCCATCCATCCATCCATCCATTCATCCATCTGTCCATCCATCCATCTGTCCTTTGTTCCATCCATCCATCCATTATTCCATCCATTGTTCCATCCATCCATCCATCCATCCATCATTCTATCCATCCATCCGTCCATTGTTCCATCCATCCATCCATCCATCATTCTATCCATCCATCCGTCCATTGTTCCATCCACCCATCATTCTATCTCTCCATCATCCCTCCGTCGTTCTATCCATCCATCCATTTGTCCGTTGTTCTATCCATCCGTCCATCCGTCCGTCCATCCATCCATCCATCCATCCATCCATCCATCCATCCATCCGTCCTTCGTTCCATCCATCCATCCATCCATCCATCCATCCATCCATCCCTCCGTCATTCTATCCAGCCATCCATTTTTCCGTTGTTCTATCCATCCATCCATCCGTCCATTCCTCCATCCATCCATCCATCCATCCATCTGTCCTTTGTTCCATCCATCCATCCATTATTCCATCCATTGTTCCATCCATCCATCCATCCATCCATCCATCCATCCATCATTCTATCCATCCATCCCTCCCTCCGTCGTTCTATCTATCCATCCATTTGTCCGTTGTTCTCTCCATCCATCCATTTGTCTGTTGTTCTATTCATCCATCCATCTGTCCATTCCTCCATCCATCCATCCATCGTTCTATCCATCCATCCGTCCATCGTTCCATGCATCCATCCATCCATACATCATTCTATCTATCCATCCCTCCATCATTCTATCCATCCATCCATTTGTCTGTCCATTCCTCATCCATCGTTCCATCCATCCATACATCCAACCGTCCATCCATAAATCCGTCGTTCTAACCATCCATCATCCGTCCATCCGTCCGTCGTTCTATCCGTCTGTCCGTCATTCTATCCGTCTGTCCATCCGTCCTTCCATCTATTTAAATGCATTAACAGTGTATCAAATAATTTGAAATACTTTGACTCTATATTGTTAAATATAAGGTACAATTGTAATTTATTGTTTTAATTAAACCTTTTAAGTTGCAAACAATAATTTGTTGAGTTCTGTTGACATAAAAATGTTGATCATTACATCAACTTAATATCGTTTGTAATTTCTGCGTTACTTGGCTTTTTAAAAAAAAAAAAAAAAAAAATTAAGTTGTAGTACTTAATGATATTTTCTTGATAACTTCGGAAATTAGGCAGTGGAACTCTAGTTCCCAGCATGCTTTGCATTGGACTGGATAAGGAGAATAAATGTGGAAATTAAGTGTTAATTTATTTGTTTTTAGTGAAAGGAAAGTTTTAATGCTGTTAGTGTTTAATGCTGTTATGTTTGACATTTAAAAGAACAACTCTGGCAGTTGGAGCGACTTAATTTATTTGAGTAATCAACTTAAAAATTTGAGTTTATGCTACAAATTAAGTTCCTCAAACTCAATGTAGCTTGTTGGTTGAACGTAAATTCACTTAAAGTTGTCATAACTCAAACAAATTGATGCAAACTGTTTTTTTTTTTTTTTTGTTTTTGTAGAGCCAACACATTATTTTTAGAGTTTCCCGGCTTTTAAGGGAAAGAAATTAATCTGAAACTTTCAAAAAAGTTACATATTTTTGACTTTTTTGAGAACGTCCCTGGCAATGATTCAACACTTAACAAGAAATAGTTCATTCATGTTTTTGAATCTTCTCTTCCAAAGCTTTACATGCACAGAACAACGTCTGTCTGCTGTGGTCTCGAAGAATATGAGTTCGCTGAAGGCGAGCAGTGATGCATTATACTCTGATGGGCTAATTATATTTCATCAATAGTGCTTCATTTCCACAAATTAGGCTGGATTGCTTTCATTCCATTTAAACCCTTGCTTTCAAGCAGACTCAGGTGCGCTTCATTGATGTGAACACCTGAGTTCAGAAGCAGCTTTCACTCAAACCGAACGGTGACGTCAAACAAGCGCGTTTCTTGTGTAAAAATTAAATTATATAGAATATAGATGCCTAAGCCTTCTGTCCTTTTTGGACAGTGATACGCATCTGTCAAAACCCGCTTTCAGATACTATTGATCATAGATGTTAAAACAGGTCTAGAAATCTCATCTACAGACCAGATAAGTGACTTTAGCATGCAAGTATCATGGCAGTTAGTGTGTAAGATCTCATTTTTAACACGTTTGCTGTGCATTCGGGGTTATAGAAGTGTGAAGAGGGTCTCAGAGAGTCGACAGACAGCAGATGAAGTGTGGTGATGATGGAGAGACACACTGAAGTGTCCCGCTGCTGTGGACTTTATCAAAGCACTCGAGATCCAGTGGTGATCCTGCTGCTATGTCATCTCTCTCTATTAGATACTTCAGTGTCTCTCAAGCTCTCTCTGCTCTTCTTGAGTAATAAAACCCTCTGTCAGGATTGGTGGTTGAGATGTTAGAAAACTGTGAGTCTACTAGAGTCTGACTTTTGACTGTTATTATAAAGTCTGTTCAGCATTTGCACTACCATTCAAAGGGGTCGGTAAAATGTTTTAATGTTTTTGACTGAAATCTCTCATGCTCAAAAATACAGCAAAAATGGCAATATTATGAAATATTATTATGATTTAAAATAGCTGTTTTCTATGTGAATATATTGTAAAATGTAATTTAATTCCTGTGATCAAAGCTGAATTTTCAGCATCATTACTCCAGTTTTCAGTGTCACATGATCCTTCAGAAATCATTCTAATATGATGATATAAATAGTTCAAAAGAATACATATCCATGATATCTATTTGAAATAGAAACCTTTTGTAACATTATAAATATCTTTACTGCCACTTTTGATCAAATTTAATGTAAAAGTATTAACTTACTTTTGTCAGTTCGCAGCATTAACAGAAATGGACTTTTCTACTACGAGGCAATATTTGTCCCCTTAATTTTTTTTAATTTTATTTTTTAAAAATAAAATTATACTTTAAATATAAAACTAAAACCACCAGTATGTGTCAGCAACGTCCTAATGAGTGAGTCATTGAATCATTCATTCAAACAATTAATTCGAACGGCTGAGTCATTGAATCATTCATTCAAATGATTCATTCGAACGGCTGAGTCATTGAATCATTCATTCAAACAATTAATTCGAACGGCTGAGTCATTCAAGTCATTGAATCATTCATTAAACTGACTAGTTCAAAACACAGATTCATTCAGTAATGAAGCACCACTGTGTGAAGCTCAGAGAAACAAAACAAACATTTTATTGACAATATTGTTCCTAAAATGTAACTCAAAATGTCACATGATCCTTCAGAAATAATTCTAATACGCTGATATGAATAGTTCAAAAGAATATATATTCATGATATAAAGTTCAAAAGAACAGCATTTATTTGTAATAGAAACCTTTTGTAACAATATAACTTTTTATCACTTTTGATTAATTTAATGTGACCTTGATGAATAAAAGTATTAATATCTTTCATCCTACCGACCCCAAACATTTAAACGGTAAATAATTAATGTATAGAAAGCTCTCGTCATTTTTATTTCCAGTAACAGACGATCCATAAGCAGTTCAACTAAAAAGCAGCTGAACGAAGCAAGGAGACCAAAGAAAAGACACTCACAGCGACAGCAAAAGCTCAGCATAAATGAGATTTAATTAAGAAATTTAATTACAAGTCTGTACTTTAGAAATTTTGCACACGGCGTGTTTGAGTGTGTGGGTTTGCTGCATCTCTAGAATTGTGTTAAATCTGATTAAACCTCTCTTTGTCGACTTCAAAGATACCAAATGTTGCATAAAACGAGTAAATAATGCTTTTCGTTTTCTTTTAAGGGTGGATTTGAGTTGTATGTGTGTATGCGTGTGTGTGACAGACACAACTGGCGCGTTCATTGACGAGGAGAATTAGTGTGATGTCGTGATGTTTGTTCAGCTGTTGTTCTTCAAACATCGGTGTTTATCGCCACATTCTTGGCACGGATGAAGCAGGCCGAGATTAGAGTGTTACAAACCCGACTAGATTAAATAAAGCCAAACGCTAATGAATGTGAGGATAAAACAACAATGAAGAACAACGGCCGCTTCACTGACACAAACGCTGTGATGGTGTACCGTTAGTGTTGATGAACAGAAATAACCATAAACGCTTGAATAACGACAGCTGCTGGAGCGAATCCTCGGAAAACTGCCGAAACCGAAAGGTGTGTGATCTTATTGGATGAGTTCATTCATGGAGGCTTAATTCAGATTAATTTTAGGACTTATAGTGATGTATAAATCTGAATGTGTTTGAGTTATGTGTGGGATTAGAGTGTAGGTGAGCTGTTGGGTTAAGACGGCTGTTATTCACTGTCTGCGTTTCAGGATTAGTTTCAAATCCCTGTGAGAGTCGCCGTGAGGAATCACTCTCTCCATCCGTGTCTTTATTTTTCTTTTCCTCCTCTCTAGCAGAGGTTAATTGCTTGATTACTCCAGACATCTACAGGTTAGCCTCTGTAACCCTTCCAGAAGAGGAATGACATTTTTCACATTTTGACAAGGAAAGACTGAAATCAAGCGAGGAATATTCAGAGTTACAGGTCTGTTCTGAGTCACGGAGAAAACAATGCTAAATGTGCATAATTTGGCTGCCAAGATTGATATTGTTTAAATATATAGATATTAATGGAAGCTAGTTTCAAACACAGATTCAAAATGTAAAAGTTTTGCCACTTTTTATCTCACGATTCTGACTTTTTTCATGCAATTGCGAGTTTATAACTTGCATTTCTGAGGGAAAAAAGTCAGAATTGTGAAATATAAATTTGCAATTGCAAGAAATAAAGTTGCAGTTTACTTTTGTTTTATTTATTTTTATTTTTTTATTCAATGGTGGAAACAAGCTCCCATAGATATTAGGTGTGTGCAATACTGATAAAATGTTATCTCAATATTTTCTGGTATTTTGTGAAAAACAATCATTAGAAGTGTTTCATATTCTTCATATTCTTATATTGGTCAATGCACAGCATTGACAGAAATGAACTTTTCTACTACAAGGCGATATTTGTCCCCTTAAACAGATTTTATTTAAAAAATAAATAAATTAAAAATACTTTAAATATAAAATTAAATCTGCTAGTATGTGGCAGCAAGTCACTGTCTTAATGAGCGAGTCATTCAAACGGCTGAGTCATTCATTCATTAAAATGATTCATTCAAAACGCAGATTCATTCAGTAATGAAGCACAAATGAAGGGAACAAATATTGCCTCGTAGTAGAAAAGTTCATTTCTGTCAATGCAGTGAACTGACCACCGAAGAATATGAAACACCCATAATGATTCTTATCGACAAAATACTAGAAAATAAAGAGATCACATTTTTATCAATATTGCACACCCCTAATATCAATGGGAGCTTGTTTCCACCATTGAATAAAAAAAAAAAAATGACTTTTTAGCTTTTAGACTTTATTTTTTTGCAATTGTGAGTTTACATCACAATTCAGACTTTTTTTTCTCAGAAATGCAATTGCGTGACATTTCATCAATAATGTTCTATCATTCTTTGTTCAGTCAACTGTGTTTGAGTAGTTGGTACAACATTTAGGGGATTTTTATGTAGTTGCAAGTAATTCAGATTCCTTATCATTTTTTTTGACTCAAAAGGTCCCATAAACTGTAAAATACGCGTTTGCTTTTGTACAGTGTGGGCAGAAATAGAGCGTCCGTGTCTCTGTTGTCTCTCACATTCAGCAGGTCAGTAAAACACACTCGAGTCTTTTACAGCGCTCTACTTTTGTCACATCCAGCAGGACGCGGCGTATTAACTTAACAAGCTTGTTCATTGATCGAATCATGGGCTCTGATGTAGATATATAAAAACACATTTATTGAGGCTGTTTTATGTGAGCTGATCTTTCTTTTTTCAGTAAAATGCCCTTTAGTTCTTGAGTAGTTCATGTTTGGCACACATAAATATATCCTTCATCAGCTGGAAATCTGTGTAGAATCCATTTAGTGTTTTAAAGATGCTCCTTCATGCCTGTGAAGAGTTTTGGTTTGCTTGGTTTGGTTTGGGGTCTCGTCTCTCTCAGGGTCAGAAATACATCTGTGGTTGAACCCTAGAGGTCAACAGAGGTCAAGCAGGCGGTGTGTGGAAGGCATCAAGGTGTGTCTGAATCTAAATGTCTGTTATTCCTCTGCTGGCATCTGGACACCATTATAAAATATATAGCTGTTTTGCTGTCTTTTAAACGGTCAGTTCTGTGTTGCAGTGGTCATCTAAAAACTAAAAACAAACGTGTGTGTGTTTCTTGATATGGACTCTCAGTGTGTTCGCTCTCTCTGGCTGGATGGTGAAGCAGCTGCCTTCTGTTCTGGACACAGTCCGGCTCTCAGATGTGCGCAGGAAATGCCATATGGCTCCTAGAGACTCTATCATTCACATTTATCATCCCAAAACGCTGGTGTGGTGAAGAGAGAGAGAGAGGATGGGACCAATTCAATTTAAGACTGGCCATCCATGACTTCCACAAAGATATGGATGAGATATTCTTCATAGTCTCAAATACTAAATCAAAAGAATTCTTGAGCCGATAAATGACATTTTCCAACCATTGGTTTTCTTTTTTGATTTTTATCCACTTATTTGAATGTAAATGAAGAATAGATTGTTTGAATGTTCCTCTGTCTTATTTTACTTCAAGCAGAAATATGATTGTTGTTATGAAGATGTTTTAATCTCAGTGATATTGAGCTGGATTTAAAGATTTCTTTCTTTCTTTCTTTCTTTTCTGTGTGAGCTAATGAACGTGTCAGTGAAGCTTTATTAATGTTAAAGTCAACGTGAAATGCAGTTTGTATGTCCATGATATGACATTTGTGAGTGAACCAGGATATTCAACAAGAAAAACACGTAGAACAGGTGACTTTAATGACTTTATATCTCGCAATTCTGACTTTATTTCTCGCAATTCTGACTTTATATCACAATTCTGACTTTATATCTCACAATTCTGACTTTATATCTTGCAATTCTGACTTTATAACTCACAATTCTGACTTTATATCTCGCAATTCTGACTTTATATCTCGTAATTCTGACTTTATATCTCGCAATTCTGACTTTATATCTCGTAATTCTGACTTTATATCTCGTAATTCTGACTTTATATCTCGCAATTCTGACTTTATATCTCGCAATTCTGACTTTATATCTCACAATTCTGACTTTATATCTTGCAATTCTGACTTTATAACTCACAATTCTGACTTTATATCTCGCAATTCTGACTTTATATCTCGTAATTCTGACTTTATATCTCGCAATTCTGACTTTATATCTCGTAATTCTGACTTTATATCTCGTAATTCTGACTTTATATCTCGCAATTCTGACTTTATATCTCGCAATTCTGACTTTATATCTCACAATTCTGACTTTATATCTCGTAATTCTGAATTTATATCTCACAATTCTGACTTTATATCTCGCAATTCCGACTTTATATCTCGTAATTCTGAATTTATATCTCACAATTCCGACTTTATATCTCGCAATTCTGACTTTATATCACAATTCTGACTTTATATCACAATTCTGTTTTTATACTTCACAATTCTGACTTTATATCTCACAATTCTGACTTTATATCTCGCAATTCCGACTTTATAACTCGCAATTCTGAATTTATATCTCACAATTCCGACTTTATATCTCGCAATTCTGACTTTATATCTCGCAATTCTGACTTTATATCTCGCAATTCTGACTTTATCTCACAATTCTGACTTTATATCTCGCAATTCCGACTTTATATCTCTCAATTCTGACTTTATATCTCGCAATTCTGAGTTTATATCTCACAATTCTGACTTTATATCTCATAATTCTGACTTTATATATCATAATTCTGACTTTATATCTCGCAATTCTGACTTTATAACTCGTAATTCTGACTTTATCTCACAATTCTGACTTTATATCTCGCAATTCTGACTTTATAGTCAGAATTGCAAGATGTAAACTTGCAATTGCAAGAAAAACGTCCAAATTGTGAGATAAAAATTCACAATTATAATGGTGAAAACAAGCTTCCACACTTTAGTGCAATCTGGAGGCTGAAATGCTATAGAAATATTCCTATTCGTCGCAAATACATTCCCTGATATTTTTGTCCCACAGAGTTTTATAGCACATTAACCTGCTCACAAACTTCAGTCAGAGAACGCTGCATTTCCCACAGGATTTCTGCCATCTCTGACTGATATTTATGAGAACCCAAGAATTAACCGTCACCCGTTCCCTGTCGGCCGAATCCAAATAAATCAGGCTCTGATTAGACAGGGCCGCTCTGAGATTTACGTCCATCTGAAGCAGAAACACCTGCAGGTAAACCAAGCTCCCATAAGTCACGGTTGTTGAGTTGATGTGCCGGGCTATATTTGCCCTCACCAATTGCTGAGACGCTCCAGACCTGACACAGTCGTCCCGGCCAATGACTGCGTGAAGATGGCCCCCGCTGAGGCGTAATGTGACCGGTAATGACGTGCGTGTCAAGCTTTCGGCACGGCGCGGGTCAGCTGGAGTGTGTTTGGACTGTTTCTTCAGGCCTGCTGTGAGTGGGCCGCTCGGGCCAGAGGCTGTGACAGACCTGCCAAGACCCGACGGGAGATTTAGGCAACAGCTGCAGGGTGTCCGTGGACAACGAGACGCTCGGCATCCTGTCAGCGCCTGCTATGTTTAGAGTCTCCAGCCGCTCTCTTCCCTCTGAATATTCTCTCTGTCCCTCCCTTTTTCATCTGAGCGAACGCATATTTCAGTACTTCATTTTAAGGAGACAGCTCGCCCAAAAATGATCATTTTGTCAGTGTTTACTCACCCTGTTTCTTCTGTGGAACATAAGTGGAGCATTAGAGTTTTCTTTCAAAAACATAACCATGAAAACTTAATTATTCCAAACTCTTGACTGGTACTGTTTTTATTTTATTTATTTATATTTTATTTTTTTAAGTTAATTTTTGTATGTTTAATTTAATTTAATTTAATTTTGTTTTTTATTTATTTTTATTTTTTTTTAAATTGAATTACATTTTTATTTTATTTTTAATTTAATTTAAATATTTATTTTTTTAATTTATTATTTTTTGATTTTTGATTTTTTATATTTTTATTTTATTTAATTTTATTTTTAGTTACATTTTTATTTTTTATTTTGTTTTGTTTATTTTTATTTTTAAATTGAATTACTTTTTTATTTAATTAATTTTTTATTTTATTTTCTTTTTATTTCTTTTTATTTTATTTTTATTTTTTTTATTTACTTATTATTTATTTATTTATTTACTTATTATTTATTTATTTATTATTTTATTTATTTTACTATTTTTAATTTATTTTATTTTTGTTTCTATTTTTTTTTATTTATTTTATTTTTTAATTGTTTTGTTTTATTTTAATTTATTATTATTTAATTAATTTTGTAATTATTTTATATTATTTTCTTTATTATTTATTTATTTATTTATTTATTTTTTCTGGGTAAAATATGGCCATGTCCATGGACGCTCGGCATCCAGTCAGCACCCGCTATGTTTAGAGTCTCCAGCCGCTCTCTTCCCTCTGAATATTCCCTCTGTCCTTCCCTTTTTCATCTGAGCGAACGTATATTTAAATATTTCATTTTAAAGAGACAGTTCACACAAAAATGATCATTCTTTCAGCATTTACTCATCCTCACATTGTTGCAAACCTCTTTAACATTCATTCTTCTGGGGAAACTAAAAAAGATGTTTTGAAGGTGTCCAAATGTGTTTCTATGTTACTTTGGACCTCTCTCTCTTTTATTGCATGGGCAAAAACAGCTGAAACATTCTTCCAAATATCATGCAGGTTTGGAATGAGGTTCACATTCATTTTTGTGTGAACGATCCCTTTAATCATCCATCTTCAACTCTCATTGACGCCCACCCTGACCTGACCTACAGAACCTTTCCATCCTCGTTTCATTTCTGCTTTTCATCTGCTTGAAATAGGCCAAGTGGAAAGTGACGTGGGACTTGATGAAAACAGCAGCAGTGTCACTTTGTACTGGATTCTTTTGAAGAATGATGTTCAGATAATGCAGAGATGAGGGTGAACTGAGCACATCATTTGCACTGGGGAATTATGGGGGTTTGTAACTTGCTTCGTCGAATCTCTGGATGTGTCACAATAACAAAACAAGATGATGTAACTACACATAGGATGATTTTTGTGATTAAATAAATGTGTGCGAATGTCACGAAACCTGTCAGGAACATGACCAGCTCATATTTCACCTCAAAATCAAAAGGATAAAAAGAGTTTGTACATTTTAGGGCCTTTGCATTGACATTATTTTCTTATTTTTTCATATTATTATGGGTGAAATATGAAATGTTTCTTGATCATCAAATCATCATATTAGAATGATTTCCGAAGGATCATGTGACACTGAAGACTGGAGTAATGATGCTGAAAATTCAGCTTTGATCGCTGGATATAAATGACACTTTACTACATATTCACATATACAAAAGTTATTTTAAATTACAAAAATATTTCACTATTTTTACTGCATTTTTGATCAAATAAATGCAGCTGTGGTGAGCAGTAGAGACCTGTGCATCAGGTTCATATGGAGTCTCAGGCATCATTCAGTTCACATGACCTTGCAGCTCCTCCACGGGGGTCTGACCTCCTGTTCTGAGTCGATTCTTCATTTAGCTGCTCCTGAAAAGTGTCTTCATTCCGTGGAATGGGCTGCCGGGGTCATAGTTCACAGACCTGCCCCAGGTGTCAAATCCTAATTGACAAGCCTGGATTTATTCATCCGTACCGCAGTAACAGCAGCTGCTCGGCTGTGTAAATCTATAGGAGCTGTTCTTCAGGGCGGTCAGTCATGGCGCTGGATATTTTGTCTGAGCTAATCCTGAGGCTTTTTAGGCTGTAAATCTCTTGGTTAAGTTGTTTTTTCTCGTGCAAAAGGTGGAAATGTCCTTGAGTTCGGAGATCAGTCTCCCAGCTCACCTGTGGACGTTCACTTATCTAAATTGTCTCAGACTGCAATTGATTTGAATTCTGGTGTGTGTCAGGATTAAACCTGCTCAAAAGAGAGAGACGTCCAGCATTAGATTAGACACACGTTTGACTGATACACTTCATCATCTGTGATCATTTGAGTTATCTAGGTTTGCTTTCACACTAAACTCTGAATAACTTTTGGAGATTTTATAACATTAATGTTAAATGAATTTCAAAATATATTAAAATAGAAAATAATATGATTTCACATTAAATCATTTGAAATATGAATAATATTACAGTTTTTATGTGTTTTTGATCAAATAAATACAGCCTTGGTGAACAGAAGAGACTTCTTTAAAAAACATTATAAAATCTTACCAACCCCAAACTTTTTATTTTATTTATTACTTTATTATTTATTTTATTTTATTATTTTATTTTATTTTTGGAAAAATAATAACATTAAATTTGTTAAAAGAATGTTAAAATATTTTCAAATAAAAACAGCTATTTTAAATTGTAACAATATTTTACAATATTGCTGTTTTCCTGTATTTTTGATCAAATAAATGCAGCCTTTGTGAACAGAAGAGACTTCTTTCAAAAACATAAAAAAAATATTACAGACCCAAAACATTTATTTTATTTTATTTTATTTTATTTTATTTTATTTTATTTTATTTTATTTTATTTTATTTTATTTTATTTTATTTTATTTTATTTTATTTTATTTTATTTTATTTTATTTTATTTTTATTTTTGGAGAAATAATAACATTAACTTTTTTTGTTAAAAGATATTTAAAATATTTTAAAATAAAACAGCTATTTTAAATTGTAACAATATTTTACAATATTGCTGTTTTCCTGTATTTTTGATCAAATAAATGCAGCCTTTGTGAACAGAAGAGACTTCTTTCAAAAACATAAAAAAAATATTACAGACCCAAAACATTTTTATTTTTTATTTTATTTTATTTTATTTTATTTTATTTTATTTTATTTTATTTTATTTTATTTTATTTTATTTTATTTTATTTTATTTTATTTTATTTTATTTTATTTTATTTTATTTTTATTTTTGGAGAAATAATAACATTAACTTTTTTTGTTAAAAGATATTTAAAATATTTTAAAATAAAACAGCTATTTTAAATTGTAACAATATTTTACAATATTGCTGTTTTCTTGTATTTTTGATCAAATAAATGCAACCTTGGTAAGCAAAATATATTTTTATTTTATTTTATTAATTTTATTTTATTATTTTATTTTATTTTATTTTATTTTATTTTAAAAACAGCTATTTTAAATTGCAATAATATTTCACAATATTGCTGTTTTTCGTGTATTTTTGAAGAAATAAATGCAGTGAGCAGGAGACTTTCAAAAGCATTAAAACATTTTACTGATCGCAAATATTTGAATTTTTTAATATTTTCAAAGAAAACAGCTATTTTGAATTAAAAATCTGTTAAAAATCTTACATTAAAAATTTGTGCCCCACACTTTGAATATTATATTATATTATATTATATTATATTATGTTATATTATATTATATTATATTATATTATTGTGGGTGAAATATGACATATTTTCATGAAATAAACTGAACACAATAATAAAGACATATATTTTAGTTTTTAGCACTTTTTTGATAGCATGATTTTATGAACACAATAATAAAGACATATCATAGAATTTTAGTTTTTAGCACTTTTTTGTGCTTTTTTGATAAATTACATTTATCAACTAGTTCTTCTAGAAGATCTTAATCGGGTACATTATAACCAAACCATTGTTAAAGCCAGAAAAATCCGATCGCAGTTTTCCCGTTGTTGTGTGTTGTGCTTCAGAAGTGTGTGAACAGACGGTGGGCGGTCAGTGGGCGTGTCATCTGAGGCTGAGACGAGGTTTAGATGAAGTAACTCTGAATCCGCACGGGTGTCGTTCTGAGAGTCCATCTGCTAGCTAGAATTGTGAATGGCAGCAGTTCTGTGAAAAGAAACTTTAGTTCTAAAGCTATGTTAATAACACCCCTGATTATGAATAATCATCTGTAATAAGCACTCAAATGTTTCTATCTTGGGCGCAATGCGATGCTCTGAGAGATGTTATTACTGTAAGCGCATGTGATTGCGTTACACACACTGACTTCGCTCTCACCTCACAAACACATTGCGTCATCTATGTGGGCTTGTGTTTTCCCAGATCGAGTTTTGTGTTTGTGCTCTCTGAGAGACATTCACGGCATCCATTACACACATCATCCAGATCATCCGCAGGCATTTTGGCCTCGTATCCAAACCCTGAAGCCTCATTAGAGCCGAATGTGGCTGCGGTCCAGTCGTGTAGAGCGAGAGACCCTCCGTCACGCTCCAGGAACAGCTTGAGTCCGTCTAACCGGCTCCGAGGACGACAGAAAGTGTCCTGAAGCACAAACGCTCTCCAGGACATCAAAGTTTCCTTCTTCTTCAGGAAGTGACACACACTTTTGTTTGTGACAGTTTTGAGTGTTGATATCATAACACACTCTCACCTTGACACGGTGACCGGCTGGAGACAGTTATGCTGTGGGATTTTAGCATTATATTATAGTGTTTCTTAATATTTTTAATGATCGTTTGTTTTTATATTTTCAGTTTTTAGTTTAGTTTAAGTTTTAGTAATTGTGTTATGTGTGCTTTTGTCATTTTAAAACACGTTAAGCAGTAGTTTAGTAATATTAATATGGTTTTATGATATTTAGCACACTCAAAAAAATAAAAAATAAATAAAATAAATAAAATGTAAGCCTTTTTTCGAGATTTACGCATTTTATTTAATAGTGAAATTCCATCAAATTGAATTGAATAAACATATTATGAATTAAGAATTTTAAATTAGTAATAAAACCCTTTGTATAAATCTTAAACTTAAATTTAAACATATTTTCATTTATGAATATGAATCACATCCATTCCCTTGTTCCATTAAGATTTATACAAAAGGTTTTATTAAGATCAAGTTTTTTTACTCATTAAAAATTCTTAATTCATAATATGTAAGAATTATTCAATTCAATTTGATGAAATTTTACTATTAGCTAACTGAAATGTGGAAATCTTTAATGAGTTTAATATTTTGAATTAGTTTTTATTTTTATATTTTTCTGTTTTTGTGCAATTTAATTGCATTTTAAGTAATTTTAGTAATTTTGTTATGTGCTTTATTTCTATTTTTTTTTTCAGTTTTAGTCATTTTAGCACTTCAACTTAAATGCATTATTGTTATTATTTACATTATTCATTATTATTATTATTATTTACATTTAGCATTTTTATGTTTTTTTAAGTTTAAGTTTTTCATCTAATATTTATCTTTTATTTTATTTTGCCATTATAATGAAAATTATTTTTAATTGCTTTAGTTGACTATAACAGCACTGGTCAATGTCAAGGTCATCGCAGTGACCCTTAGAGAAACAGATTATTTGCATTCGCTGAAAATGATAGACATATTTATTATAGCTTGTCAAATTTGCCCCTGTTTGGGTGTGAGCAAAAACACGCCGTTTTTGTGTGTGTCCCTTTAAATGCAAACGAGCTGCTGCTCCCCGCCCCCTTTCCAGAAGAGGGCGGAGCTTTAACAGCTCAACAACAACAAAGCTGGAGAATCTCACGCAGCCAAAATGAGGATTGTCAGTAACGGTGTTCAGCCTTACATTGTTCAAACCGGAGTCGACACTGATGAAGAGACTCAGGAAGAAGTTACAACTTTTAGATGTTTCTGAATGGTTAGTGGATAAATTTACGTAGTTGCTGTGGAGTTGATTCAACTCATCCACTAGCATGTGCCGTCATGTTAATCTTTTGTGCAAATCCAGTGTTGAATTGACCCTCGTTTGTTAAAATGACGGCATGTCAACAACACTCTACTACAACAACTCTTCCTCTTCTCTAAAGCAGCCCAACATGGCCCCGCCCCCTTTGTTGAGTGTTCTCGGGGGCGGGGTTTATGTAAATTGTAGGGTTAGTGATGTCACCAACCCTGGAAGAAGCTCGTTGTAGTCGCTACCAGCTGTTTAAAAAGTGATTTCTGTAAAAGAAAATATCTCTTTGCATTGAACTTTGAGCGTCGTAACTTTGCAGATTATGATCAAACAGTGTGGAGACTCTGTGATGGAGTAATGTCTTGATTCTCTAGTATCTTAGCATGATTTTTCTGTGTCTGATCACTTAGCACACAGTGGCAGCAGGAATCAGCTGGAATTAAATGAAAATGCAAGAACAAATACAAGAATATCCAAACATGTGTTCAGTTTACTCATGAGGCTTTTACGCACACAGTTGTGTTCAATAGAATGATTCACATATGGTGGATGTTTTGCTCTGTGATTCTCAGCGAAGCAAACAAATTCCAGCTGAATCTTTGTAGATAAATATAAATATAAATATGAAAGTTTTATTAATAGTACGGCTTAGTTTTGAACATATTTTGTGTTATGTTGATGAAGAATAGTGATGAAGCTCATCAGAAAACAAAACTACATTTCCCATAATCCTCTGTGGCAGAACTACAAATTCACATCAATTACACACATTCTGCAATTGTATGCTCTAGCACTTCATTAGGATGTTTAAAAGAGATTTCTCAAAACGTCCATTTTATTCTGGGCAAAATCATCAGGAACGTCCCATAATGATCTGAAGGCAACACAGACCTTGTCCCAGTTCTCTGAATGCATTTTGTCAGGTGACACACAGGTTGTTTGATAGCTTTAAGCAATCTGTAAAGGTGGAATAAACTCAACCTCCCTCACTTTACATTACATTATGTAAATCCTCGTCCTAGAAATCCGTGTCCGTCTATTGGACAGGGAAACAAATGTAAGAAATTCAGATGTTTTCAAGTTTACTTTTCACATAGTTCTCCTTTCAGCTTATCCCGGTGAATGCCGTGCCTGCGGGAGGATAATGATTATATTTGATAAACATATTAATAAAGACGGAGCGTGGTTTACACTGGCGTCGTCCGTTTGTCTTCTTTAAAAAATAAACTGATGCGCTCAGAGCCGGAGGTGAGTGCGTTTTCATGAGTGATGACTTGTTGATTTTAATCCGCAGTAAATGTGCAGCGCTGCGGGGAGCTGAACTCGCTCTGACCCCGCTGAAATTACACATCAGAGGGAACGCCAGCGGCCTGGTTAGACCAGACCCACCTCCGCTCCGCCGCTTAACGTCGTTAGTGCCATTTCATAATTGCAGATGTTTGCTTGTGGCGGTGAAGTTTGCTTGCAGGAGTGAGGCAGAGCAGATCACCGCCGTTCTGATCCACATGTGACCTGCTTATCATCTCTGATGCATCAGTTTGTCTGTGCGAGAGCGAGGCATGAACCTCGTTAACAAACCAACATAATGATGGATGACGAGAGGCTGTTCTCATCCGATTGGCCCTCGTGTCCTCGTGACCACCCAAACTCCCTTCGTGTGAGCGAAAAATGAGCTTCCAGATGCGCCGCATATGGAACGCCACAAACATTAAGACTGCATCCCAATTTGCATACTTTTACTGCACACTAAAGTGTGTGCTTGTGATGGGAAATACATACTTTAGCATAATTAGTAAGACACTATACACCCGTTTTGGGGCATACTGTTACTTTATAAAAGTTTATCTCGATCCACAGATTTTAATAGGTATTTGTGCACACAAATTCAATTATAAATGCAAAATTACTGGGGGGAAAAATCTGGTATAAATAGTATGTCATTCATGCTCGTGCATATATATAATTATATATAATATAATGTTGCGCATATATATATAATTTGGGACACATTAATCCAATATGACATTTTTACACACAATCAATTATAAATGCAAAATAAATAAATACATTGACACAAATATTATGGCAATCATATATACACATATACTTACATATATTTATATATTGTGCATATATGGAATTTTGGAGCACATTAATTCTAATCTACAGTTTTTATACAAATTCAATTTTTAAAAAATAGCTGGGAAAATTTATGTCGCAGGAATAGTATGTCAATCATACATTTATAAAATGATATATAATATAGTGCATATATATAATTTGGGACACATTAATTATAAATGCAAAATAACTGGAAAAATGCATCTGACAGTATGGCAATCATATATGCACTATATATATATACAGAATATATATGTACTTTTGTATCAAATATCTAATTTTGTTAAAATAGCTGGAAAAAGAAATTTTGCAGAAATTGTACAGTATGTCAATCATACATCTATAAAATTATATATAATATAGTGCATATATGTAATTTGGGACACATTAATCCAACATGACATTTTTACACACACAATCAATTATAAATGCAAAATAAGAACAAAAATACATCTAACACATATAGTTTGGCAATCATATAGACACACATAATTGAATATCGTGCATATATATATATATATATAAATTTTGCAGAAATAGTACAGAATGTCAATCATACGTCTATAAAATTATATGTAATATAATATTGTGCATATATATATAATATGGGACACATTAATCCTAATCTGTACAGTAGGAATACAACACAAATAGGGAATCATGCCCAGTTTCTGTTTGGTCTGTCTGATTTTCTCCTCCTGGACTCTCATTCAGAACTGATTCATGTGTGTCCTTTCTAAACCAGAATCGCTCGCGGCTCTTGGCGAAGAAGTTTGCAAAACCAGACAGAGGAAGTAAAACATGTGTACAACATATGTTGACTGGTCTTCTTAGCCAGAAGCAGGTGAGATGGTCCAACCACCAGCCCATCAAACCATCAGCAGAACTTCCCTTCGCATTCTAGTAATGATGGAAATACGGCTGCTGTTTCTATCTCAGCTCATTCGAGAACTCTATACGCTCGCTGGGTGACCGCCACATGCCTAACCTCCTAAATGCCGTCCTGCTTGACTGGAAAACGACTTGCGATCAGGCCTCTACAATTACAGATATTACCTGAGCTGCAGCAGCATTAGGATTTATTGAAGGCAGCTGTTGCTCGTATTCAGCAGGGCTGCTGGAGCAGGAGCAGGTGGAGATCTGTGTTATACACACGTGATGATATAAAGACGGGCTGCTGACGCGTTCTGTCACGCCGCCCGCAGGTTTACACGGGGAAAAGGGTCGCGGTGGACTTCCGAATTCCTAGTAGCTAGCGGTCCTCTGGGAACGGAGGGAACAGGCTGAGAACGCATTTAGTGTGCTGATGATCCCATAAAAAACTGAGGAACTAAATTCCTGATCACAATCCTGACGGCTTGTGTTGTTATACGTTTATATGGTTCATTGACGAATAAGGTTTTTAAAAGTGTAATTATAAAAGATATAATTAATTTTGCAGTTTTATTAAGCGTTAACAATGAGATTATGTGGTTTTTATAATCAATTAACACTGCTTTTGAATTTTTTTACAAGATGGACAAAATTTGTCACCAAAAAAGTCATTCCGTTTAACCAAAATTGCGGTTTTACCGAATGACACTTTTGGTTATACCGAATGACGATATTTTCAAACAATGCTAACAGGCTGATATCTAGCTAGCAAAAGGACAATCAATCATTTTATATTTAGTACAAGTTTTTAAAATATTACAACATTTTCCATGTTTTATAGCGGTTGTACCGAATGACCTGATGTTTCGGGACATATGAACAAGTGAAAACATGAAGTTTTCAAAGTTAGTTACTTTGATTCACGACCATGTGGTCCTTTGCACGTGTCTGAATGATGTCACATCCTGTCACATGATATTGACTGCATGACTTGATCCAAAATGTTCCCTTCATATTGGTTACTCCGAATGACATCAATGAAATTAATTTTTCCGGACTTTCTTTCTCATAACAAAGCAACGACTTCTACACATAATTTTAATACTATTTTGCGCTATGTTGATATATGATGTTATAAAATAAAAAATATATACATTTATTACATTTTAAGATATTTTAATCACTAATGAAATGGCTGTATTGGCCTTTGGATGGTTAAACCGAATGACCTTCAAAATCTTTAAAATGTAGAAAAATATAATTAAAACCTTTTTGATTCAATAAAAGAGATCTAGTTGTACTACCTTACATACTTTTGATGTCATATCTTTGTTTTTTATTATTATTAAGGCCTTTGGACAAAAAAAATGACCCGTCATGTTATTGACCCATATATATATATATATATATATATATATATATATATATATATATATATTCTTATTTTTACTATTTTTATTATTACTCCCGAAATATATGTTGCTAATTTTTAAAAATGTTTATGTATATCATATTGCATCACTAACATTAAATAAAAATAATAAATATAGTTCAGGCAGATATGTTTACATCAGATTCATCCATAAGCTTCTGTAAACTATGGATTGTTAATTGAGAGTAAATCTTTTTAATGTGTACAGTAGATACAATAGACTTACTGAACGTATAGTATGCAAAAAAATATTGCATCCTCAGCCTGGACATGTGTTCAGAGTGTGTGTGTGTGTGTGTGTGTGTGTTCTCTCAGAAAGCCGTTAAGCATGGTGGTCAATCACACCTGCAGCTCTTATCACAAAGAATCACTATTCTCTCAGCGAGTCGGCGTCCAGACCAGCATAATCATTCTGCCGTCAGACGGGTCTTCATCGAGTGTGCGGGCCGATTTCACTGGGCTGTGTAATTGTCATGGAAATAGACCAATCAAGAGGCCGTTTGGAAGGCCCCGTCTCTCCCAAACAGAGCGCAGAGTCAAAGAAAGAGAGTTGAAATCGCTGGATTCGCTGCTGGGGTTTATAATCAGCTAGTAATAAATGTTCTAAAGTTGGGCGATCCACCTCTCTGATTACAGAGTTCTGCGGTCCGGCCAGAGCTGAGCTTCCACCTCAACTTCTCTCCCAAACAGCTGTAGCATAACAAAGACGTGTAATTATCATAATTTGACAATTAGCCTGCCATCCATTCCCAGTTTTTAATTACTCCCTCTCGTATTACCGGAGCATCAAGGACTTTTCCTGCAGTGTTTTTGAGCTGCTGTTTTTCAGCAGATAGAGGTCGAGGAGGTCGAGCGCCGTCTGTGAAACTTCACTGTGCTGTTTAGAGGGAAAAACCCCAGACAAATGTATTAAAGGAATGTTCTGGGATCAATACAAGTTACAGCATCCGGTCTATTAGAACAGAAAAGCATTTCAACTTTGTAAAAACAAACAGAAAATGCATTTACAGTAAGTGGAAGTTGATGGGGTTTGACATTTCACCAGGATAAATGTTCAAATACAGAAAGTATAGCCATACGATTTACTTGTTAACATGAAACTATAAACATAGTCAGTTTAGAGACTTTACAGCTCTTTTTATATTGAATTATTAATGCTTTAACAAAAATATTGCACACTTCCTCCTGAATTTCTCACCCCATAAAGTGCATTACTGTAAAAGTGATTCGTGCTTGTTGAAATTATTTTTTTTAGCAAAATTAGATGACTGAAAATACAGGATGTTTTGTGTCTGGCTGTATTTCTTTTGAACAACAGCAATAGAATTGAATTTAAGATAGATTGTGCAAAGTCCCACAATTGCCAAGAGGTTCTTGGAAATCAGAGAATGTATGTGTAGACGATGTGATATCAGTAACAAATAAAAACAGATTAAAACCTCACCAGACCTTACAGGGACATTCCTGATGTGAATAATGCTCAGAATCCTGGGGATTCAAAAGAAATATTGCAACATCTTTTTTTATTTCTGCACTTCTTGGCGTAATATCTTCAGACAGAGTGCTTATTAGACTCGCCGTTCTTCACACGGAGCTCAAGAGGAGAAAAAAAGCTTGTGATATTAATTTGTGTGTGTTGAAGAAATGTTCAAAAGACCACAAGCTCCTTCAATTCATTCTGAAGTATGTGTCTATGAAATGATATTTTATGGATAAGAGCAGATATTTTCAAGCCTCCCTACATATAATACATCACTGTTGCATGCAAAAACATAATATTGTGTATTGTGTATTACATTCATTCAGTACCGCAATATTTACAATAATGCATTTTAGCAACAGCAAAAAAAAACAAAAACAAATAAATTTAAAAAATCAGCAAGCATGAATCACATTAACAGTAATGCACTTACAATAGAAGTCTATGGAGCGAGAAATATTTTCTTTGTAAATCATGAAACTTTGTTAAAAAATGTGTCACTACCGAAACAGTGTATGTTTTAGTCCATTGGCTGAGACTGATTTTAACCACACTTTTGATCAGGAAATATTCCTTGTCTCTCTCTCTCATAGCCTCTCTTTCATAGTAGATAGGACCATCATTTTGAGTTAAATGTGTTCAAAAGTCTGAAAATATGTGTGGAACTTAAGGAACGTCACTACCAAACACCTTTTTTCTGCAATTAAGCAGACTTTTTGGGGTGTTATTCCACAAAATTTAGTTTTTATGTGTGTACAACTGTTCATAACTGTGCTAGCTAACCATGTGCTGATTATCATCTTTGAGCTAGGCTCAAAAGTATCTAAAATTGTCACTACCGAAACAATGTCATTGTTTTTGGGGGGTTATTCAGTAAAATTTAGTTTTATGCATGTACAACTGTTCATAACTGTGCTAGCTAACCATGTGCTGATTAGCATTTTTGAGCTAGGCTCTAAAAAATTGTCACTACCGAAACAACAACATTGTTTTTTGGGGGTAATTCGATAAAATTTTGTTTTTGTGTGTGTACAATTGTTCATAACTGTGCTAGCTAACCATCTATTGATTAGCATCTTTGAGCTAGGCTCAAAAGTATCTAAAATTGTCACTACCGAAACAACGTCATTGTTTTTTGGGGGTTATTCAATAAAATTTAGTTTTATGCATGTACAACTATTCATAACTGTGCTAGCTAACCATGTGCTGATTAGCATTTTTGAGCTAGGCTCAAAAGTATCTAAAAAATTGTCACTACCGAAACAACATCATTGTTTTTTGGGGGTAATTCGATGAAATTTAGTTTTTATGTGTGTAAAACTGTTCAGAACTGTGCTAGCTAACCATGTGCTGATTAACATCTTTGAGCTATGCTCAAAACTATCTAAAAAATTGTCACTACTGAAACAGTCACTACCGAAACAACAACATTGTTTTTTGGGGGTAATTCGATAAAATTTTGTTTTTGTGTGTGTACAATTGTTCATAACTGTGCTAGCTAACCATCTATTGATTAGCATCTTTGAGCTAGGCTCAAAAGTATCTAAAATTGTCACTACCGAATCTCCACGACATGTTTCGGTAGTGACATCATTGTTTTGGTAGTGACAAAAAGGAACACATAATCGTTTAGTTGGTGGAAATAAACACAATTTTAATACAGTAATGCAAATCATTAGAATTTTAGTATGCGAGTTAAAATTCTGTAATGTTTTGTAGTCGCTACCAACACATTACTGTCACTACCGAAACATGGGATGTTTTGTCAAAAATAATGTATATTGAATTATCAACTAAAATGTTATTATAGTGTTTGGTTCAATCTATATTCAAACTAATGAATCCTTCACTTTGAAATCAATATGATGAACTTTATGCCTTTTACAAAGGAAGATTGGATTCAAAATACAACAAATCTCATAAATTACACTTGAAAGATTGTTAAAATTGAAATTGTTATTGATTTACCTGTGAAAACTTTTTTTTTAAAAAATAGCAAAAAATATATATTTACGAGGTAGATGTGAACAAAATCTCAATATGTCAATGTAACCCTTCTTATTAAATTATTTATTATTGTGTTTTGGTAGTGACACATTTGAAAATAAATCCAAAACTTTCTGAAAATACAATATGAGAATTAACTGCACATTTACTAGAAATGTGTACCTTGGATATTATACATTTTGCATACATACACAATTTGTGAAAAAAGACATATATAATATACATGGCGCATATAAAAAATCATGGCTTGCATACGCTTAAGTTTAATGATCTTTTAAATGCATAAAAGCAATTATACATTAATCACTTTTCAGCGTTACTATTAATTTCCTGACATGTAAAATTTATTTATTATAGAGCAAAATAAAAATAATTCCCTTGCTCACAGTAGCCGAGCGGTCAGATGTTTTGCTCTGCGGTGAGGCTGTGAGAGACTCATTGTTTGGTCTGTGGTGTTGATAAACTGCCGCATGTGTTAATTGTGAGGAGGTACAAGTCTGTCCTCGCTGTTTACACCTCCAGAACATCTCGAACATCCTGCTGCTGGTGAGAGAGGCGACGCTAATGAAGCGTGCCTTAATTGAGAAGAGGATTATTAACTTTGTTAATTGAGTTGATGAAATGCACAGACGCAGACTGTAATGCAGATTGATTGAGGAGTGTTTTCTGCGTGGACAGGGAAAATCAGTTGTGTTGTTGAATATATTTGGCCTTGACCTGAGATCAGACTGGCCGTGCCATTGTTTCGTTTTTCAGTCTCGGCCCGTTTGACCCGGTGAATTATTATAGTGCCAAACCGCCGATGAGAGGCTTTAGAGAACATTCACTGCACGCTTTTATTTCTGATTTGAGGGAAAGATAGAATTGCTTCAGGGGGAAAAATTCAAGGATGGAGAATTTCAATTAAAAGTTTCCACAGGCTTCTGTCGGGCCATTTCTCTAACTGATTCCCAATTAAAACTTTGACCTGGCTGAAAAATGGCTGTTTAACAGCACGAACGAGGTTGTTTAATCATTCCTTCAAAGTTTAGAATATAAAGTCGAGAGTATTTACAGGTGATGCGAATACTCAAGGGTCAGCGACCCAAAGATAGAAATAGTGTCACTTTGACAAACATTCGTTTAGAGTCAGTCAGAGGTCATTATCTTTAACGCTTACCGTTGTTCATTTTCACATACTCTGCAATGTTTGAGAACCAAATATGGGCACATGTTATGCATTTCAACGGTGAGATGATGCCAGATTTGCTTGTCATCCATAAACACATCAGGCATGCATTTGGACATGTTAGTCTCTCTTGTGATTAATGAGATAATCTTGTGTTGCACACTGGAGTTGTTTCAAAACACTTGGCATCGATGTCAGAGAAGAGACTGGAAGCAAATCTGGGCTTGTCCCAGTAAAATGCATCTAATATTGAGCGATTTATGAGTGCAAACTCATCTTTACTGCAGTTATTTCAACACAAATCTCCATGTTTCAGTCCCATGTTCCTAACGCCCATCGCTGTAAAAGATAAAGCGAATATTTGCATGTGTAATCTATGACATGTTTGTAAGGATCTAATCTCTTTGTGTCCTGCAGGTTTCAACGTGGAGACTATCACATCGACGTCTGTATAAACGATTACCTGGACGTGTACTGTCCGCACTATGAGGACTCGGTGCCTGAGGAGAGAGCGGAGCGCTACGTCCTCTACATGGTCAACTACGACGGCTACAGCACGTGTGACCACACCGCCAAGGGCTTCAAGCGGTGGGAGTGCAACCGGCCGCACTCGCCCAACGGCCCGCTCAAGTTCTCCGAGAAGTTCCAGCTCTTCACGCCCTTCTCGCTGGGATTCGAGTTCCGACCGGGACGAGAGTACTACTACATATGTGAGTATGACATCACAGCGTACGATTCAGGATTCAGAATGAAAACGATAGGCTGGTTTCAAATGAAACATGCTGTCATGATATTATGTTTGCATCTTTAAATACAGAGAATAACAGCTTGGAGTTTTGGCTTTGTCTGAATGTATTGCGTATGCTGCAGGTCATTTTGACCTGAATCAGTTTTTTTGAGTTGTCAGAAATACTGGTTAACCTATAATGTTTTTCTTGATATTTTGATATCTTGATGAAGATGAAGATGTGTATAACCCTTTCAAAGTCTTTGAATGATAAAAACTTTGGATAAAAGCCTTAACTGATAAAAACTGGCTTTAACCACAGAACTGATCTGTTTCTCAAATTTAAGTTTCTCCCAGATTTTTAATGGAGGATTTAACGTAGGGAAGTAAGGAACCAAATTCTGTGTTTGGGGCCATATGGGTACTATTTGGGCCAAATATCACAATTTCAGTTTTACTCTCTTTAAAATGTGAAAAAAAATCATGCCCATCCAAGCTTTAATGTCCAACAATAATTTTAAAGAATTGGTATCTTTTTATTTCAGTGGCAGATAAAGTTGAGTGCATAACAATGAAACAAAATGCCATGCTTTCTTAGAATTGATCCTAATGGGAGCATGTACAAGGAAAAAAACATCGGACCCAGAATAGACCCCTGAGGGACTCCACAAGGAAAGGGCGCCAATGGGGACACAAAGTCTCCAAGGCAGACAGAAAACTTTCTATCAGATAGATATGACCTAAACAATTCTAGAGCAATACCTTTGTTACCAATACATTGTATGATTGTCTTGGTCCAGGTTAAATTGACAATAATTGGATTTTATAGCCACGATTCTACCGCAGGAACTTTCCCCAGGAACTAGGGAATTTGGGGTGTTATTCAGTGTGTTTTGACCGCAGCAAACCACGGTCTATAAGAAATTCCGTGTAAAATTTTCCCCCTCAGAAAGTCCCTGCTCACGAGGTAGTAGTTTTTCAAAGTTCAGGAACTTTCAGGGTTGACTCCACACAGCATTTTATTTCAACCACCATTTTTAAAATGGAATAAGTGTTGTTTGCTATTTGAATCAACAATAGAGTTTAAAAAATACAACTGATGGACCGAAAACGAGGTTCAGGCTTTATTAAGCTTATATATGGAGGACGAAATCCAGCGGGAACTGGAAAGTTGCATGCAATCCTACATCACTGGACTCTTTTCATGGTACTTTAGACCACGATGGAAATGCAGACAGCAACATGTCCGGGGGAAAAGAGTTCCTGGGATAAATTGTTCCAGGTAATTTTGGTGAAAAAGCGGCTTAAGCAATTTACCAAATATCATACTATGAAAAACAAAGAAACCTGGCAAAAACCATTAATAGTTTTCACACATTACAACAAAAAAACAACAGTATTTAACGGCTACACTGCAAAAAATGATCCTCAGTATTTTTGTCTTGTTTTCCAGCACAAACATCTAAACATTCATAAATCAAGATACATTTACTGCAGAAGCAAAATGACTTTAATTATATTAAGTCTTGCTTGATGAATTAAGCTTAAAGTTTGTGGGTTTATGCTTAAAATAAGAACAAACATCTGCCAATGGGGTAAAAAAAACAACAACTTGTTTTCACTTTGAATTATTTTTCTGACCCCATTGGCAGATGTTTTTATTTAACTTTGATTTATTTTTTTTATTTTTTTCAGAAAACGAGACTTAAAGGCCCACTGAAGTGCCTTGGAATGCACAGCTTTATTCACTGTGTTGACGTAATTTCCAATGAAATGAAGACAGAGCAGGATATATCTAGAAGCTCCTCCCCTTTTTTCAAAATATCCATTAGCGTTTCGCCTAGATCACAGCTCGACCAGAGCCGCTGAGCTCGTAAAACCCAATTATCCTCATAATCTGTAACCGTTTCTCCTCCATATTGCTTTAAATATAGCATTGTTTGTAGAATTCAAATGTGTCCGAACATTTTGTGGTCCGTGCCGACTCGCGCGTATGATCCGCTCTGTTCTCTTGTGTCTCTGAACCGGAGCAGACTGTGCTCACGTTGCGATGGTTCAGAAGACACTAAAGTGAAAACGGACTTCATTCGTGTTAATGGAAATCATATTTGCACTGTCTGAATCATTCCCTATCCTCTATATTGTGCACATTCACCATATAGAAACTAGTAAATGTGTGAACAAATGACTGATTTCAGCCGCAGCTGTCTAGTGTAGAAGGGGGCGGAACTTCAGATTCTAGAGAGCATTTGATTGGACAGAAGATTTGATGAGAAGTTGAAATCCATGGTGATGTCATGAAAATCCATGATTCATTTTAGTGGAAGTGAGAGACTGTAAGTTTTGAATGCTTATGTCTCCTAAATGTAAATTTTGTCATTTTTGGAACACGCCAGCTTATTCATTACCTTAAGGCTAACATATTCATACTAAAACCTAAAATCTTTAAAAATGCACCAAAAATGTTATAATTTGGCAGCTGCCTTTAAAATGACAGTTTAATAGTTTGTCATGAGGGTTCGAGGACGATGTTTGGTGTCTGTTTTGGTTTGTTCAAGCACACAAAATGAGCTCATACTATAAAGCTGCGTACAGTTATAAGGCCAGAAATACCTGTTAACCCAGGTGTGTTTTCAACTTCTCACATTTCCGATGGAGTTTTATGTGTTTAACCCTTTCGGGCCTGTTTCACCAGCCCTAATATAAGTTTATTTCCCTCAGTGACAAAGCCGTTTGAACATTATTCTCAACTGTATGAAAGCAGCTATAAGAAAATGCAATATTTTCAGATTCATTTTCAAGGACAGCATATGAAATCGAGCGAGGACAGAAATCAATATGAATCAATATTCTTGGAAAAGAGAATGCGATGCGTTTCGCTGAAGGACACCTGTCTACAAGGTGAGATGAAAATACAGGCAAACCTCATTAGTTTTCGCTCATAACGCTCCTGCAGGACCTTCATATCGTCGCCGTGTCCCGAGGCCTCGTTACATGGAGAGCCGTTATTATGTGCTTGACTGGCCTGTGCTGCTGAGGACGTGAAAATCATCCAGCGTATCGTTCTCCTCACGAGTCCCATCATCCTCCCTCTCGGTCCAGAGCGAACATCTGTGAAATACGTTTGCCCTCTCTGAATGATTGTGCGTCTCACTCCACGGATCCGTCTGTCTCTTTACATCTTGGCAGCTTTTGTCTCTCTGGCGAACATCATAATTAATATACATCATGACAGTCATGTTGAGCATAATTCCAAACAGAAAGTCAGAGCTGGAGTTGAAGTGTGAAGTGTCCTGCTTTCAGTTGCCATATTTCACAAAGACTTCATGCCGTATCGCAGACACTATTATTATCTGTAGTAAGAAAGATGATTTCACAATTACAGACAGTTAAAGATGTCAGCTTTCTCTGGCAGGAATATTTAAGCAAATGTTCAATTAAAACCTCCCTTGCAGTTCATCCGTCAAGCTTTCATTTCGACTATAATAAAAACTGTCCAATATCATTGTAATAGTGTTTTATATCATGCTGACGTCCACATCACTGTGCATTTAATAATTATATTATTCAGCAGATTGATTGTGCTCACATTCATGTTTTATTGGTCACATCACCTTCTTGACTTGACCTTGAGCTTTAAGGTCAGAGAATAAAGTTCTGTTTTAAAACCTGCTGGTAGATGCCATAATCTGGCTGCGAAAAGCATCTTTCTCCACTGACGGCCATTCAAAAATGTTATGTTGCAAGCAACATAGAAATATTAATTTAATTTAATTTAATTTAATTTAATTTAATTTAATAATTATTTTTTTCTGGCTGCGAAAAGCATCTTTCTCCATTGACGACCATTCAAAAATGAAATATTAATTTAATTTAATTAAATTTAATTGAATTTAATTTTTTTTTTCTGGCTGCGAAAAGCATCTTTCTCCATTGACAGCCATTCAAAAATTATATATTGCAAACAACATAAATGTTTATTTTATTTTATTTTACTTTACTTTACTTTACTTTACTTTACTTTACCTTACTTTACTTTACTTTATTTATTTTATTTTTTTCTGGCTGTGATATCATTGACAGCCATTCAAAATTTATTATTTTTTTTTATTTTATTTTATTTTATTTTATTTTATATTTTATTTTATTTTATTTTATTTTATTTTATTTTATTTTATTTTATTTTGACAGCCATTCAAAAATGATATGTTGCAAGCAACATCGAAATATTACATTTTCCGTTTTTTTATTTAATTAAATTAATTTTTTTGTTTTATTAATTTTTTTTTGTTTTGTTTTAAGCATTTTTAAGCAAGCAACATAGACATTTTATAATAAGATTATTTATAATTGTAATATTATATAATATTAATTACAATTATAAATAATATTGTAAATATGTTGCCAATGTTTGATTTGATTGAATAAATTTTTATTTATTTATTCAATTATTTTTATTTTTTTATTTGTATTATTTATTTATTTTAGGCTCAAAGCTCATCGAATTTTGAAATGAATTTAATTGGTTTGGGACCAATAATAATCATTTCTATTCATATAATATCTTTCTAAAGTTCAAGGACTCTTTACTCTTCATCAGATTTATAAAAGAGAGGAAAATGATTGGCACATACAGCATAACTCTAGTTAGGCAGAGGGCAATCCCAGAATGCATTGTGACAAGTCAAATCACATGTAGTTCTATAGCACTTTATACAATACAGATTGTTTCAAAGCTTCAGTTTCAGCTATAAGCAGTTCTATAGAAAACAACAGTGTCATTATTCAGATCAATTCAGTTCAATGTTGATTCAGTTCAATTGATCAATTTCAGTTGATCAATTATGAAGCGACTTGTTGGTGAACACATCAAGTGAAATGAATAATAAATTTCATGAAAAGTATAAAATTAAGTTGGATTATTTTACAGTATTTCCGTTTGCGGTGTATTTTTATGTTTATTAGATTGCCGATCAATCAGCTCAATAGTTTAGCGATTCTTAAATATGTCTGTTTACATGGACTGTTGTTGAGTGAATATTCACAGGCACTCTTCAGAAAACAGAAGATCATTATGGTTCGGTGTGTCATTACTGAAGCGTTCAGATCTCTGGAGACGCTGACATTTCTCTGAATCAGTGTTTGAAGAGTCGTAAAGGTGCTGCTGATAACTGCTCAGTAGAAATGTTATCGGCTTTCTCTGATTACAGCCATTTCTCTGAAATACTGACTGACATTATCACACCAGACGTCACGTCTCTAATCGCATCAGTTGAAAGAGGGTCTGCAGGATTTTTAGTGGTGCTCTTACCTGATTTATAGTCTTGTGAAGTGGGCATACACTGCAAAAACACAGTTTTGTCGTCTTGCTTTCCAGTACGAATATCTAAATATTCTTAAACCAAGATACATTTACTTGAGAAGCAAAATTACTGAAGATATTACTGAGAAATGAAGTGATTTTGTGCTAAAAACAAGAACAAATATCACAAACTCACTTCATTTTGATACATTTTTCATTAAACAAGACTTAAATACAACAAACTGAACAAGAAACAGGTGCGCAAATCAATTAGTAACCATGACAACCAATAATGAATGAGAACTCGGGCAAACAGGGACAGGGAAAAACAAACTAAAACACAATGAAACTAAACACATAACCCTTACAGTTTCTTTGTAGTTAAACACTAGCACTTTCTGAGTGAAAATTGTTTGTACACCAGTGTATGATTAAAAGCAGTGCTGGTTTGTGGATGTCAGGTTTAATGTGGATGGTAATAAAAGCAGTCAGTAATGTCAGAGTGTGTGTAATACAGTCGGCAAACAAAGATAACATCAAACGTTTCTATTATGTATTTCCACATACATAAAACAGCTCACTGTGACAGAAGTGGGCCAGCGTTCATGAGCAGTGTGTTCCTCTACAAATGTGCCTGTGATTTTCACTCGTCAGAGGTTTGTACTGTAATCACATGCCACATTTCTGCCAGCAATAGAGCTTGTTGGAAACGTGTTTGTGCAATGAGGGTTCAAATGACAAATCGCTGCTTGTGAGATGAAGAAGACCCTGTTGTTGTGTTCTTTCTCTGGGGTCAGGGAGGTTAGCTGGAGCTCTTGTGTTTTTATGCTGTTATCCACTTCAGCAGGTTAATCGAGACATGAGGTGAAATCAAACCGCGGATGTAATTCATCATGCTTTTGTTTGTCAGCTCTCGTTGTGCAAACAGTATGGGAAGGATTTCTTATCTTGAACCCTTCAAAAATATTTTCAGTGTTCTTCTCTTATTTTCCAGTACAAACATCTAAACATTCTTAAATCAAGATGTATTTACATATTAAAGGCCCTTTCACATGTAACGATAACTATATTAGTGTCCACACCAGCGGACGATATTGTTCTGTTTATTGTTGTCTGACGCTTTAAATGCTCGAGCTCTTAAAGCAGGATGGATTCTGATTGGCTGTCAATGTTTTTATCATTTATCAGCTGGAAAAAAATCGTTCTGAAAGTGATTGCGATGATATCGTTTCTCTGTGATGTTATTGTTATAGTTAGTTATCATCCTTGGTGCGAACGGAAGTCTTTTTTTTATGAAAAATATTTCAAAATTAACCTCATTTATGCTTAAAACAAGAACAAATATCTATAGAAGCTTGTTTCCGCAACTAAATAAAAAATAAAACGGGTATAACTGTGACTTTTTATCTCACAATTCTGACTTTTTTTTCCCACAACTACGAGATTAAAATCACAATTGCAAGAAAAAAACAGTCAGAATTGCGAGTTATAGACTTTTCTAACAAATTCTGTTTTGACTCGCAATTCTGACTTTATATCTCACAATTCTGACTTTATAACTCGCAATTCTGACTTTATAACTCGTAATTCTGACTTTATATCTCGCAATTCTGACTTTATAACTCGTAATTCTGACTTTATATCTCGCAATTCTGACTTTATATCTCGCAATTCTGACTTTATAACTATCAATTCTGACTTTATATCTCGCAATTCTGACTTTATAACTATCAATTCTGACTTTATATCTCGCAATTCTGACTTTATAACTATCAATTCTGACTTTATAACTCGCAATTCTGACTTTATAACTATCAATTCTGACTTTATATCTCGCAATTCTGACTTTATATCTCGTAATTCTGACTTTATATCTCACAATTCTGACTTTATATCTCGCAATTCTGACTTTATAACTATCAATTCTGACTTTATAACTCGTAATTCTGACTTTATATCTATCAATTCTGACTTTATATCTCGCAATTCTGACTTTATATCTCGCAATTCTGACTTTATAACTCGTAATTCTGACTTTATATCTATCAATTCTGACTTTATATCTCGCAATTCTGACTTTATATCTCGCAATTCTGACTTTATAACTCACAATTCTGACTTTATAACTCGTAATTCTGACTTTATATCTCGCAATTCTGACTTTATATCTCGCAATTCTGACTATAACTATCAATTCTGACTTTATATCTCGCAATTCTGACTTTGTAACTATCAATTCTGACTTTATATCTCGCAATTCTGACTTTATATCTCGCAATTCTGACTTTATAACTCGTAATTCTGACTTTATATCTCGCAATTCTGACTTTATATCTCGCAATTCTGACTTTATATCTTGCAATTCTGACTTTATAACTATCAATTCTGACTTTATAACTCGTAATTCTGACTTTATATCTCGCAATTCTGACTTTATATCTCGCAATTCTGACTATAACTATCAATTCTGACTTTATATCTCGCAATTCTGACTTTGTAACTATCAATTCTGACTTTATATCTCGCAATTCTGACTTTATATCTCGCAATTCTGACTTTATAACTCGTAATTCTGACTTTATATCTCGCAATTCTGACTTTATATCTCGCAATTCTGACTTTATAACTATCAATTCTGACTTTATAACTCGCAATTCTGACTTTATAACTATCAATTCTGACTTTATATCTCGCAATTCTGACTTTATAACTATCAATTCTGACTTTTTATCACGCAATTCTGACTATGTAACACGCAATTGCAAGTTTATATCACACAATTCTGAGAAAAAAGTCAGAATTGCAAGTTTAGGCTATAACTAGCAATTTAACTAGCAATAACTAGACTTTTTTTCTCGCAATTGTGAGTTTGTGATAAAAAGTCGCAATCACATTTTTTTTTTTTATTCAGTGGAGGAAACAAGCTTCCATAAATATCTGCTAATAGGGTCAAAAAAATAATCTTGTTTTTCTTTTGAAATAAGTTTATTTTTCTCACTCCATTGGCAGATGTTTGTTCTTGTTTTAAGCACAAACTTACTGTATTTCATTTTGATACGTTTTTCAGTAATATTTTCGGTCATTTTGGTCATGTAAACGTATCTTGATTTAAGAATGTTTAGATATTTGTGCTGGAAAACAAGACAATTTATTTATTTATTTATTTTTTGCACTGTTTCTCCCTCTGATTTCTTGAAAGGGATGGTGAAAATGCGGAAAGCTATTTAATGTTGTTCACATCTGCAGTCCATTGGGCTGAATACAGTATGAGCTGTGTGAGTGTCTCTCTCAGGTCAAAGGTCAGGGCACGGGTCAGCTGACCCCCCACTACGAAACGCTTGAGACAGCATCTTTTTCTAATATTTTGACTTTAAGGATGGATTTTAATCTCTCAAGGTCTCCAAATCCAATATTACATGAGAGAGTCAGTGGATGAGAGGAGAGTGAATCACATTTTTTGTCTGACGCGAATGGAATTGGAAAATCTGGATGTCATTTGGAGTCTCGGGAACAGCGCGGGGGGTTTATGATCTCACGTATGCTTATTAAATCACGGTTTACCTTCCCTGAGACTGTATATCGACTGCTGCAGTTTTGATGGATGCTGTAAGTGATGCGGTCGGCGTCAGGATTGGGTGCCGTTCAGAATTATAATTGGGAATGACTTTTAAATTCCTGTAAACAGGATGCCAAATTGAAATTCAAATTTGAATATAAGGAAGTTCAATTAAATGGAGGAAAACTCAACATAAACATAAATTCAACTGAAACTATTGAGTCAGTTAAAAGTAAATATATTATTATGAAAAAACTGATTATATTCAGATATAAATTTGATTATATTTTATATGAAGGTATATTATATTGAAATAGATTATATTTAAATAAATTAAGCTTTATTCAGCAAGGATGCATTAAATCGACAGTAAAGACATTTATAATGTTACAAAAGATTATATTTCAAATAAATGCAGTTCTTTTGAACTTTCTATTCATCAAAGAATCCTGAAAAATAAGGTTTTCCACAAACATATGAACTTCTGAAGGATCATGTGACACTGAAGACTGGAGTAATGATGCTGAAAATTCAGCTTTGATCACAGGAATAAATTACTCTTTACAATATATTCACATAGAAAACAGCTATTTTATATTTCAATAATATTTCACATTTTTTACAGTATTTTGCGTATATATTTTAAATTCAAATATAATTCAACATCATGTTTGTTGTGGCCAATTCAATTTAGACTCACACAAAGGAAGCCCATTCCTAAATTCCGTATTTTGCATGACCCTGGTTGTCATGGCAACGTTTGCATGAGTGCAGTGATGTAGATCAGTTTAATGACATTTAATGAATTGAGTTTCTGTGCTTGAGCTGCAGATACACGTCTCGCATTCCTGAAAACTCCTGGCGTTTCATCTGTTCTCCTGCAGTGTGAAGGAGCACGTTAACCATTATCATGCCTTTGATAAATGGAACCTTTTCCTTTTCTTTGTTTTGTTTCGTCTGATCCTCTTCAGTGTCTTCTGGGTCGCAACACTTCCTGACTTCCTGCTGTTTTCCTCTTCCTGCGTGTGTGACTGTAACATTCGGTGGCGAACGGCCCGGACCTGCCAGCCTGCCAGACAGCATGTTACACTTACTAAGAGATGCTGCCAGAGACTGTCTCACACACACACACACACACACACATATATATATATATATATATATATATATATATATACCCACTGTTGGCTCTTTCCAGCATGGCCGCCCATGACCCTGTCACCGGTTCACCACTGTTCCTTCCTTGGACCACTTTTGATAGATACTGACCACTGCAGTCTTGGAGATGCACTGACCCAGTCGTCTAGCCATCACAATTTTGACTAGCCATACCCATTTTCAACACCAACTTGCTGCCTAATATATCCCACCCACTAACAGGTGCCGTGATGAAGATATAATCAGTGTTATTCACTTCACCTGTCAGCGGTCATAATGTTATGCCTGATCGGTGTATATACCTGTACACCTGTGATATATTTCTCTCTCTCTCTCACACACACTTTCTCTTTCATTTGCATGTACACGATGAGAGAGACAGAAGCACTAAAGCAGCGAGGCAGATGAGGGCTGTGAGAAATGCTCTTCATCTCTGCTGATGCTATTAGCCGAGGCTCTTTATGGATGAGGACAAATTGAGAAAGCTCCGCCGCCGGCTACGGCGCTCAAAAGAGAGCGCTGCATATTTAATAGCTCTGCATTCGTACGTTGTCTTTGTCAAATGAAATAAATGCTGATTAGCATACTTGCCCAAAGGGTGGGCCAACTCTGACAGGAGTGTGCGCTTGCCAGATTTTCAATTGGAAAATTTGTTTGATTATTAAGCCACATGCAGGCGGAGCGAAGGAGGCAGAGTTCCTGGAAATGTGCCGCTTGTGGATCACTGCACAATCCAGAGTATACTGGAAAACTTGTTTTTGTGTCTACAACATGTGCATAGCTCAAATGGTACAGTATTGTGCTAGAAACACGAAGGTAGCATGTTCAATGTTTTTGAAAGAAGTCTCTTCTGCTCACCAAGGCTGCGTCTATTTAATCAAAAATACTGTAAAAAAATGTGAAATATTTTTACAATGTAAAACAGCTGTTTTCTATGTGAATATATAGTAAAGTGTAATTTATATCCTGTGATCAAAGCTGAATTTTCAGCATCATTACTCCAGTCTTCAGTGTCACATGATCCTTCAGAAATCATTCTAATATGATGATTTGCTGCTCAAGAAATGTTGTTACACTGTAAAAAGGTACTTTCTGCAATCCAGTTTAGTGAGCACAGAGGAATACAGTGACAGTCATTTATTTCTCTGTTTGTCTGGGTTTATTTGGCTCTTCCCGTGTCATTTGGATTCATGACATGTTTCAGGTGTTTGTTTTATTCCATTAATAAACTCAACCGCCACAGAATACTGATCAGAAATGAGCGTTGCATTTCAGAATTGTGCATTACACACACACAGAGGAACATCTGTGTGTGACAGTTTGATAATCGATGCTCAATGAAAGAGTCGGAGTGTAATATTTTGCAACTAAATAATGATCACATTTTAAGTTTGTCATGTGGGTTAAGTGAACAGTTCTATTTACTTTCATAATAGTCTTATTGTGCCTTTTTATGAAATCATTCCCCATAGGTAAAATCAAGTCCTGCTCTTCATTTATTTTCCTTTTCTGTTTCATTCAGAAATGCAGCACATTATGGAGATAAACAGCTTGCAATCTTTGACTTTAATGCGATCTGCTGTGGTCTATAATGTAGGAAACTCTGCACATCCAGGGATTTACGCCACACCGCATTTCCACTAAAGATCACAGAATAAAATCCTATTTTGAGAGTAATTAGGCTTAATTAGTCCAAATGTTGAACTTGCACTGTGCTGTCCATCTTAATAAACCTCATAGAATAACCCCAGATGAACACACGATTCCTCAGAGTTTTCTCTTTCATGGCTCAGGAAACTGCTCGGTTATGAGCTGGAAAAAATATGAGATGGGAGGAAAAATGATATTTCATCGAGGTCTGATTTGTTTCTGTTTCTCCTGAAATTATAATGAAGAAATAAAAATAGTCAATGTTTACAAACTCTTTCAGTTGACTGATAGCTCAGATCTTTTGGTCTTGGGAGAATTTGAAATGTTTGAGTTCATATAGAGATCTTTAGCATTTTGGCTAATTTAAGCACAATTCAAGACGTTGTTGAGATCTCAGAAACATCCGGATACGACAGAGCATGATGATGGTAAAAAAGTTAGAAGGGAGGAAAAATTATATTTCATACGTTCACACTTTTGCATATGCTCGCAAAATGTTTGCTTTCTCAAAATCGCAAAACATTTTGTAATTTAAATAATATGAGGTGGGAGGAAAACTATGTTGTACAGTGTTTTTGTGAGCGAACGCAAAGTTTCTCGGGGGAACGCAATTTTTTTGAGGGTGAATGCAACAGTTTTACGAGTGATTGTGGAAGTTTTGTGAGCAAACACAAAAGTTTCTTGGTGAAACGCAATGCTTTTGCGAGCAAATGCAAACATTTTGCAAAACAACGCAAAGTTTCTCAAGGGAATGCATGAGAGAACGCAAAGATGTTGTGAGCAAATGCAAAGTTGAACACAAAGAATGAACACAAAGTTTTTTGGGGGAATGAATGCAAAAGTGTTGTGATAGAATGCAAAAGTTTTGTGAGCGAACGCTAAGTTTATTGGGGGAACGCAATACTTTTGCGAGACAACGCAAACATTTTGCAATAGAATGTAATGCAAAGTTTCTCAGGGGAATGCAACAAATTTACGAGAGAACCCAAAAATGTTGTGAGCAAATGCAAAGTTTCTTGGGGGAACGCCATACTTTTCCATGCACAAACAAAATTATTGTGTGCGAGTGCAAAGATTTGCAAGCGAAAGTGAAGATTCTTAGGGAACAAAACTTTTGCACGTGAACTCAAAAGGTTTGTGAACAAATGCAAAGTTGAACACAAAGAATGAACACAAAGTTTTTTGGGGGAATGAATGCAAAAGTGTTGTGATAGAATGCAAAAGTTTTGTGAGCGAACGCTAAGTTTATTGGGGGAACGCAATACTTTTGCGAGACAACGCAAACATTTTGCAATAGAATGCAAAGTTTCTCAGGGGAATGCAACAAATTTACGAGAGAACCCAAAAATGTTGTGAGCAAATGCAAAGTTTCTTGGGGGAACGCAATACTTTTCCGTGCAAAAACAAAATTATTGTGTGCGAGTGCAAAGTTGAACACAAAGAATGAACACAAAATTTCTTGGGGGAATGAATGCAAAAGTGTTGTGATAGAATGCAAATGTTTTGTGAGCGAACGCTAAGTTTATTGGGGGAACTCAATACTTCTGTGAGCAAGCAGAAGTTTTGTGATCGAATGCAACATTTTCTCAGGAAAACACACTGTTTTTGCGATCTAACGCAATAAACAAACAAAGTTTCTCAGTGAAATGCAACAGATTTATGAGAGAACGCAAAAATGTTGTGACGCAAAGTTTAATAACGCAAAGTTTCTTGGGGAACGCAATACTTTTCTAAACAAGTGCAAAGATTTGCAAGATCTCAGGGGAACGCAAAAGTTTTGAAAGAAAACATAGAGGTTTTTTTTCCATCAGCATCTGCCTTTAGGAGCTCCATAAGATACTTCAGTCTGATCTCCATTTAATTCAGTTTCTGTCTAATAGAAAGAGTTGAGAAGTTGAGGATGATCTTATTTGTGATTTTTCCTTTCCTACTTGACCTTTAAATGTAGCATTCAAGAAAACACGTTTACCTAAAAATAAACTGGAGATGAAGTCACTCTATAATTTCAGCTGTGATTTTCCTCTTTTGAATTCAGTCTGGTGTATTTGTGCTCAAAACTCTTGGGGCCCAAACCGGCTGATAAACCAGCAGACTACTAGTGACAGAAAACCACAAATGACAGCGTGACGTTGCTTTCCTCACCCCACAGGCGCCGTGTGTATGTGTGTGTCCACGCCCTTCAGATTCCTCAGGAAAGGAGCAATTTCCTATTTCGGACCACAAAATATACCCGCAAGCCGCAGCTCATAGGGTGGTGTGTGTGTGTGTGTAGCGCGAGACTAAGAAGATATCTTTCTCTTGTCAGGTGTTTGTGTGTGTGTACTCACCTCTGCTTATCTGTTCTTTATGTTTTACAGCATCCATGATCACAGAAACCGGGAGAAGGTCGTGTCTCAAGCTGAAAGTGTTTGTGAGACCACCAAGTAAGTGTCGTCGATTACAAAACACACACGTATGATTCTGTCGGAGGCATTTGCCTTTCAGTGCCTCACACTTTAATGGACAGGTGACTGCTTCTGTGTGTGATGTCACAGGCTTTCCTTTGATTGGCAGGTGGGTTGGGCTGCTGAATTATCACTAACATGACTGGCTTACGGTATCTTTTTCATTTCTTCTGTTTTTGTAGATGGCTGCGAGAAAACCATAGGCGTTCATGACCGCGTTTTTGTCGATGACAAAGTAGACAATGCATTAGAACCAAGAGGTCAGTATGGCTTGAAATCACCTTCGCTTTGTTCAGTCTGTGTGTCTGTCCTTTAATTCCTCTAATCACTCTGTGCATGTGTGTTGTAGCTTTACGTTTTAGGATTTGTGTTGCATCTGCAGCTTCTCTGACACTTCAAACCACAAAGACTGTTTTATTTATGCATGAGGTACACATCGTATTAATAATGCATTCTCTTGTAATAGCTGAGGGCTGTCTGTCAACATCTCCACCATGTGCACATGCAATTAAGTGACCAGAAATTAGCCATGTGACCTTTCAGTGAGCCAAAAGCTTCAATCAATCAGTGTCTATCATGCCTTCCAGCTAAAATGCATGAATTATATTTACACAGTGTATCAGTATATGCGTGCATGTTGGCTGTGGTAAGAATTAAAAATCTAAAACTTGGATACGCACAATGATTTTGTGCCAAATTAGCGTTTGGCTTTCTAAGGTGTCACGTGGAACGATGCCAAGCTTGTTTTGGCTTCTCCTTGATAAAACCCATTACATCGAACACATGGCACTTACTAACATATGCACGACTCTCAGCTCGTAATATTTATTGCCATTACTGTCACGGTAGCCTTGACTTTCATAATGTCATGATCAAACATCGGAGCTGCATTCAAATTCAAGATGTGATGAAATAGACAAAGAGAAAAAGACCATAGTGTTGACTATCGGCACAAAGTCTTAACCGCCCACTGTGACATGAAAAATGAAAGGAAATTTACTGAAAATTAGGGCTGTAAACGTTTTCAGCGCTGGATTTGCACAAAAGATTAACATGATGGCACATGCTAGTGGATGAGTTGAATCAACTCCACAGCAACTACATAAATTTATCCACTATCCATTCAGAAACGTCCAGTTTCATTCTAAAAGTTGTAACTTCTTCCTGAGTCTCTCCATCAGTGTCGACTCCGGTTTGAACAATGTAAGGCTGAACACCGTTACTGACAATCCTCATTTTGGCTGCGTGAGATTCTCCAGCTTTGTTGTTGTTGAGCTGTTAAAGCTCTGCCCTCTTCTGGAAAGGGGGACGGGAGCAGCAGCTCATTTGCATTTAAAGGGACACACACAAAAACGGTGTATTTTTGCTCACACCCAAATAGAGGCAAATTTGACAAGCTATAATAAATGATCTGTGGGGGATTTTGAGCTGAAACTTTTTTTGTGTGCAAAATGCATCAGGTGGCAAGTGGGCAAAAAACTTGGTGAAAAACTTTTAGAAATGCATGCTTATATCAATTAACACTGCTGATAATGTCAGTGTAGATTAACACAGTATTATTTTATCATGCAGTTTCACCTTGCCAACACACACACACACATAGGCCTTAGATCCTGGCAGCCACGGTGTCATGGTGGAGGCATTGATTTATTAGTCCAGATACCCACTGAGAGGCTGGAGGTGTCTGTCTGCCCGCCTGAATGAGCTAGCAAACTGCTCTGTCCTCCCAAGCATATTTATCTGTCTCTTTTAGCGTCACACCTGTCTGTTTCCCCCACTGACGTCCTCAGACGGCGCACAACTCTACTGAGACGATGTGCTTTCCAAAGCCGTATTACGCTCACTGATGATAACCGCAGTCTGTGTGTCTACACCAATAAACGTGGAGAAATGCACTGAGACTCCAAACAGCCCTGCTTCCATTATTACTGAGGCTTCTAACAAGGATATTCTGGGTTATTTGCTGCTGAGACAGCATGGCAAATGGACCTGCACCATCACTGAGATACTATTATAGTTTTTAATATTTTGAATTTTATATTTATATTGTCTGTTTTTTAATGTCAATGTCAGGACAATATCAAATGCCAACATTAATTTGATGTAGAATACTGAATGGTTTTAAGTCATGGTATTAAGTAACCAAAATTCAGTGTCTTCAAAACGTCAAAATCACATTGATGTCAAACACCAACATTTAGCATGAGTCAACATTTAACCAAAATTCAATGTCTGTTAAATGTCATAACGCTATCGTCCACACAATCTTAAATTATAACACCATTACAACTATGAAATTTTGTTGGTTTTAAGTCGTGGTGTTAAATAACCAAAATTCAACATCTGTCCAATGATAGAGGCTTAACATCAACCCGATTTTCATTTTCAATCAAATTTTGACATCTGTCCAACATCTTTATGACATTATATTGATGTCCAGTGCCCGCTGGATTTATATATTTTTTAATTTTTTTTATGGTTTTAGTTTTACCTAAGGCAAGACACCACTGGTGAAAAGGGTTTATAAAAAAAATTGAACTAATATATCACCGTACTTCCCCAGTTGATTGATTACATTAAGAATTGCACACATTTTTTTGTATTACAAGTTTTCTGAAATCTTATGTTTAAATATGCAAAGTATGCATTATCGAATTAAATATGTACTCACTTGCATACATTTCCAGAACATTAATCTGAACATTGGATAAAGTCTAGTTCAAAATTCTTGCTTGAGTTTGTTGACATATTAGATTTAAAGGTTTTTACTGAGGGGGACTTTTGATTTATCTTTTTATTGCTCTAAAATTCAGAAAATACTGTCAACAGACAGAGAACAAAAAAATCACCGTGTTTATATAAATGAAATGTTGTAAAAAATCAGGTGAATGGCATATGAACAAACCCCTCAGTAAAAACCTTCAGAATATAGATAGGAATAAAACTGTAAATTTTGGTGCATGTAAGTGCTGCTGAAGTGGAGAAAAAACTCATTTTGAGAAAATGGCCTTTAAAGATAGGTATTGTATTTGAAACCTACAGACACAAATAGATAATGTGCAATAAAATGAACACTTAAACATGTATTTTGGATGTTTTCTTTCCACTAGTCTGATGTTATGAAAAGCCAAATAGCCCAAAATCTCAAAATTGACCAGTGCATCAAAAAGTGCCGAGTGTCGTTGGTAATCACAGAGTGCTGATCTACAGCCATATTGCATGGCTACGAGTGTGATATTGTGTTTATACAACAGTTCGACGGCACAAGTGTGTGAATAAATAAGAACAACGGAGTGTCTTTAAAACCTTCTTTTGTGCAGAACTACTTTCTTCCACGGATTCAAATCTCAGGTTGCCCAAGCTTCCGTTACTAATTCTAAAACGTCACTTTAGAACTAGTAACAAAGGAACATCATCAAGTTGCTTCATTGAAGCTTAATGTATTATGTAGATTATTATGGTATTATGAGAGAGAGATTGACTAAAAGAGTGTATTACCTGCATCTGATAGCATTAATTCTTCACGTCGATGTCCATAATATTATATCAATTATAAAAAAATCTGTTTGAATGTCCGCTGAGGAAAGCAATATCTTTGTCCTTTTAAAAGTTAAAGGGATTTCCCACAGCACTAAAGCAAATTCCTTGTTCTGACTCACTCATAAAGACAGTCTTTGCCGCCATCTAATTGTGTAATAATGTAACTTTCACTGATACCATTGACGGCCCCTTTCTCAAAACCAAATACGGCATATTATTTATATAAAATAATATTTATTGAACCACAATATTTGAATTAACAACAATAGCCATTATATAAGACAATAGAAAATAAACACAAGCAAAAACTTCAGTCAAACATACAAAAGCAGTGCTCTAGTTCAGGATTTAAGTTATATATAGCTTAAATATAAAGTTATGGAACTTAATTTTCCCCTTAACCCAAATCATTTTGCTCTGGAACAAGTAATAGATTAATAAGACCGTTTGATATACCCCAAATTAATTATATTTTTAACCACTATCTACATAAAAGCCAGCAGCAAATTCTCGAAGGACTGGCTGAGATGAAGCTGTTCTCTGCGGGTACTCGAGCACTGAACGGCCGCTGACGCATGGAGCTCGCATCTGCGAAAGCGTCAAACCAAATTGTAAAATTGGGGCTATGATTGAATATGAGTCACATATTTCAGGTCTAAACTACTACATGTTTGCCTAAAAAACTCTAAAAACTACAATTTGTGGCAACAGCAGTAGTATTTTTTTAAAAATATGGTGGATTTGCTAGACCGCCATGACAGTTGACGCAAGCAAAGTGATACAAATGGTATTAATGCTGATACTGGGGTAATATCGCACGGCACTTAGCCAATCATATTCGAGAGCCGGAAAGAACTGTTGTATAAAATAATATTTTTGCCTGTATTGTCTTGCCTTAACTGTAAAAACCCAGGATCTCAGTTGATAAAATTTTCTCCATCTCATTTCTAGACGACACCAGTCATGAGGCCGAACCCTCCCGGAGTGACGTGTCCACTTCAGGCCTGCGGCACCAAACGTCACGCCCCCTGCTGGCCCTCCTGCTGCTCTGCATCTCTGTGTTCCTCACCTTATAGCCCCTCACCTGCCCCTGAACCAGCCCTCCAGAAACCCAACACATCTGAGCGCGAGCGGACCGGCGCCAGGGAGGCGAGAGGGCTTTGAGATTCACCAGGAACACTTCTGCTCCGCTTTTGTTTTGTTTTCCAAATATTTAAGTGGTCTTTCGCTGTCTTTGATTAAGAAAAGTCGATTAGCCGTGCAAAGAAGAAATGCAGATCGCCTGTTTAACCAACCATCAAGTATGACGGCCGCTCACAGGGGATTGGCTGCTGGGCGGAAGGGGGTGGAGTCGTTTTATTTGTGTCCATTGGGAGCGAGTCGCTCGTTTTGTCGGTAATTAGAGCAAGTGTTAAGAAACGCCGAACACCCTGTGAGAATTGTTCGTGTTGAAGCGGTCACATAAAACAGACATAAACATCAAACCTTAACCGAGTTCACCGGCTCTGCTGTTAGCGATAAATATACAAAGACTTCTTGCCTTTTGTCCTTCGTCTGCCTTCTCTTAACAAATTGCAGAATTCATTGGAAGAAGCGGTCTGTTATGCATCACGGATCTTTCCCAATAGAAGGAAGACGCTAGATGAGTTCGTTAGTCTAAATAATCTGATTTGTGTGAATTTGGAATTGATATGAGGGACTTGTCTTAGTAGACCACACCACTAAAAACAATGATTTTGTATTTTGTAAGATAAACTTAACTGCAACATAAATATCTATATTTTTCCTATGACCTTTTATCAATTGATATGAGATATCAACATTGACGGATCATGGAAATTCTTTTCTTGTCATTACTGTGTGTCCGACTCTATTAGGAACCAAATATCAAAAGGGGCTCCACACACGATGTTTTCCCCTTTCATATGGGTGGGAAAAGTAAACGTTTGTTTGAATAGGCCTTATACTGTACACAATACTAATATCTCTTGGAAGTGCTTCAAATTCAGCCTTTCGATGGGGGAAATAAAGTGTAGTTTTATTTCATTAATGCATTTGTTTGTTCTGTAGCTGTTAATCGGTGCAATTCTGACTCGTTTAATATGCTGATGCCCCGACAGCCTTATACATATGATGGAGGAAATGATGGGCGAATCTCACGAAAACCGCCAGGAACACGAGAGAATCATATTTCATCAAAAGACAAAAATAAGAACTTACATTTTGCATAAACAAAGTGAAAACTACTTTAACAAATTTTTGCATTGTGACTATAATTGCATTTAAATGAAATATAATTAAAATAATCATATTACATATTAATGCAAATAATTTGTAAAAATTCAAAACATGCCCGACATTGTTTTTGCAATTTCATTTGGTGACACTAGTGCACAAAAATCACACACTTCAGCTTAAAATGATGAAGTATTCAGACTTCATGATTGCATCTTTTGTGTTCGCTTTAATAAATGATTATTAAGATTTAAGAATATTACTACAGTAATGAAAATATCTAACACTTTACAATAAGGTGTCATTTGTTAACAAATGATCAATACATTCATAAATCTTTGTTCATGTTAAATACAGTTGTTCATTGTTTGTGTTAGTTCACATTAACTTATGTTAACAGATAGGCCTTGATTATAAAAATCCAAATGTTGAAATTAACGTTATCTAAGATTCATAAATGCTGTAGAAGTTATTGTTAACTAATGTTAATAAATGCAACCTCATTGTAAAGTCCAATGAGAATCAACATTGAGAATAATAAGAATTGCAAAACAAAACTTAATTATTGAGAATAACTTTATAATAAGGTCCCATTTGTTATCGTCAGTTAATGCATTACCTTATATTAACTAACAATGAACAATAATTTGTTACAGTATATTTATTAGTCTTTGTTAATGTTACATAATAAAAATACAGCTGTTCTTTGTTTGTTCACATTAGCACAGATTCATTAAATAATATTCACATACTGTAAAAAATAATTGTTGGTTTAACATAAAGTAAGTTACCTGGAGTTCATTGAAATAAAAAATTGGAGTTAATACAATGAAGGCGATTGGTTTAATCAACAGAAATTCAAATTATTATGTTATCTGAAGTTGATTTGACGAACGAAAAAATGTTGATAAATCATAAAAATGTATCTTTACAGTGCAGATACCACTGTTGATTTTAATAATGCGCAAGTGAAATTATGAAGTATTTTTCATTGTTAGTTCACGTTAACTAATGTACACTCTAAAAAACAACCCAAGTTGGGTTAAAAATGGACAAACCCAGTGATTGGGTTGTTTTAACCCAGCAGTTGGGTTAAATGTTTGACCCAACCTGCTGGGTAGTTTTATTGTTTAAAAATGATTGTATTGCTTGCTTAAAATGAACCCAAAGTATGTTGGAAATGTATTAATATGTTTAATAAATGAACATTTATTAAATTGCTTATTAATAAATGTTCACCTTTTGATTATTATTGTTGCCTCTAGTAATCGTGTCTGATTTTTAATTTTGGGTTCATTTTAAGCCAGACATATAGTCATTTTTAAAGGGTTGGGTTAAATAAACCCAATTGCTGGGTTTGTCCATTTTTAACCCAACTTGGGTTGCTTTTAACCCAGCATTTTTTAGATTGTAGTAACTAATGTGACCAAGTGAATCCGTATTGTAAAGTGTTACCTGAAAATCTGACGAGAATCAACATGGAGAATTAGGAAAGTAAAACATGCAATCTTAATGGTCCTCCAACAGGCTTTAATTTCTTTATGAAAAATGTAATTTTGTGCGGTGAAACGTGTTTTCGTGAGATTCCCCCAAATAGACTTTAAACTGTTGTTTGCCTGGTTACTCCCTCCGTCACTGTTTCAGTTTAAGACCCTCAATGAGCCGCTCAGAGCTCGTGTCGTGAGACAGAAGATTAAAATAGCCGACGAGTCTGACGGGAGGGTCTCGTTTCACCGGGGAGGCAGGGTTCTTCGACCCTGCAGTCAGAGAGTACGCAGTCCTAACAATAAACAATACTGTGGACTTTACAAACAGTCGCAAATTGGATAATCATTTCTGCCTTTTTGATTCTCAATAGGCCTGTATGGCTCTGCTAGTCCTGCCACGCTCTTGGAGACAAACTGCGTTTCGTGTTTGTTTTCATTTGAACGGTAACAAAACGATTTCAGCAGCTCGGCTTTGCAACATCAGGACTAGAGGAAACACACCATATGTGCTCCGTTTCATGGTTTACACTAGAAAACTATGAAAGAAACTTTTGAAAATCAGCTTCAGTAGTATTTGTATCATTTGTACTCCAATTATTACCATTAATACCATGCTTTGTACACACTTTGAACTGGGAAACAAGAATCAGCTTATTAAATGGATACTGTGTATCCTGAAGTAGTCAAAAACATAACATTATAGTGTTAGAATACTACTTGTTTTTTGTACCTTTCTGGAGGATGAGGAAAATAGACACTTCATAAAACATTGATTATTATGATTAATTATTAATTATTATTATTATTATTCAACATCATTGTTATATGTTATTATGGATACCACATTAAATGTTATGATCAAAATGTGTTGTACATAATGTTTGATATTAAGGTATTAATTTGATTCACATGTCTTTTCTAAAAAAAAAACAAAAAAAAAACTGAGCAAAGTCAAATGTTGGAAATGAATGCATACGACAAACGCAACGATGAACTGCGTTCTGAAGCCCTGAGCCAATAGGGACGCTTCATCTACCTTTCTGTTTTTGTTTTAATCTCCTGGCAAAGTTTTTCATTTTCCGCAAGGATCCGGTCAGAAGAGGACTGATGGATTTCGAGTCGACGGCTCCTGCAGTTCAGCGTTTGTTTACGGACTGTGTGTTTTTTAATGGGAGGAACTCGCTGGTTTCATAACGTGGCATGTGCATGGACTTGATAATGAAAAAACATGTTAAATAAAGTGTTCTTTTGGCTGTTTTCACCTCTTCTTTTCTCGACATGTTTGTGAAATGTTAGTCTTTCTGCTCACCCCATAAGTGTGTGTTGTAGTTCCACTGAAATGAGAACGTTACGCAAGAGAGTTGTGTAGTTTTGCACAGAGCGTCTAACAGCACTACTTCAGAATGTTTTGCTGAAGGTTCTTGAGTTGTTGTTGTCCAATTATTGTTTTCAATGATTTTGAGAATAAATCATCTGCCATCAGACCACATCAACAGAGCGCCACAGGCTTGTTCGCACCAAGAACGATAACTATATCAGCGTCCACACCAGCGGACGATATCATTCTGTTTATTCTAAGCACTGCTTAGAATTTTTGTCGTCTGTCACTTTAAATGCTCGAGCTCTTAAAGCAAGATGGATTCTGATTGGCTGTCAATGTTTTATCATTCATCAGCTGGAAAAATTCATTCCGAAAGTGATTCCAACAATATTGTTTGCCATTTTCACTATACTTGTAGAGTGGATTCACTATTCTTTTATATTTAGAACTATATATTTATCGTTATCATTATAATTATCATCCATGATGTGAACGAGCCTCGACTGTCTGTCAGGGTTCGGTTCTTGTGTGTGAATTTGAACTGAACTGGCCAGAATAAACAGGACGTTGAATTAAAATATTAATTAGATTGACAGGATTTTTTTTTTTTTTTTTTTAAATCATCACTGTTTAATGATTGAGTAAACACTGTGTAATCATTTTTTTAAACAAAAAACATTATTCCATGATACAGTATGTACATTATATATATATATATATATATATATTAGAGATGCACCAATACTAAATTTCTCCACCGATACGATAACCGATTATTCAGATATCTGCCGATAACGATACCGATAACATTAAAATGAACATATATCGGCCGATACCAATATGGTGGCCGATATATCGTGCATCCCTAATATATATTAACTATTAATATGTATTTTTTAGAGATGCACCGATACGATAGCCGATTATTCGGAGTGATATCTGCCGATAACGATACCGATAGTTTGAGGGGTTCTGCCTTTTATGTCTTCTTTTAAATGAATGATAATTTCATTATAATTAATCATTAACCATTATATTTTTAATTATTATATTTTGAAAGAAATGCAAATAAAAACATTTATTCTCTCAATTTCATCAACTTGTTTCAGAGTTACTGGTATCAGTTATAAACATAAACACATTACTCACATTAATATTAACACACATTAACTAAATTCTGAAGATGAAATTAAAATTTCTTAACTTTCTGAATGTTATTAATTCATATAATTATATTAATATTGAACATCAAACAGGATTTTTAGCATTTTCTTTACACAAAGTACAAATTCAGTGCATTTTCCCGCCCTCTTTTGATTGACAGGATATATCGGCTCTGACTATTGGCTGTTTTTAAACTATCGATATAACGGTGCATCTGGAGTATATAAACACTTTATTCAATAAGGTTGCATTAGTTAACGTTAATAAATTTAACAGTGAGCAATACATTTGTTACAGTATTTTTTAATCTTTTTTAACCTTATTGAATAAAAATACAACTGTTCATTGTTAGTTTGTCAATCAAATAATAATAACAAATACAACTTGTGTTTGTAATAATTAAAACTAATTAACTAAGATTAATAAATGCTTCAGAAGTAAGTGTTATCTAAAGCATTAAACCTTTTCTAAAGTGTATATATACATATGAAAATAAACTATGTTAATGTTTCTAGACACTATGTTTATGGGTAATTCATACAGAAAAATGAAATGCATTATTTAAAACTAATTTCTTTGCATTTCATTCCATCAAAAGTCAATTCCTCGTCCTGTTTGCAGTTCGGTTCATCTGCTGGACTCTGACTGCGGTCATTACTCTTGGTGTTTTACACACGCCTTAGTCAACACGCTCCTGACCAACGGCAAGCGTCCGACCCTCACTGGCGTCTCTGTTCTCTTCACTGAAGTGTGCTGGAGAGATCAAGTGTGTGTGTGTGTGTGTTCAGATCTCACTCACTCCTGTACTTCTGATGACACTGGTTCTGCTGTTTTCATTCTCTCTTCTGCATCTCTGGGTACTGTACTTGCTTTTTCGCCACTGTACAAACAGGAACAAACTTTTGGAAAAAAGAAAAGAAAAAAATGGAAGGTCTGTATTTGTATATACACGTGTCTGAACAACTATAAATAATAATTAAAGAAAAAAATGCATTGCTTGGCTGGTTTATTGTGCTTGTTTTAGTCGGGGCTAGTTGTCACTCCTTTATACTCCTGTGTATATTTCTCATTACTATCCAAAACCTTACAAAAAACATCACTTTAGTCATTATTAGGGAGTTGTCATGCTTTTCACTTTAGATTAGAATACTTGATCATCTTATTAAAGGATTATAAGAAAGTGTCTAAATACATTCTCAGTTCTTTTCATGACATGCAATAAAAGACCAGTTCTTTTATACTCTATATACTGTACTTCACACATTTTCACATTCATTTTAAAAAAAAGTCATTGTTAAAAGATTTCTGTTTGTGAACATAATGGAAAACTGATAAAGACTGTACAAGAAATGCTTTTGTTTGACTCATGTAGTCAGAGAGGAGTATAGAAAAAGGTCAAACTTTAGTTTTGGGTCCAATTCTCACTATTAACTATGAATTTTGCCTCAATCTCCTAATTACTGCTTATTAATAGTTAGTATATTTAAGTACTAAGTAATATTAATTAACTACATGCACTTACTATAAGGTTAGAGTTAGGATTAGGTTTGTTTTAGTTGCATGTAATTATGCATAATTTATAGTTATTGCTATAATAACTACATGTAACATGTAACAGAGACACTGTAAAATAAAGTGTTACCAGTAGTTGTTGTTTAGGTATTGGGTAGGATTATGGGATGTAGAATATGGTCATGCAGAATAAGGCATTAATATCTGCTTATAAGTACTAATAAACAGCCAATATCCTAGTAATATGCATGCTAATAAGCAACTAGTTAATAGTGAGAATTGAACCCTAAACTAAAGTGTTACCAAAAAAAAAAACTGTACTTTATTTGCACATTAATTTCAATAAAAGCAAAAGTAGGTAGCAATGATTTTATTGAGGCCCTGTAATGCTTGAAATGGAGAGTCTGAAATTCCAAGAAAAACATCTAAAAATAAGGTCATGCTTTATTAAAGTTATTATGCATTACACATAAAATGCACCGATATATCGGCCAATAATCGTATCGGCCGATAAAAGCAAATTTTCACACTAGTTTAAAAACAGCCAATAGTCAGGGCCGATATATCCTGTCAATCAAAAGAGGGCGGGAAAATGCACTGAATTTGTACTTTGTGGGAAAAAAAACAGTTTGATGTTCAATATTAATGGTAATTATATGAATTAATAACATTCAAAAAGTTAAGAAATATTAATTTAATCTTCAGAATTTAGTTAATGTTTGTTAATGTTAATTTGAGTAATATGTTTATAACTGATAAGATACTCTTAAACAAGTTGATGAAATTATGAGAATAAATGTTTTTATTTGCATTTCTTTAAAAATATAATTAAAGATTAATTAATTTAATTTAGAAAAGACAGAACCCTTAAACTATTGGTATTGGCAGATATCACTCTGAATAATCGTCTATCGGTGAAAAAATGTAGTATTGGTGCATCTCCACTTAAAAGCGATTAACTACATCACATACAAGTGATTCACGGTAATAAAAAGTACACAAAATAAAAATAAAATTATGTGCAACAATACATTTGTAATATAAATCAATACAGTGCAATTATTAGGATGCTGCAATGTAAGTTAATAATGGGCACATATCTTCACATGATAAACAAATATATTTTCATTGCATTTTTGTGTTTTAGATCTCTTCCCTAAAGGGAAACACTTTACAATGTCACATCTGTTAACATTAGTTAATGCATTAAGTAACATGAACTAACATTTATCAGTCTTTGTTAATGTTAGTTAATAAAAATGTTCATGTTCATGTTAGTTCACAGTGCATGAACTAATGTTAACATATGCAACCTTTGATCTTAATAATGTATTAGTAAATGCTGAGAGTAACATTATGCAAGATTAATAAATGCTGTGTTGGGTAATGTAGTGTTTACAAATGAAACCTTACTTTAAAGTGTTACCTCCTAAAATAATGCATTGAAGATAGTCCTGCAGGCGGTGTAAGTGAACACGGGTTAATGCTGATGGACGGTTGTCCACGGGTTTATCTGTTTAGTGTGTGCTGCGGCTCTGATGACATCATTAGTTAGCGAGGCGAGCGTTTACGTTCACGTCTCTCGGGCTCTTTGACCGCGGGTCATAAATTTGATTCTAATGATTTTGTCATTCCATTCAAACAATAACTCTCCAGCACACGCTTTTATTTGACCGTTGATTTATGCCTTTAATACTTTGATGGCAAAAATAGTTTAACTCCACTCCGTAATGATGCGGGGAATGAAATACTGGCACAATTCATTTTTCAGATTTAATTAGTTTATTTTATAACGCTATCCATCAGCATTGTGTAGATATATATATATATGAGGAATATGTGGCAGTGCAGAACGCATTGAGAGGAATATGTTTTACAGTTGATTTCCTGTGAAATAAATGTTTGAATTATTCATGAGCCCTTCATAACTTTAATTATATTCTTAGGCCAGTTATTAAAGACAGCTCCGCCATCAGCACAAGCCTTCAAACTTCATTTAAAATCTCAGATGTCATGTTTAAAAAATTAATTAGATAATTGTCTAAATGACCTCTCGTCTACAACAACAGTTGACCTTGATTTATGTTATTCAAGTCTTGATTAATGCGATCATGTCAACAGAACTAATTTTGTTAGCAGGTTACAATCATACAAATCCACAGATAGAGAAAACAAACATTATACTTCAGACATATTTTAATATTGTTACAACTTCCGAAACCATTTGATAAGATGGAAAAAGATCCTTAGTTAATGCATTATCTAACATCAACTATGAATTCATTGTTAGTTCATGTTAGATCAGGTCCTTTAACTAATATTAACAGATACTAGCAGTACTTTTTACTTTAATAATGTATTAGTAAATGTTGAAATTAAAAAGAACTAAGATTAGTCACTGTTATTTCATGTTAAAGGAGTCCTATATGTTTTTCCACTGTTTCTAAACTCCCTAAAACGCCTCCATTTTAGATTTGACACGTCACAATATTCCTCATTTAAATAATTCATATGCATACTAAAGGGGCGGGGCCTGGTTGAGTTAGTTAGTAGTGTGTTGAAACTGGCGGTTATGGTAAGGGGCGGGACATTTCTCAAACACCAATCACAACACACCGCTCCAGCCGACCAATCAGAGCACACTGTGCTTTTCAGAAGGAGGGGCTTCATAGAGACAGGAACTAAACAGAGCGTTACTGACAGACTGGGAAGAGAGGAGCTGAACAATGAAGGAAAATAAAGAACGTTCAAGCAGGAAAACCTGTTCTAGTAGAGCACAAAAACAACATCAAGACTTTGTAAAAGGGCATAGTTCCCCTTTAAAGGATTGGTTCACTTTGAGGGTCACTTTGTTTTAGGCGTATTTGACTTTCTTATTTCTGATGAACACAACTGGAGTTATATTAATAAATATCCTGATGTGTCCACGCTTTTAAATGGCAGTGAATGGGACCTAAACAGCTCAACAATGGTAATATTGTAACGGTAATATTACAAGTGAAACATAAACCAATATGTAGACAAATGCAATAATGTTATGTTGAGATTAGATCATTCAGGAAATACCAAAAGGCCGCTAAAGCACCAAAGAGAGCGGTTCATCAAACGAACACACGGACAGCTGATCTGTGAGCACATCATGTCTGCCAGATGAAATTCACAGCAGATGTGAGTTATGACGGGGATTTTATGCAACGTGAATCTTACCCAAAAGCCTGTCATATAGAGCGGTTCGCTTTCTTCTGAGTTGGGTGGATGAGAAAACGCCAGCCAGGAGTAATGAAAGGATGAGAACTTTTCTTGTACTGGTGATGTTATTTCATTTATTAATATTGTTTATTCAAACTGTTTTTTATTTGACTCTCACATGCTTTGACAACACAAATGGAAATAAAGCACACTGAACTGAAACTGTGATTTTATATAATGATGTCAAAATAGCAATAAATAAATAAATAAATCATAAAAATAAAACAATTAAGTAAAATAAAAATATGTACCCTCACAGAATATCAAAATTTTGGCCCATAGTAATAGTCAATAATTGTGTGTGTTTGTCTGTGTGTGTGTATATATATATATATATATATATATATACACTACCAGTCAAAAGTTTGGACACGGTAAGATTTTTAATGTTTTTAAAAGAAGTTTGGTCTGCTCACCAAGGCTGCATTTATTTAATTAAAAATACAGTAAAAACAGTAATATTGTGAAATATTATTACAATTTAAAATAACTGTTTTCTGTTTGAATATATTTTATAATGTAATTTATTCCTGTGATCAAAGCTGAATTTTCAGCATCATTACTCCAGTCTTCAGTGTCACATGATCCTTCAGAAATCATTCTAATATGATGATCTGCTGCTCAAGAAACATTTATTGTATACAATTGTACAAAATATTTGTGTACAATATTTTTTTTTTCAGGATTCTTTGATGAATAGAAAGTTAAAAAGAACAGCATTTATTTGAAATATAATCTTTTGTAACATTATAAATGTCTTTACTGTCACTTTTGATCGATTTAATGCATCCTTGCTGAATAAAAGTATTAATTTCTTAAATTTTTGAAACTGTACTTTTGAACGGTAGTGTATAATGTTACAAAAGCTTTGTATTTCAGATAAATGCTGTTCTTTTGAACTTTCTATTCATCAAGGAATCCTGAAAAAACTGTTTTCAACATTGATAATAATCATAAATGTTTCTTGAGCAGCAGATCATCATATTAGAATGATTTCTGAAGGATCATGTGACACTGAAGACTGGAGTAATGATGCTGAAAATTCAGCTTTGATCACAGGAATAAATTACTTTATAAAATATATTCAAACAGAAAACAGTTATTTTAAATTGTAATAATATTTCACAATATTACTGTTTTTACTGTATTTTTAATTAAATAAATGCAGCCTTGGTGAGCAGACCAAACTTCTTTTAAAAACATTAAAAATCTTACCATGTCCAAAGTGTGTGTATATATATATATATATATATATATATATATATATATATATATATATATATATATATATATATATATATTATTACGATTTAAAATATCTGTTTTCTGTGTGAATCTATAGTAAAGTCTATGTGTACTTTCCATAGACATAATGATTTTTACACTGTACAAACTGTATATTCTAACCCTAAACGTATCACAGAAAAATAGTGTGATACAATCTACTTCCAATATTGGTTTAATCAGAATTAGAAAAATCATTAAAAACTGTGAACAATATGGCTGATAAGAGTGGATGATAGGAATGTACTCTAAAGAATAAATCTTGTTAAAACAGTAAACAGTGTTAACTTGATATAAACCACCACTGCCATAAAATAATGATAATACAAAATGACTAAGTTTCTAATGTTTTCATATCACATTCTTTATTTGTGACTGACCTCGAGGAGGTTCAAGGTTCAGAAGGTCAGGAGTGACAGCGGCGGTGAGGTGAAGTCCGAAGTGTCCTGCTGATTATTCAGGGAATCTCGGCACAGCCTGCGGTTTTGAATTTCACCCTTCAGGACATAAGAAGATCTCTTCACCACACAGGCTTCAAGAACTAATTTGAGAAAAAAAAGCACAACAAAGCACAATAATGTGTGACTAAACCCGCTAAAACTCCGGACATTGGTGAGCTGCATGCTAAACGCTTCAGGAGATTACGGCAGATTACATGACGCTCACAACGTTTACTAGCTTCACTTTTTCAAAGAGCAACTGGATCTAGACAGTTATCAAGCGTATAATCATCCCAAGGCATCAAACCAATTTTTACTCGAAACTTTCCACCATATATTTGTGGCTGGCATGGATTTGAGAATTTATAGAAGTCAAATCTTGACATTCAGGTTTGTTTCAGCCAAAGGCCTGTTTTTCCAAATCTTATGAAATGCCATCAGTGTGTCTTGAGGCTTTAAAGGAAAAAGAGATCTGAAATAACAATTAGTGTTTAATCGTGACCTTAATAACAAATATTTGGGTCAGTTTGATTTACCTACAGCTCTGGTGAGATGAATGTTCAGGAACAGACAGTAAACCTTGTGTTATTTTACTATCATCAATCATAGACTATTATAGTTTGCACTAATGTTTTAAATTCATTTTTATTTTCATATTTCAGTTATGCTTTCATTTTCATTTTAGTTTTTAGCAATTTTAGTTTTTTTAATATTTGTCATTTTTAAAATATGTCTATTTAGTGGTTATTAATTTTCATTTGCAGTTATTTTAGTACATCAAGTTAAACTTAATTAAAATGAGAAATGTTGCCTTGGCCACGATCTGAAATAAAAATGTCAAAGTTACTTATATCTTATAAAACATCTTAAAAAAAAAAAAAAAAAAAAACCCTTAAAAAAAATTGTAACTTAAAATAAAAATATAATAAAAAATATAAGAGACTTTTCTATTTTAGACACACACACACACACACTCATTTTCAGCCCTGGAGTTTCATGCCTTAGACCGGCCCACTTTAATTCACGACTGTACTGTTCTCTACAACAAAAATTATAGTACAAAAAATGCTAAAATTTGATATAGAGTCATTTTTATTGTTATAATAATGATTTTATAATGTGAACCATTGATTAATTCTCTAGCCATCTAGTTACTAGTAAAAAATTCATGTTATTTAATTTTTTTTTTAAAAGTGTTTGCTTTCCAGTAGATGGCAGCAATCGTCCACTAAACCCAGGCACATTTTTCATTTCTATCACTTTGAATGAAATTGTGAAATGTAGATCTTTTTTTAAAGTGGATTTAACAAAAATGTGTATATTAATTATTAAATTATTACAAATTGAAGCAAATAAATAACAAAAAAATACCATGAATCCTCCAAAAACTGCACAACTTTACAATATTACGTTTGTTTAAAAAAACTTACATTGTTACAAAATCTCATTTTACTGTCTGGTTATGTCAGACAGAAAAATCAATATTGTTGCCCAATGTGTAATAGCATAGTAAGCAACATAGCATTGATAGGCCCTATATTTCATTTACCTGCTATTATTACGATATGAGTAATAGCTGCATACATGCCTTTATTTTTTTGCATGTTTCCCCTCTTCCTTTTTATTTATTTACCTAAATCAGCTTCGGGTGGCTTGACCTTTTGTCTTACCATGATTTAGTGTTGTTTTAGAACTTCTCCCGCTCCCCTCCAGATGTAACCTCATCCCTTCTTCTCGTATACTTTTGAGTGAGAGTTCTTCTCCGGGCGCACACTCCGAGTCCCTCCCGACCAAGTTATTTTACCCACAGGGTGACATGATATCATTGACATTACATGCAAATGAGCGGTAAAAACCCGATCGCGCATTCGTTTGTTTTTCTTGTGTGGGTGCCCCCTGCCACCCTGGGCCGTTGCCCATGTCGTCCAGGACTAAATCTGCCACTGACTAGTTTTAAGGAAAAAGGTACGCTACTCATCTTAGTACATTTGGCCACATCGTCAGTTTTTAGATCATCCATATTTCAATCCAATGCCATGACAACACCAGCCCTCGCGGCCAAAAAAACAGACCGGCCCACCGGGAATTCTCGCGGTGCTCCCAATTAGCCAATCCGGGCCTGTATACATATATACAATATTTTCGACTAAAAACTTTTTTTATGCGTTTTGGCCATTCATTTACACAACAATGGCATTTTGGGGGCCTGAAAACACAAACATTTGAAAACGGGTTTTAAAGTGAAGGTTCCGAAAATGATACCGTTATCGTCTCCGTGTAAACAACAAAACCGTGAATTTGTGAAAATCATGCGCATGCATGTTATGTGTTCAGTCTATAGGCAGTGTTTCTTTACAAAGTGACATCGCCATCTACTGGCCTTGCAGCAGAATACAGCATTTTTAGTCGTTTTCGTGGATCCGTGTGAATGAACGGGGATGGGTTTGACAACGTTGTACGCAAAACTTTACAAAAACGCAAAGTTTTTTTTTTTGGTTTTTAGTACATCGTTGTCATGTAAACATCCCATTAGTTAAGAATAATATTTAACTTTTAGTTAACTAAAATAAGTTTTCAGATTACATAAGGTCTAAATAGAAAAACAAGGTTTTCTAGTTTTTGTTCTACCCACAAAAAAAAAAAAAAAAAAAAGAGACAAATTGCAGCATTTTCCATCCATACAGTTCATCTCTAACTCCCAATTTTTCCATTATCACAGTGAAACTGCCTCGGCAGTCATTAACCGCCACACACTCATTAATCAAAATCATCTAAAATCAACCACTATTTACAAAGCACCAAACTGCGTCTGTAATTGCATCAGGTTTGTCTGCCGTTCCTCTGAGAGTCATTGGTTGTGCCAGCGTGTGGCCTGAAACTCCCACAGCCAACTACTCACAAGGCTTCAAATAGAGCAAATTCTGATAAAAGACAAGTTGTGAACTTTTACTGAAGCCCATTAGCCAGAGACTGTGGTGTATGTTGGGGTGGCGCGTGACAGAATGATTTTTCATTGAGTGCTGGAGCATATGCTCGTGAATGAACTGCGTGTGGTATAATGAAAAACAGCATCCATTTACAGAGTCCTAATCCAGAATGAATTTGAGAGAAATAGAAAATGCATGGAAACCATTAGAGTACCAGCCTTATAAAGGATGTTTTTATGTTTCTCAATTTTTCTCAGCTTTGAACTTTCATTCTCTCTATGTTAACCCTCATGTTGTGTTCCGATCATTTTGATCCGGAGAGGATTTTCTTTTCTCACAAAAATGCTAGTTAATGTTATCGCTTTGGACTAAAACTTACTGACTTTGCTCACACAGGGTACAAATTTTTCTACTCTTTTGGCTTTTTCCCACCTGTTACCGGCTTACAAAACAATTGCTTATAAATCTCTCGTTATTATTTTTGACCCAGAACACCAAATTAGGTAAAGGATTTAAAGCACAAGGTTAATTCCCAAATGTTCAGAGGTTTTACATTTATTGTAATTAGTATTGTTATTGCTGCTGTTGGCTCTTGCTGCTGCAGAGCAAGTGCAGGATTTGCTACTGCCAATACATACATGACATGCTGCTGCTGTACAATATCATATATGAATTACCCGTAGCAGATCTACCAGGTGGAGCTGGGAAAGGTTGGGGATTTCTGAAAGCATACTGCAACTGCTACAGCAAATGCTGGCCAAGTATTTGAAGGCTGAGCTACAAGCTTATTGGCTACTGATACAGCAGGAATCAATCAGAAAATAGAAAATTATGTGATTGCAAGCAGGTTGAGTTAAGGACCTATCAGCCTGCGCCATCTATAGTTTAATGACAGAACTTTGTATTTATGCTAATCTATAACAGCATATTCAACATATTTTCAATTTAATTACACTGGGCTATTGCTTTCGTTTGCTGCAACCAGTCTGTGTTTCTAATCTCCTTAAACTGCCAGCTCTCATTGAAAATGAATGACTTCCAGTCACTTTGTCACTGCAAATGGCTGTCAGTGTGAACACTCCTCTGTGTTCCAGTACTCATTCATTTTCAAAGCAAGTTGGTTATTGCATGCGACGCGGGCAACAGCGACCCTTGGCAATGAGACAAAGTTGCAACCTGCATGGGTTTAATTGCTGTCACGTACCTTAACGGCTCTATGTGAGTTGCGCAGGCAGCTCTGGGTCACCTTCATTCACCGCTGTAAATCAGAGGCTGAGCGCACATCTCACTGCAATGAATGCACAAACACAGCTCCTTTTATTTTTGAGCTTATTTATTTGTGCTCTGTCTAATTTAATGCAAATTGGAGTCCGGCTGCCATATACTGTAGGTTTATTTCAGTATGCACACTAACACGTGAACAGACAAAAGCACTGAAGGGTAGTTCCCAAAGAGCGACCTACTTCATCAGATAAGAAAGAAGGAAAAGCAAAAGAAAGAGAAGAAATGAAAGCATTTGCCTGACAAAATCTTCCATTAGATAATGAAAAAGCTCTGACAGACCATCCAGCCCTGTTATGGCCACATGAATGGCAGTAAATTCAGAGCACACCCTTTCCAGCTATTTATTCATCTGTTGTCATGGCAGTAATGTGTGTTTCATTACAGACGGCCCACGTTATAATGAATAGGAATGTGCTTTTCTCTATTCCACATGATTTGGTGGTCGAAAAACATGTCTTTCTGTCCTGGAGCTTCTAATGTCTCTTATGTTTTATTATTGCAGCGCAAGGTGAAGCACTTAAGGTGTCTTTCTCCGCTGAGCTCTCTGAGTGGCTGATAATGAATTTTAGAGTGTTTTTAAATAGTTTTCCTCCTTTCATCTGTGCATGTACCTGTGGAGTGCAGGGAAAAGCTTTCCATCCACTCCACCGAGTCTCTGAGCGGCTAGAGCTTCTGTCTGGTGACAATGAAAATCTGCAGTGACAACGTCACAACAAAATTCTTCGTTTTTATCAAAAAGTGTAAGCAGTGATCCTGCAGCGTTTGTGCTCCAGACATCAATGATTTCTCAAACATCACATACTGTATGCACTACAAACGTTTTGTGTGTTTTTGAAAGAGTCTCTTCTGCTCACCAAGGCTGCATTTATTTGATCAAAAATACAATAAAATATTATTACAATCTAACACAAATGTTTTCTATTTGAACATATTGCAAGATGTAATTGATTCCTGTGATCAAATCTGAATTTTCAGCATCATTACTCCAGTCTTCAGTGTCACGTGATCCTTCAGAAATCATTCTTCATCATGCTTCATATTTTTGTGGAAACAATGAATATTTTTAAAGGATTCTTTGTTAAACAGAAAGTTCAAAAGAACTGCATTTATTTGAGTCTTTTGTAACATTATAACTATCTTTACTGTCACTTTTGGTTAATTTAATGCATCCAGAACTGCTCTGAAACTAATACAGAAGCTGACAAAAGATATAAGTGCATGTTTTGCACTGTTTTTGGCCACATGAATGATGTTTACTCACGTGCATCATCTCTGCATGGATGTTCTGTCTCTGTCCAGACCTGCCAAAAACAGCAAAGCTCACTGAGGTTACATTTGCATTCACATAATAAACACTAACCCACAGGCTAGCCGGCAAGTGAAAATAAGTAGCTGTGCAAGCCCTATTGAGAATATGTTAAAATAGTGTGGTTCAGTGCAGAACTCTCTCCCTTTTGTTCTTTATTTGTGGGCCTTTAAAAGAGACTCTCGTCTCTGTTCATCCGTCTTCACTAAACAGCCAATTTGGTGTTTTGAGGTTTGTGCGTTTGAGTCTGAGTCTCATTCCGTTGGCTTCCACACAACATCTTACACACTATTCTTCACACACTTATTCGGCCCCCAGCACAACATGGGTCAACTTCAAAAGACGCCCGATGCACTGAGGGAAAAAACCCTTGGGGCAGAAGGAACAAGAAGGAATTGATAAAGGAGACAACACTCTATAAAGGGGCCAGAACAGGCAGCCAGACTTAAAGGACACACAGAAAGAGTGAATACAAATGACTGCAGAAAAACAGCCAGTGCCAACAAATCCTCTCCAAAAGCACTGGAGAACAGAACGAGAGACACCAATTCTTGATTAATGATGCTTTCTCACACAAAGCTGCTGCTAATAGCCAGGGATTTGATTGGTTTAATTTTCAGAGTCAACTTCCGACTCAACCAATGGCGTGAGTTTAGGGCGGGACTATCTTTTTAAAAATGTTGCTTATTTTTGAAATCCCAATTGGATGCATTAGTATAGAAGCACAGTATAGAAAGCTTATTCCCACTATGAAATTAAAAAGTAAAAAATTGCTATCTTTATCCTCATAATTCTGAGGGATAAAAAGACAGAATTGCGAGATATAAACTGAGAATTCTGAGAAAAAAGGTCTGATTTATGAGATATGAACTTGGAAGTCTGAGAAGAAATGTCTGAATTGCGAGACAAACTGAGAAGAAATGTCAGAATTGTGAGATATGAACTTGGAATTCTGAAAAGAAATGTCCTAATTTTGAGACATAAACTTCAAATTCTGAGAAGAAATGTTTGAATTGTGAGATATGATGTTGGAATTCTGAAAAGAAATGTCCTAATTTTGAGACATAAACTTCAAATTCTGAGAAGAAATGTTTGAATTGTGAGATATGAACTTGGAATTCTGAAAAAAAATGTTTGAAATGTAAGATATAAACTCGGAATTCTGAGAAGAAATGTCCTAATTTTGAGATATGAACTCAAATTCTGTGAAGAAATGTCAGAATTGTGAGATATAAACTTGGAATTCTGAGAAGAAATGTCCGAATTGTGAGATATGAACTTGAAATTCTGAAAAGAAATGTCCAAATTGCAAGTTGCAATTACCTTTTACCTTTATTACTCTGTGGAGGAAACAAGCCTCCACAGTACAGAAATGATTTCACCTTTAAAATTGATATCTATTAATAAAACACATTGTCTAACAGTCACTCACTAGCACACACTGCAGCTAATCCAGGTCTGTGTTTAAGGTTTAAAGTATGCGTCACAGCCGCCCACGATGAATCAAGCCAGAAAGGCGATGTAATTAGTTTGATCAGGTGTTGCAGCGCTTGGCTGGACCAAACACCTGCGATACGCGTCCAACTCGATGGCCTTTCCTCTGAGCCATTGATTAGCGGTTCTGCCCAGTCAACGCTCACACTGCAAATGTCATGATGTTGTGGGTGTAGAGCATAACGTTCGCTGCAGTTATGTTCCAGCAGTGGAAGACGAGAGAGAGGACTCGCTCTAAAGAGAGAAAAGTGTTATTAATACAAATCAAATAGTCTATGTAAATGTAACAGTTTAGTTGAATAATGACAGACAGAATCCTGTGACCACAGACCCTCATTAACAAACAAGCATAAAACTAAACATTCAATAAATTTACAGATCACTACTGGTGACAGAAAAGTTTCTTATCTCATTCAGGTTTAACATCCACACTCATTTTTCTGTCTGTGTTGTACAGAACGGCACGAAATGAAGCAATGCTCTCTGATTTCCAGAACAAACTCTAATTACTCAATGTAGATGTGCTGATTATCAGACGCATTAATCAGCGGTTCGGTTTATCTATGCTCAGCTGTTGTTGACATTTTATGGTGAATAATTTTATACTATAAAATGAGTGAAAAAAAGTCATATTTCACTTTTCACATTTTTCAAAATCAAAAGAAAAAATAAGAAATTGTTGATATTATTATTATTGCATAAAGAAAATTAAGCCTATTTAAGAATTTTAAGGGTTTTTTTTACACTCTAAAAAATGAACTCAATAAAAAAAGAACCCAAGTTGGGTTAAATATGGACAAACCCAGCAATTTGGTTAAATGTTTCTATTTAACTCAACTATTGTTTAAAAATTGCTCGCCTAAAATGAACCCAATATAGGATAGAAATGAACATTTATTAATATGTTTAATAAATAATAATTAAATACAACCTGAATTCCGGAAATGTTGGGATGCATTTTAAATTTGAATAAAATGAAAACTGAAAACTAAAATGATAAAAGACTTTCAAATCACATGAGCTAATATTTTATTCACAATAGAACATAGATAACATAACAAATGTTTAAACTGAGAAATTTTACACTTTTATCCACTAAATGAGCTCATTTCAAATTTGATCCCTGCTACAGGTCTCAAAAAAGTTGGCACGGGGGCAACAAATGACTGAAAAAGCAAGAAATGTTGAAAAGATTCAGCTGGGAGAACATCTAGCAACTAATTAAGTTTATTGATATCAGGTCTGTAACATGATCAGCTATAAAAGGATGTCTTAGAGAGGCAGAGTCTCTCAGAAGTAAAGATGGGCAATCTGTGAAAGAGTGCGTAAAAAGATTGTGGAAACAATGTTCCTTAACGTTAAATTGCAAAGGCTTTGCAAATCTCATCATCTACAGTGCATAACATCATCAAAAGATTCAGAGACACTGGAGAAATATCTGTGCGTAAAGACCGAAGAACTTTATTGGATGCCCGTGGTCTTCTGGCCCTCAGACGACACTGCATCACTCATCGGCATGATTGCATTAATGACATTACTAAATTGGCCCAGGAATACTTCCAGAAATCACTGTCGGTAAACACAATCCGCCGTGCCATCTGCAGATGCCAACTAAAGCTCTGTTATGCAAAAAGGAACCCATATGTGAACATGGTCCAGAAGCGCCGTCGTGTCCTGTGGGCCAAGGTTCATTTAAAATAGACTGTTTCAAAGTGGAAAAGTGTTCTATGGCCAGACGAGTCCAAATTTGACATTCTTCTTGGAAATCACGGACGCCGTGTCCTCCAGGCTACATAGGAGGGAGACCTTCCAGCGTGTTATCAGCGTTCAGTTCAAAAGTCAGAATCTCTGATGGTATGTGGGTGCATAAGTGCATACGGTATAGGCAGCTTGCATGTTTTGGAAGGCACTATGAATGCTGAAAGGTATATAAAGGTTTTAGAGCAACATATGCTCCCCTCCAGACGACGTCTATTTCAGGGAAGGCCTTGTGCATTTCAGCAAAACCACATACTGCAGCTATTACAACAGCATGGCTTCGTCGTAGAAGAGTCCAGGTGCTGAATTGGCCTGTCTGCAGTCCAGATCTTTCACCTAGAGAAAAATACGTCAAAGACGACCATGAACTCTTTAGCAGCTGGAAACCTGTATCAGGCAAGAATGGGACCAAATTCCAACGCCAAAACTCCAGAAACTCATAACCTCGATGCCCAGACATCTTCACACTGTTTTGAAAAGAAGAGGAGATGCTACACCATGGTAAACATACCCCTGTCCCAACTATTTTGAGACCTGTAGGAGGCATCAAATTTGAAATGACTGTTTAACTGACATAAATTGCAAATCAAAAATTGTATTGGTTTTAAAAATAGGCTTCATGTTCTTTATGCAAGCAAGAAAAAAAACAAAAAAACGACTCATTTTTACTTCGTTCACTCTCTGACCCTCGACATGTTGAACAGACTTTACAGGAAACTTTCTCTCCAAAAGCATTTGTGCCCATATCCACTTTCAGACTTTTAAAACGTTCACTTGAGACTCGTCCCATGACACGTCTGCTCCTCTATTACTCCAAACCCCAGGCCTTTAAAATAACCTGCACTACACAAGGTGAAGGCATCTTATTTCTCTGAGTGTTTAGGGAGGTGCTTTATTATCTATAATGAATAACACATTTGAGAAATTAGGCTCTGCTGAAAACATGACGTGGGTGGTGAGTCGCTGGGATTGTACTTGTGAACTGTCAAACACACTTTATTCCCAACCAGAACGTCATTGTGGGAATTTTACTACATTTTGAAACAAGCTTATTTGTCTATAACTTGGTATCAGAGGAAATAAAGTAACAGGAATAAAAAATTAAAAAAAGTTTTGCTTAAAAGTCAACATGAAGGTCAAGTCCACCCTCCAGAGCATCTACACATATCTCAAATATATATTTATTTGCTACTATTGCTGTAACCTTTATAGCATTAAATTATTGCATTGACTACTAGCAACATTTACAAAATGCTGCAGTATCTACAACAGTAGCTTAAAGCAACTAAACAGACATTTGTCTAGATTAAGTTACACCAGTTTCATTGGTTCTGTGCTTCACAATGACAATAAAGTTAAATCTAATCTAGTATTTAAGGGCCAGATCAAGAAAAAACAGATGCATAAAACATATTTTCACTTTTTTACATGGCTCTGATTCATGAGCCATTTCTTTAAGGGAACAAAAGCGCATTCTGTATGACAACACTATCTATTTCCAGTTCTGCCGTGACCCTCCACCAGTGAGGAAATTGAAAAATTGCATTTCACAGTTTCTCTTACCCATGTTTGACGTCCTGCAGCAATGTCACACAATCCCTGCATAATCAGACAAGTTCACCTTGATTGCACTTATAAAACCAAACATCTGTAGGCCTGAGGACATTATTCATCCGAGACGAATACATTCCAGGCATTGATGTCACTTTAATACGTGAAATATGACAAAATGTGTATGTAGAAACACAGATGTCCCTTAAATACAGGTTATAGAGCTGGGAATACAGTCACAGGACATGTCAAGAGCCCATGAGATCAACATTACAGATGACTGTAGCTTTGAGCTCATTTATATGGCAGTGGGCAGGTAAATAAATAAATAAATGCCCAATACAAATTGGCAAATCTGATTTTTTCTCAAAACAGATCTTTTCAGGCAGACTGTCCACGCTAATAATTGCAAGTGATCAAATAAGATTTGTGTGAAAATTCGAACATTTCTTTTCAGAATTCCGATTTTATGTCTCTCAGAAATCAGTTTATATCTTAAAATTACGACATTTCTTTTCAGAATTCCAAGTTCATATCTCACAATTCGGAAATTTCTTCTCAGAATTCTGATTTTATGTCTCTCAGAATTATGCATTTATATCTCAAATTTCTTTTTGGAATTCCAAGTTTAAATCTCATAATTCTGACATTTCTTCTCAGAATTCCAATTTTACGTCTCTCAGAATTCCGAGTTTATATCTCAAAATTATGACATTTCTTCTCAGAATTCCAAGTTCATCTCTCACAATTCTGACATTTCCTCTAAGAATTCCAAAATTATATCTCAAAATAAAGACATTTCTTCTCAGAATTCCGAATTTATATTCCATAATTCTGACATTTATTTTCAGAATTCCAAGATTATATCTCATAATTCTGACATTTCTTCTCAGAATTCCAATTTTATGTCTCTCAGAATTCCGAGTTTATGTCTCAAAATTAGGACATTTCTTCTCAGAATTCCAAGTTCATCTCTCACAATTCTGACATTTCTTCTCAGAATTCCGAGTTTATGTTCCACAATTCTGACATTTCTTTTCGGAATTCCAAGTTCATATCTCCCAATTCAGACATTTCTTCTCAGAATTCTGATTTTATGTCTCTCACAATTCTGAGTTTATATCTCAAAATTAGGACATTTCTTCTCAGAATTCCGAGTTTATATCTCACAATTCTGATTTTTTTTTTCTCAGAATTCCGAGTTTCAATACTTCCGGCATTTCAGTCACCAGTTTTGACATTATCATTGTGTCGCATTAAGAGTGACTCAAAAGACTATTTGAAATCAGATTTGAGCAGCCAGAGTGTCCAGACTGAGATGCATCTGTAAAAATCTGATTGAAATCGCATTTCAAACTACCTCCAAATGTGGTTTCAATCCGATTTGAAAAAAAAAAAAAAAAAAACGGATTTCATGTGTTAATGTTTTTTGTTAATGTTAATGTCCAGACTATCAAAAACCAATCTGGATATGCAAAAAATCTAATTTTAGCTGGCAGTCTGAACACGGCCTAACATTTATCACAAGACCATTAACAGAACAAGGAACAGGTTTGTAATTCAATTAGAAAACATGGAAACAAACAAGGAATGAGAACAGGCAAACAGGAACAAGGAAAAGTAAACTAAAACACAATGAAACTAAGGGTATGTTTATACAACAACGGTTTACTAAAATGAGTTTTTAGCTTCATTATCACAATTGAAAAGTCTGTTATATCTTTCATAAAGTTTACGTGTCACACATTCACTGCTTTACAAAATATCCAGCAGTATGGGAAGAGCTGAGACGGGAACCTCCGTTTGGGAGATGACAGAACATGGTACGCTGTGGGCAGGACAGGACATGAACTCATGGAAACTGGACAGCAAGAGAAGGAGGTCTGCGATCCCCAGACATTACTGTTGGGGGGGGGGTTTGCAGAAACTATTTTCCACTTTAGCCTTTTACTTTCCCAGAATATGTCAATCGCCATTAACAGCAGATGAGAGATTGAAACCTGCTTCAGTCTCTAGTGCAAAACAAACCTTCAGAACGGCTGTGGAGATCCAGTGAAAGATTTCTATCATCAGCAGAAATCATGACGAGATCTCTTCATTTAACTATGACTTATCAGGGGCCGAGCACAGAAGGGTGATAACAATGCCACCTACTGGTCAGAAAATAAACATAAATTTTATATACATATATAAGTGCTGTTAAATCGATTAATCGTGATTAATTTATGTAATATAAAAGTTTGTTTACATAATATGTGTGTGCCCTAATATGTATATATATATATATATGGTATATTTTTCTGTGAATGCTTTAAAAAACAAATAAACGAATTAATACAGATCTTCGCAGGGACTTATAGAAAATGTGTATCATATTCTAGAAAATGTTTTATTTTTCCTGCCCGTCATTTAAAATTTTTTATCAAAACCAGATTATTATTTTTTTCCCTTGATGTCTTCTATAACTGCTTTTGGTCATTTTTATTTATTTATTTATTTTTTTTTGTGAAGATTTGAATTCATGCAAATTCAATGCAGAGCAAACTAAATACACACGTTTTATTGGAACAGATTTAGATTGCAAGATAAAGGAGGTGCCCTTAATTAAAATGCCTCGTAAAGTAGCGAAGACTTTGCATGACACTTTTTGTTCTTTGCATTTGGCCTAATTAGGATGTTACCTTGAGAAAATGAATTATTTCATCTCAGGAATGCAGACGTATAAATCAAGCAGGAGATCTAATGGTATTTATAAAAGTCCCTGGCAGAGCGTTTTATCTGAGTATGTGGTTGTTTTCCCCCATCATAATTCTTTTGCTCAAAGCAAAAAATGTTCCTCGGCTCCATTGAGTCATCAAATAACAGGCGTCTGTAAAGCAAGACTCCATATTCCTGAAGCCAGCGTATATGGACAATAGATTCAGCGCTCTGTGTGTTCAGCTCCAGCCATTCCCCTCATCAATCCTGTGATTTATAACACCGAAAGGTTAGATGGTGTCTTTCCACAGTTTTTAAATGAATGGCTCACTTTGCAATTAAATCTTTCTCTCCTTCTCTTCCTGTGCACTTTTCCATGAATTGAGAGGGAGGCCTGGAACGCTCCCAGTGTTGAAGGCGAAGAAAACGAATGTATTTTCATTGGCACCGAAGCTGTCCAGCTGAAATTAACCGTGTATGAAATGTGCTGAATATTACGGATGGCATCCGGGCCAAGAAAGACAGTTGGTCTCAAACCCCAAACCACGCTTGCTTCGCTATCTTTTAAAACCGGTCTAACTTTGGTTCCCCAGTCCATGCCAGAAACTCCAGCTTGCCGAATCATAGTTCTAATGAATTGAGACGAAGGGTCAGCTGTGATCCCGATCCCAGACAAAAGCTCGGAGGATCTGGACGTACAGCTTTGGCGCTCATTAAGGTGCAGAGTTCTGTTTCTTCCATTTGCGCTGTTTCTGTTTCACTCAGGAAAAGATGTATTAATTTGTAATGTTGCTTGAATAAACGCAAGTACATCAGGGTTTATTGGGCTGAAAACCTTCCAGCTATAGGATACTGTTCAAAAGTTTGGGATCAGACAAAGAAATTAATGTTTATTCAGCAAAGATGCATTAAAATGATACAAAGTGGCAGTAAAGACTTTTATTTTGTGAAATAAATGATGTTCTTTCTGTCAAAGAGTCATGAAAAATGTATCACGGTTTCTAAAAAAAAATAGCAGCACAACTGTTTTCAACATTGATATTAATCATAAATGTTTCTTGAGCAGCAGATCATCATATTAGAATGATTTCTGAAGGATCATGTGACACTGAAGACTGGAGTAATGATGCTGTAAATTCAGCTTTGATCACAGGATATAAATTATATTTTACTATATATTGACATAGAAAACTATGGAAGCTTGTTTCTGCCATGGAAATTCAGAATTTAAAAGATAATTGCGAGAAATAATGTTAGAATTGCAAGAAAAACTCATAATTGAGAGACATAAACTTGCAATTAGGAGAAAAAAGTCAGAATTATGAGTTTATATCTCGCAATTTGGACTTTATATCTACCAATTTCGATTTTATATCTCGCAATTCAGACTTTTTTCTCACAATTTTGACTTTATAACTCGCAATTTTGAGTTTAAATCTCGCAATTCAGGCTTTATAACTCACAATTCGTACTTTATAACTCGCAAATTCGAGTTTATATCTCACAATTCTGACTTTATAACACAATTTTGAGTTTATATCTCGCAATTTGGACTTTATAACTCAATATTTTAAATTTACATCTCCCAATTCAGACTTTATAACTCAATATTTCGAGTTTATATCTCCCAATTCAGACTTTTTTCTTGCAATTTGGACTTTATAAATCGCAATTTTAAGTTTATATCTCGCAATTTGGACTTTATGACTCGCAATTTCGAGTTTATATCTCGGAATTCGGACTTTATAACTTGATATTTCGAGTTTATATCTCGCAATTCAGACTTTTTTGTCGCAATTTGGACTTTATAAATCCCAATTTTGAGTTTATATCTCGAAATTCAGACTTTATAAATTGCAATTTGGACTTTATGACTTGCAATTTTGAATTTATTTCTCGCAATTTGGACTTTATAACTCAATATTTCGAGTTTATATCTCCCAATTCAGACTTTTTTCTTGCAATTCGGACTTTATAAATAGCAATTTTAAGTTTAGATCTCGCAATTCGGACTTTATGACTCGATATTTCGAGTTTATATCTCGCAATTTGGACTTTTTTCTTGCAATTCTGACTTTATAAATAGCAATTTTAAGTTTATATCTCGCAATTCGGACTTTATGACTCGATATTTCGAGTTTATATCTCGAAAATCAGACTTTATAAATCACAATTTGGACTTTATGACTTGCAATTTTGAGTTTTGTATCTCGCAATTCGGACTTTATAACTCAATTTCGATTTTATATCTCGCAATTTGGACTTTTTTCTTGCAATTGCAAGTTTATATGTTGCAATTCTGAGAAAAAAAACAGAATTGTGAGATAAAAAAAATCACAATTACCTTTTTTATTTTTTATTCAGTGGCAGAAACAAGCTTCCATAGAAAACAGCTATTTTAAATTGTAATAATATTTCATATTTTTTTACTGTATTTTTGATCAAATGAATGCAGCAGGTGAGCAGAAGAGACTTCGTTCAAAAACAATACAAATCTTACTTGAATGGAATATGTGGTTTTTTAAAAGTCAGTTTTCTGCAATAAAAGAATAAAATGATGCAAATGAGCCTTGAAACAGGCCACTTCAACTTGAATACAGCTGCTTTAGGAGTTAACCAATCTTACATTGGGCTTGAATAATGACCCAGAAAGAAAGTACACTCCCCTTCTAGTCCGTCTTATGAGACTTTTCATTAAGAACATGATCCCGTTCACCTGACACACACTCCCGCTGCCGAACGCATGTCTGTCCTTCACTGGGATTTTTGCAGAACAGCCTGAATTGATGTTCTGACCTTGAAGTCAGCATTAATATTGCCTGCTTTGATGCCGTGACTTTCGGCTATGCTGTAATGACAAGACGAGAGGATTATAAGCGTTCGGAAAATCTTAATTCTTTTCGTAATTATCTTTTGGCCCGAAACCGTCGACAGTATGGTTTCCTTTAGGACTCATTATTTCCACCGCAGCTGAAGTGATCTACAGAAGGGTTTGGCGCTAAAATTGATGGAGAGAAGCCAAAACCTCCGGCGCAAGGAACGAGAGAGTGGAAGGTGCAGCTCTTCAGAAAACATTTAAAAAATACTGTATAGTGAACCGACATGAGGTGATGAGAAGCGTTGCACATGTGGGACGAATTTTCTCTATTTTTTTAAAGATTTGGAATAGAAATGCATCCAGTGGTGAAAATCAGAAACAGTGTTCAAAAGAGACTTGTTTGGAGGACATCTATTGAAGCTTTACATTTGTTTATGTGTCAAAAGAAATCAGTTAATTTGGATGATTCACATCAATGAACTGATTCAGTTCCATTCATTACACATATATTTGCTTTATAGAAAATATTTAATTAAAAGCTGCTATGTTTTACCATGCATTCAACAAACAAAAATTAGGCTGTATTTTAGTTTTGTAATTTAGTTAGTTTCATTTATCCGCTCAGGTTTAATGCCGTCACCAGTTCATTGAATCAGTTCATTTGGAATGTTCACGTCAATGAACAATTCACTGATTCAGTTCCATGAGTCACACTTTAAGGCTTTTTATAGCAAACACAAATTATGCTATATTTTAGTTTTTAATTTAGTTGTTAGTTTAATTATCCACTCAGGTTTAATGCCGTCACCAGTTCATTGAATCAGTTCATTTGGAATGTTCACGTCAATGAATCGATTCACTGATTCAGTTCCATGCTTCACACTTTTAAGGCTTTTTATAGCAAACACAAGTTATGCTGTATTTTAGTTTTTAATTTAGTTGTTAGTTTAATTATCCGCTCAGGTTTAATGCCGTCACCAGTTCAATTAATCAGTTCATTTGGAATGTTCACGTCAAAGAATCGATTCACTGATTCAGTTTTGTGCTTCACACTTTTAAGGCTCTTTATAGCAAACACAAATTAGGCGATATTCTAGTCTTTAATTTAGTTAGTTTCATTTATCCGCTCGGGTTTAATGTCATCACCAGTTCATTGAATCAGTTCATTTGGAATGTTCACGTCAATGAACCGATTCACTGATTCAGTTCCATGCTTCACACTTTTAAGGCTTTTTATAGCAAACACAAATTATGCTGTATTTTAGTTTTTAATTTAGTTGTTAGTTTAATTATCCGCTCAGGTTTAATGCCGTCACCAGTTCAATTAATCAGTTCATTTGGAATGTTCACGTCAAAGAATCGATTCACTGATTCAGTTTTGTGCTTCACACTTTTAAGGCTCTTTATAGCAAACACAAATTAGGCGATATTCTAGTCTTTAATTTAGTTAGTTTCATTTATCCGCTCGGGTTTAATGTCATCACCAGTTCATTGAATCAGTTCATTTGGAATGTTCACGTCAATGAACCGATTCACTGATTCAGTTCCATGCTTCACACTTTTAAGGCTTTTTATAGCAAACACAAATTATGCTGTATTTTAGTTTTTAATTTAGTTGTTAGTTTAATTATCCGCTCAGGTTTAATGCCGTCACCAGTTCATTGAATCAATTCATTTGGAATGTTCACGTCAATGAACCAATTCACTGATTCAGTTCCGTGCTTCACACTTTTAAGGTTCTTTATAGCAAACACAAATTAGGCGATATTTTAGTTTTTAATTTAGTTAGTTTCATTTATCCGCTCGGGTTTAATGCCGTTACCAGTTCATTGAATCAGTTCATTTGGAATGTTCACGTCAATGAACAATTCACTGATTCAGTTCCATGAGTCACACTTTAAGGCTTTTTATAGCAAACACATATTATGCTGTATTCTAGTTTTTAATTTAGTTCTTAGTTTAATTATCCGCTCAGGTTTAATGCCGTCACCAGTTCATTGATTCAGCTCATTTGGAATGTTCAAGTCAATGAACCGATTCACTGATTCAGTTCTATGCTTCACACTTTTAAGGCTCTTTATAGCAAACACAAATTAGGCGATACTTTAGTTTTTAATTTAGTTAGTTTCATTTATCCGCTCGGGTTTAATGCCGTCACCAGTTCATTGAATCAGTTCATTTGGAATGTTCACGTCAATGAACCGATTCACTGATTCAGTTCCATGCTTCACACTTTTAAGGCTTTTTATAGCAAACACAAGTTATGCTGTATTTTAGTTTTTAATTTAGTTGTTAGTTTAATTATCCACTCAGGTTTAATGCCGTCACCAGTTCATTGAATCAGTTCATTTGGAATGTTCACGTCAATGAATCGATTCACTGATTCAGTTCCGTGCTTCACACTTTTAAGGCTCTTTATAGCAAACACAAATTAGGCGATACTTTAGTTTTTAATTTAGTTAGTTTCATTTATCCACTCAGGTTTAATGCCGTCACCAGTTCATTGAATCAGTTCATTTGGAATGTTCACGTCAATGAACAATTCACTGATTCAGTTCCATGAGTCACACTTTAAGGCTTTTTATAGCAAACACAAATTATGCTGTATTTTAGTTTTTAATTTAGTTGTTAGTTTAATTATCCACTCAGGTTTAATGCCGTCACCAGTTAATTGAATCAGTTCATTTGGAATGTTCACGTCAATGAACAATTCACTGATTCAGTTCCATGAGTCACACTTTAAGGCTTTTTATAGCAAACAAAAGTTATGCTGTATTTTAGTTTTTAATTTAGTTGTTAGTTTAATTATCCACTCAGGTTTAATGCCGTCACCAGTTAATTGAATCAGTTCATTTGGAATGTTCACGTCAATGAACTGATTCACTGATTCAGTTCCAACTTTTTAGTTAGTTTAAATTACCTGCTCAAGTTTAATGCTGTCACCCCGACTGCCATTTCTCCGTTCCAAAACCGTCACTGCTTTTGTGTCAGACAGTATTTCTCTAATTAAATTATAAACCAAATAAAGTTAAAGATATTCTTTTTAAGTAGCTGCAACTTAACTGCTTTTTGTTAGTACCATACTGCAGCTAGCTAGCTTTTCGTAAGAATTTAAATGCTAATTATGAACAGCTTGTTACTTTTCAAAGTAGCTACAAGAAAACAGCTGGTAAATGATATTAAAACACAAAACCTCCAGCTTGATTTGTAATGAGCAATGAAACAAATGAGTTTCAGGTTGGTTTCCTGAGTGTATCTGTCATATCTGTGCCTGATCTGAAGCGCAGAGGTAGATAATGAAGCATGTGCGAGATGCAGCGCTAATCATCACAGCAGATTTCTGCAGCATTCTGTTGCTCTCAGTGCGATGGTGAGGAGGAAGCTGGCAGAGCCCAGAACAGCCCGGTCTGTTCACCTGGCACAATGAAGGCTGCTGAGAGAAAGACTTTCTGTTATGCCGCTCAGCTGTGGAAACATGCCAACAGAAGCTCTGAAACTTCAAACTTAAAACATTATTAATGATAAACTTGACCTCTAGAAAATGTTACTGCCAAACACACACACAAAATTGCATACTCTCTTGAGTGGGTACTTTTAGTTTAGGATCCAGTTCTCGCTATTAACTATTAGTATATTCAAGTCAAGTCAAGCCATCTTCATTTATATAGTGCTTTTTACAATACAGATTGTTTCAAAGCAGCTTCACAGTGACAATAGGAAAATTAATGGACAGAGATTTTTTGGGCTTTACAGGAGCTCTAGGAAAAAGTTATTATCGAGCTAAAGTACGTTTTTGATTCTGTTGTAAAAATTGTTAAACTATTAAACACCTTTTTAACTGAAAACAGAAGACTTTTAATGCGTTCTTGCCGTTCATTTACGTGTTTTGTCGGTTTGTTCGCGTTTGAATGTGTATGTTTGCAGACGCTTTGTCTTTTTTACAAAGTGACACCACCAAATTACTTGTCTGACCAGCATAATACAGAATTATTAGTCGTTTCAACAAACCCATAGGAACTGGAATCGTTTTGATAATGTTTTATCTATACATAGGGAAAGGAAAGGCAAGGAGGCCTTCGCAGTTGATAGTTTAGTTGACACTTCAGGGCTGTGTTGTCGTCGTGTCTAGGAGCAGGTCCTTCATCTCATCTGGATACCATTCTTCTTATGACGTGTTCCCGGTTCCGGCTGACCTAATATATGCAGCCAGACAATTTATATGATTTGAATTATAGAAGTAGATAATGTGTTATGTGTATGCCAGGTTAAAGAGATGTGTTTTTAGTCTAGATTTAAACTGTGTCTTTAGTTGTTAATGCTAGGAAGACTGTTCCAAAGTTTAGGTGCTAAATAGGAAAAGGATCCACCGCCTGCGGTTGATTTTGATATTCTAGGTATTATCAACTGGCCTGAATGCTGAGATTGCAATAGACGTGAAGGACTATAATGCATTAAGAGCTTGCTCAGGTACTGGGGAGTGCTTTGTAAGCCAATGCAGTGTTGACAGAACTTGGCTAATATGGTCATCCTTCCTGGTTCTAGTAAGAACTCTAGCTGCAGCATTTTGGACGAGCTGGAGTTTGTTTATTAGGCGTGCAGGGCAACCACCCAGTAGAGCGTTACAGTAATCTAACCTTGAGGTCATGAACTCGTGAACTAACTGTTCTGCATTTGTCATTGAGAGCATATGTCGTAGTTTAGATATATTTTTAAGATGGAAGAATGCGGTTTTACAGATGTTAGAAACATGGCCTTCAAATGAAAGATTGGTATCAAAGACTTAACAGAGCAGCCATCAAGTGTTAGACAGTATTCTAGGTTATTATTTGCAGACCTTTTTGGTCCAATAATTACAATCTCTGTTTTTTTCTGAATTTAGTAGTAGGAAATTAGTCATCCAATTTTTTATATCAGCTATGCATTCTGTTAATTTTGTGAATTGGTAAGTTTCGTCAGGGCATGAAGAAATATAGAGCTGAGTATCATCAGCGTAACAGTGAAAACTAACGCCATGCTTCCTAATGATATCTCCCAAGGGTAGCGTGTACAGAGTGAAAAGCAACGGTCCTAGTACTGAGCCTTGCGGTACTCCATATTGAACCTGTGATCGATATGACCTCTCTTCGTTTACTACTACAAACTGATAACGGTCAGATAAGTATGATTACTAGGATATTGGCTGTTTATTAGTACTTATAAAGCACATATTAATGCCTTAGTGTAAATGACCATATTCTACATCCCTTAATACCTAAACTTAATAACTACCTTACTAACTATTAATAAGCCGTAATTAGGAGTTTATTGAGTTACTCAAATGTCATAGTTAATAGTGAGTTAATAGTGATAATTGGACCCTAAACTAAATTCCGATCATAAACATTTGTGACCTTGGACCACAAAACCAGTCATAAGTCGCACAGGTATATTTGTAGCAATAGCCGACAATACATTGTATGGGTCAAAATTATAATTTTTCTTTTATGCCAAAAATCATTAGCATATTATGTAAAATCATGTTCCATGAAGATATTTTGTAAAATTCCTACCATATAAATATATCAAAAAGTTTTTGTGAGTGGATATGCATTGCTAAGTACTTCATTTGAACAACTTTAAAGGCAATTTTCTCAATATTTTCATTTTTTTTGCTTCCTCAGATTCCAGATTTTCAAATAGTTGTATCTCGGCCAAATATTGTCATATCCGAACAAACCATGTTTGTATAAACCATGTGATGTATAAATCTAAATTAAAAAAAAAATTGACCCTTATGACTGGTTTTGTGGTCCAGGGTCACATTATAATTACTATAGTGAATCAGATTAAGACAAAAACATGTTTTGGAAGAAGGATTGATTATGTATTGACTCAAATTTTATTATTTTTTAACAGTCTATCTTTAAATAAAAAACATAATAATGTAGCATAAACACAAATTTTTAAGTCGATTACTCAAAAATATTAAGTTCTTCCACCTAATTTTAACATATTTGAGTGTTGGCCCTGTAACCAATTAATCTTGTCTATTTCAATTAAAATCAACAGCTTGCATCAGTGTTGCCAAATATTTTCAAAGGAAAGTGGCAAAAACCTGCATGATCACATACTGTATTTGAATAGAATATATAGCCAAATGTCCAATAAACATATGAGTATGATAACTATATGCTAACCAGCAGTCCAAAAAGTTGCTAGATTTGTTGCTTTTTTGGAAAAAAGGGTCAATAAAAGGGGCTGAAAAGTCACTGATCGCAACAAAGCAAAAAAATTGTCAAAACTGGCAAACATAAGTTATTTAGCATGTAAACTTAATGAACAAGATATTACTTGTCACTGGCATATGCTTATATGATCAATGGATAACACTTTAAAATAAGGTTCATTAGTTAAACATTAGTTATTGTTTTATCTAACATGAACTAACCATGATCAATACATTTGTTACTGTATTTACTAATCTTCGTTAACGTTAGTTAATGAAAATACAGTTGTTCATTGTTTGTTCATGTTAGTTCACAGTGCATTAAATAATGTTAACAAGATTTTAATAATTATTAGTAAATGCTGAAATTAACATTAACAAAGATTAATAAAGTGCAGTTCATTATTAGTACATGTTAACTAATGTAGTTAACTAATGTTAATAATAATAATAAACTTTATTTTATATAGCGCCTTTAAAAGTTGCATCTCAAAGTGCTTCACAGAAACATATAGATAAAATACAAAAAAAAAGAAAGAAAACATACATTAGAGCAAATTTAAGAGAGAAAGATGCATTTAAAAAAAAAAAATATTTAATCACTTGTATGCTAGCCTAAAAAAATAAATTTTAAGTGAAGATTTAAAAACACTTAAAGAGTCAGCATGAAGAGCATTCCAGAGTTTGGGAGCAAAAGAAGAAAAAGCCCTAATGAACCTTATTGTAAAGTGTTACCAATCAATGTATAGTTAATAACTTCATGTCTTCACCCATGAGCTCTACTTTTCATCACAATTACACTTAATAGAAACTCTTAAATTCAAACATAATATTAAAATCTAGCAGGTCTTTCTATTTAATAAAAACACATACATTTCAACATTTACTCTCCTTTTGCAGAGCATGCTGGGAACTAGAAAATCACTGCCCAATTTTTCTAAAAAGCGAGAATTTCAGTTTAAATTACATGCAACATTTATTTGATGTAATGACCAACATTATTATGTCAACAGAATGTTTGATTAGATCAGAAAAGTTTAATTAGATCAATAAATTAGAATTTTTAACTTGCAACCATGCATGTATTTAAGTATTCAAGTCTGCTGAATTTCTTGTATTGCAGTGTATTGCAACATCATAGTAACCACACACAAAACCCTCTTTAGAAAATAAAAATCTAGCTTTGCCATTATTTGCATTTTGTATTTTATTTCATTTAATCCTGCGTGCATAACAAAAACATATATTTGTTTTAGAGATGTTTGCCTTTAAATACTTATTCCAAAAAGAACTGCAAAAAATGATGGTTCTGAAAAGACTAATTCCTTCTCATGTTCAGCTTTCAGTTTTCTGAAAAACTGTGTATTTTGGAATCACTCACTGTTGTCTGGAAAGCCAAACCTCTCTCGTCTGGCAGTTTCTCAGGATGATTTTCAGAATCATATTTCCTAAAGAATGCTCTGTGGCTGCCATGAACTGACGAGAAAAGCCAAAGTTAACGTCAAAAAACAACGTCAAAGACATACGTAAAAGGATTAAATAAATAAACGGAACGAATAATAACATTTTGCATGAAGTTCAGACTCAAAGTGTGACATTAGATAAAATGATTTGTGATAATAGCTTGTGTGATTCTGCAACATGATTGGACAATATACTCGCAATCAGCGTGTTCATATTAACACGGCGAAATCCAATTTATAGAGATGATTTGCATGTCCTCAGACTGGCCATCTCATCTACGGCTTATTATGTTGTGTGATATCAGATGCAGGACCATTCAAATGAGCCTCAAAATATCATAGTTGAGGTAACGGTGGCAAAAGAGAGCAATCACTGAATGCGGCGACACGCGGGCTGAAGGAGCCTCTCCAGACCAGAACAACAAAGACGTGATTGTTTTCTGAGAGAGTGGAAACAAACCATGACAACCCTGAGAGGAGACGCTGAGGGGTTTTCATCCATCGCACTCTTCAAATATCACCTCATACCAGGGGTTTCGACCTTTACAGATCCAGTGACTGTCTATTCATCATGTAAAAAAAAAAAAAAAATGTTATTTTTGTATAATGACTGTAATACTTTGATAACATTATTCTAGCAGGCTGAACTAGTTTGTTATTTAAAGTCAGATTTTTAAATACACATTCAGTCAAAGTTGTGAGTGAAATCGAATCTGTTAGACTGTGACAGACTGAACTATGATCAGATTCATAGAAAACTGAGTGTGAAAACTGATGTAAAATCAATCAAAATTCAATCAAGAAACTTTAAAGTTGCTTTTCTCCCCTCAGTGTCAGTGTACAGTAGTTATTGTACGTAAGCTGTGTTGATCTAGATTCTCAATTAACCTCTGCCAAGTGTTGGATTCATCACTCCACATCGATTAGAATTTAAAAAGAAGTTGAATTAAAAAGAAATAAATAAAAAAAATAAGAAAAGCAAAGTTTTTCAAGACAGACAGATAGATAGATAGAGAGAGAGAGAGAGAGAGAGATGGACCGACAATGGATGGATGGATGGACGAATGGATGGATGGATTATAGATAGATAGATAGATGGATGGATAGATGGACTATAGGTAGATGGATGTATGGATGGACGAATGGATGGATGGATTATAGATAGATAGGGAGATGGATGGACAGATGGGCTATAGATAGATGGATGGATGGATGGATTATAGATAGATAGATAGATGGATGGATAGATGGACTATAGGTAGATGGATGTATGGATGGACGAATGGATGGATGGATTATAGATAGATAGGTAGATGGATGGACAGATGGGCTATAGATAGATGGATGGATGGATGGATTATAGATAGATAGATAGATGGATGGATAGATGGACTATAGGTAGATGGATGTATGGATGGACGAATGGATGGATGGATTATAGATAGATAGATAGATGGATGGATAGATGGACTATAGGTAGATGGATGTATGGATGGACGAATGGATGGATGGATTATAGATAGATAGATAGATGGATGGATAGATGGACTATAGGTAGATGGATGTATGGATGGACGAATGGATGGATGGATTATAGATAGATAGGTAGATGGATGGACAGATGGGCTATAGATAGATGGATGGATGGATGGATTATAGATAGATAGATAGATGGATGGATAGATGGACTATAGGTAGATGGATGTATGGATGGACGAATGGATGGATGGATTATAGATAGATAGATAGATAGATAGATGGATGGATAGATGGACTATAGGTAGATGGATGTATGGATGGACGAATGGATGGATGGATTATAGATAGATAGGTAGATGGATGGACAGATGGGCTATAGATAGATGGATGGATGGATGGATCAACGATGGATGTAAAGGATGGATTATAGATAGATAGATGGATGGATAGATGGACTATAGGTAGATGGATGTATGGATGGATGGGTGGATGGATGGATGGACTATAAATAGATGGATGGATGGATGGATGGATGGATCAATGATAGATGGATGGATGGGTGGATGGATGGACTATAAATGGATGGATGGATGGATGGATGGACTATAGATAGATGATGGATGGATGGATCAATGATAGATGGATGGATGGGTGGATGGATGGACTATAAATGGATGGATGGATGGATGGACTATAGATAGATAAATGATGGATGGATCAACAATGGATGGATGGATGGATGGATGATGGATGGATCAACGATGGATAGATGGATGGATGGATGGACTATAGATGGATGGATGGATGGATGGATCAGCAATGGATGGATGGATGGATGGATGGACTATAGATGAATGGATGAATGGATGGATAGATCAACGATGGATGGATGGATGGATGGATGAATGAATGGATGATGGATGGATGGATTATAGATAGATTGATGGATGAATGGACGGATACATCAACGATGGATGGATGGACTATAGATAGATAGATAGATTAAGAGAGAGAGAGAGAGAGAGATGGACCGACAATGGATGGATGGATGGATGGATCAACGATATATGGATGGATGTATGGATTATATATAGATAGATGAATGGACAGATGGACTATAGATGGATGGCTAAACAGATAGATCAAGGATGGATGGATGGATCAACAATAGATAGATAGAGTAATTTTACAGGTAATGGTCTGTATTTTTTTACAGAATTTTCTCGTTTTGTCATTAGAATCACCCGTTGTTTTACAGATATTTGTTGTCATTTACAAATTGTTTGTATTTTGGTATTGCATCAAATTTAAATTTTTTTAAAAGGAACTTTTCTGTATTTTCACATAAAATATTCATTAATATTTTACAGATTTTTTTCTGTACAAATGGAAAAAGGGAAACGGATATATAACTCCAGAAATCTGCAGTCATTCAACATGTTTTTCTCAGCATGTAAGATCATGTGTTAAAGTGAGTTTTTATGGTTAAATATCAGTATTTGTACAGACGCCTCATGAATCTGAGAGAGGGAGTTTATCTGGAGAGATTAATAGAATTATGTTTTTCATTATTCAATCATCATTTTAAGTAACTGCACAGTAATAATTACACTAATGTTTGATTATGTAGATGATCCACATTTTTGCAGATGACTATAATTACCTTTTAAATAAGGATGTGTAAATGAATCTAATGACACCAGGCATTCGTTTAAAACAGGCCGCAAGAGTTTGGCAACTTAATTTCATTCCAGTCTAACAGTCTAATGTTTTAAATCAGCCGCTGAAATATGAAGCATTCAGTAAAAACCTCTGTGCAGCAGATGAGATCGCAGAAACGGAAAATTCCTTGTGACAAATATTCTGTGTCGAATTAGATGATTGAGTTTAGCTAAGAAAAACAAACCATCGTTCATATTCCAGTTATAGAAGGAACAATTAAAGACAAACAATAAGCGATTTATGCCCCTTTTTTCCATTGGAAAAAATTCAAAGCTAACCAGCAATTTTATCAGCATTAAATTATGACTGTAGAAAAGTTTTCTTTAATTACATTGAAACAATGCTTATGCAAATTGCTGTTTTGATTCCCATAGTCACTATTCAAATGCACAGATTTAAAAGGAGCGAAACAAATCTTGTTATTTCTCTAATGAGCTCCAAAACTCTGATGAGATTTTCATCATAACTGGATGATTGATTTACATTTGTAATTAACCTTTTAAACCAATGCTTTAATTGTAAAGTTGTGTTTGATGCAGAAGGACATGAAATGAAGGTGATTAAACTCATGACAACATTCATTTGGAAAAGACACTTATCAACTATGACATGCAATTCACTTCTACACTGTAAAAAGTGGTAACCTGCAGTTGTTACCTTAAAGGGGTGGTTGATTCTGATTTCACTTTTTTAACTTTAGTTAGTGTGTAATGTTGCTGTTTGAGCATAAACAACATCTGCAAAGTTACGACACTCAAAGTTCAATGCAAAGAGAGATATTATCGCTTTTTAACGGCTGGTAGGGACTACAACAAGCTTCTTCCCGGGTTGGTGACATCATAACCCCACAATTTACATAAACCCCGCCCCCGAGAACACACAACAAAGGGGGCGGGGCCATGTTGGGCTGCTTTAGAGAAGAGGAAGAGTTGTAGTAGAGTGTTGTTGCCACGAGGGTCAATTCAACGCTGGATTTGCACAAAAGATTAACATGACGGCACATGCTAGTGGATGAGTTGAATCAACTCCACAGCAACTACATAAATTTATCCACTAACCATTCAGAAACGTTCTAAAAGTTGTAACTTCTTCCTGAGTCTCTCCATCAGTGTCGACTCCGGTTTGAACAATGTAAGGCTGAACAATTACTGACAATCCTCATTTTGGCTGCGTGAGATTCTCCAGCTTTGTTGTTGTTGAGCTGTTAAAGCTCCGCCCTCTTCTGTAAATGGGGCCGGGAGCAGCAGCTCATTTGCATTTAAAGGGACACACACAAAAACGGCGTGTTTTTGCTCACACCCAAATAGAGGCAAATTTGACAAGCTATAATAAATGATCTGTGGGGGATTTTGAGCTGAAACTTCACAGACACATTCTGGAGACACCAGAGACTTATATTACATCTTGTGAAAAAGGGCATTATAGGCCCCGTTTAAAGGAGTAGTTCACCCAAAAATAAAACTTCTGTCATCATTTACTCACCCTCAAGTTGTTCTAAACCTGTATGAGTTTCTTTGTTTTGTTATATATGAAGATATTTTGAAGAATGTGGGTAACCAAACAGTCCTCATTGACTTCCATAGTATTTTTTCCCATACTATGGAAGTCAATGGGGGCCACCAACTGTTTAGTTACCCATATTCTTCAAAATATCTTCTTTATGTTCAGCAGAAAAAAAGAAACTCATACAGGTTTAGAGTAAATAATGACTCTTTTTTTGGTGAACTAGCCTTTTAAGGAGTTGTTTTTTACTCAATTTACCCCTAACAAATTTATTTTGTTTTTTATTCTACAACAGTAAATCATATTTTTCCACTTAATTTAGATGTTATCATTTTTAGGTTACCATTTTTCCCAGCGTACAGTAAAGACTAAAGGTTAGTAACATGATAACACATTTTATACCATTCAAAAGTTTTGGGGTCAGAACATTATTTTTAAGAAATTATTACATTTATTCAGCAAGGATGCATTAAATTAATCAAAAGTGACAATACACACAAAAGAAATGTTTCTTGCACATCAAATCATCATATTAGAATGATTTCTGAAGGATCATGTGACACTGAAGACTGGAGTAATGATGCTGAAAATTCAGCTTTGATCACAGGAATAAATTACACTTTACTATATATTCACATAGAAAACATCTATTTTAAATTGTAAAAATATTTCACTATTTTTACTGAATTTTTGATCAAATAAATGCACCCTTGGTGAGCAGAAGAGACTTCTTTCAACAATATTAAAATATCTTATCGGACGCCACACTTTTTTACCTCCATGTCACAATAGGTTGTTTGCATATGAACATTAGTGAAATGCATGACTTTAAAAAGAATTAAAACTTAATTCAAATGTGCAGTGACCTGTGAATGTCCCTTAAATATTTCTAAAAAATAAAAAGGAAGATATCTGACACCGCACAACCTTGTGTTTCAGATTATTTTTAAATCTGCCTTTCTCAATTTTCCCCTAAAGCAACAAACACAACTCTGCAAAGCCATAAAGATGATTTGTCTAAAAGAGCAACATGTACATCTGTGCAACTTCCCAGTATTAGTTTCTCCATGTTCAGACTCCTGTAGCTCTAAAGGTTGATCTTTATGTGGCAGTCTGTGGCCGCTTACAGCAGTAATAAGCCGCATCCGTTTGTTCTCCACAGAAACTGCATGCTTCCACGACTGCAGCGGCCTCGAGATGCATTAGAGCTGTCATTTCCACCACAGAAATATGACGTCTGCACACTAATGATTTGCAGACCTGCGTGTGGAGATGCCTTCCATGAATCACACAAATGCATTCTCACATTCGCATTAGCAGAGTGAGATTTACGCTGCCGCGGTTATCATGCTAATGCATTGTAAGAACACAGTAAATCACTGTACTGCACATCTCCGCTCCGCCTGGCTGATTTCCTCTATGTGCTGCTCACGCTTCACGTCTGTTTTTAATGCAAATGCACCAAAACATGAGTCAGGTTTCATGCACTGCTCTGCCCATGAGAAACCACAGATTAATGATACCGAGATTAAAAATATCATAAGGCTATTGTATCATATTAGATACAGATATTTCTAAGGCTTCTAAATTATCAAAATGATCTGTTAAACCTGTTGCACACAATCTTCTACAGTCCTTCTGTCGTCTGATTGATAGTTTAGACTGTTTTAGCAAGTAAAAGTCTTTTAGTGTAATTGTACAAACATGCTTCATTTGTCTTTCTGCTCTCAAATCTGTGCTGATTTTTATTAAGTAAATGTAAGAATTACTTTGATATTGTTCAACTGGACTGAAGCAGGTTTAATTTATTATCCATACTACATTTTTTAGAAAAAATCATGAGTATCAAATTTGATCATCAGTCTTACTCAGACATATTATTGGCAGATATTTATTTGCATTTTATTTGCTATACTGTTATATAGATCTAATTGATTTACAACACTAAAAAATCTTGGGTTATTTTTTCTATCCAAGTCTTGGATTGAGCCTTCTGGGTCATTTTTTTTTTTGGGTTATTTTTTCAGTGTTTGGGTAGTTTTTGTGTTACCCAGATCCTGGGTCAGACGTAACAACCCAGTGTTGGGGTAGTTTTTGTGTTACCCAGATCCTGGGTCAGACGTAACAACCCAGTTTTTGGGTAGTTTTTGTGTTACCCAGATCCTGGGTCAGACGTAACAACCCAGTTTTTGGGTAGTTTTTGTGTTACACAGATCCTGGGTCAGACGTAACAACCCAGTGTTGGGGTAGTTTTTGTGTTACCCAGATCCTGGGTCAGACGTAACAACCCAGTTTTTGGGTAGTTTTTGTGTTACCCAGATCCTGGGTCAGACGAAACAACCCAGTTTTTGGGTAGTTTTTGTGTTACCCAGATCCTGGGTCAGACGTAACAACCCAGTTTTTGGGTAGTTTTTGTGTTACACAGATCCTGGGTCAGACGTAACAACCCAGTTTTTGGGTAGTTTTTGTGTTACCCAGATCCTGGGTCAGACGTAACAACCCAGTTTTTGGGTAGTTTTTGTGTTACACAGATCCTGGGTCAGACGTAACAACCCAGTTTTTGGGTAGTTTTTGTGTTACCCAGATCCTGGGTCAGACGTAACAACCCAGTTTTTGGGTAGTTTTTGTGTTACACAGATCCTGGGTCAGACGTAACAACCCAGTTTTTGGGTAGTTTTTGTGTTACCCAGATCCTGGGTCAGACGTAACAACCCAGTTTTTGGGTAGTTTTTGTGTTACACAGATCCTGGGTCAGACGTAACAACCCAGTTTTTGGGTAGTTTTTGTGTTACCCAGATCCTGGGTCAGACGAAACAACCAATCAACCCATTATGCTGGGTAAAATTAACCCAACATGTGTTCTGTCCTATATTTACCCAGGCCTTGGGTTGAAAACAGCCCAAAATGTGGTTGTTTTTACCCCAGTGTTTTATTTAGAGTGGATCTTACTTTTTGTCAATATAAATAAAGCCTGATGTATCAAGTATGATCCTCAACAAAAAACACATATGCAAACTTCTTTTAGATTTTGTCTAAAGGTTCAATAAACTATTCGAATAATCAGATTTTTCAATTATCCCATAAGTCAGACTTTACAGGGTAAACACTATTCTCAATAAAATCACATGCATTTTCTTTCTAAAAAACAAATAAATAAATAAACATGATTATGAGCTCATGTACATCATGTCAGAAAACAAGTAGCATTAGCAAAATTGGCCCTAGAAAATCTCAGGCATTGTATGTCCGTCTCCAAATCCAGAGTGCTGATCCTGATTAATCTCAAGAGGGGCTTTTTGTCACAATGCATCCCCAGAGCAAAGTAACCTAGCAACAAATAACAGCTATTACTATCTTGGAAATCATTTTGTGCCCCCTGACGTCCACCAATCTTAAAAACAAAGGTTCTTAATTGGCATTGATGGTTCCATGAAGAACCTTTAACATCCATGGAACCTTGCTGAACCAACAGGTTAACTACAGGTTACAGTGGAGCAAACACTGCATTTACTGTCTGTTTTATGATTGTTTCTTTGTTTTATATCACTACATTCATAAAGTCACAGTCTGAAGGGTGCAAACAACAAATATTGCTATTTAAACCTTCATTCAGCCTCACGTTGTTCTTTTTCATACAACGACACAAGCTGCGCTGATAATAACCAATAACAGACATTAAGGTGAAGTTCATAACATCTACAGGCTCGTATTAATTAACTGAGATGGTAATATGTTTCCAACCTCATATCATTCAACATGTGGCAGGAATGAGACAGCATGGCGGTCTGAATCAGCCAGTGGGAAAGAGGAAATCCAGATGTTTGGCTTCCCCACACGAATATATTTATCTGCTATACTGTTTAAATTCAGCATGAGAGCCAAAGTGAACACAAAGAGAGAGTAATAATGAGCAGAGAATCTGATACGCAGCAGATTCATCTCAGAGCGCCTAAAAGCTTCAGAATGAACACAGATGTACAGTGTGAATTTGAGAGCTCACACTTTACATGGAAATCAGATTAAAGCAAAGTATTAGAATCATTTGCACTTCTACTGGTTAGTTTAACGCCTTGTCTTTCTCTCACACTGGATTGAACTGAATCAGTTCTGTTCGTACAGATGCCCCTAGTGGCTGATGTTAGTAACACAAGCTAATATTTCTTTTTAAAAGAGTCAGAGAAGCTTGTTTCCGCCACTGAATTAAAAATAAAACAAGGTAATTGCGGCCTTTTATCTTACAATTCTTACTATTTTTCAGAAGTTTACATCTCAAAATTTAGACTTTTTTTCTCGCAATTGTGAGTTTATATCTCAAAATGTAGACTTTTTTTCTTGCAATTCTTTTTTCTCACAAGTGCAAGTTTATATCTTGAAATTTAGATTTTTTCTCGCAATTCTGACTTTTTTCTCAATTGCAAGTTTGTACCACAATTTTGACTTTTTTCCCTAGCAATTCTGAACTTTTTTCTCGCAATTGCGTGTTTATATCCCACAATTCTGACTTTTTTCACGCAATTGTAAGTTTATATCTTGAAATTTTCACTTTTTTTCTCACAATTCTGACTTTTTTCACACAATTGCAAGTTTATATATCGCAATTTAGACTTTTTTCTCAATTGCAATTTATATCTCGAAATTGACTTTTTCCCTGCAATTCTGACTTTTTTTACACAATTGCAAGTTTATATATCACAATTTTGACTTTTTTCTCGCAATTGCGAGTTTATATCTCAAAATTTAGACTTTTTTCTTGCAATTCTGACTTTTTTCTCGCAATTGCAAGTTTATATCTTGAAATTTTGACTTTTTTTCTCACAATTCTGACTTTTTTCACACAATTGCAAGTTTATATATTGCAATTTAGACTTTTTTTTTCGCAATTCTGACTTTTTTCATGCAATTGCAAGTTTATATATCACAATTTTTACTTTTTTCTCGCAATTGCAAGTTTATATATCACAATTTTTACTTTTTTCTCGCAATTGCAAGTTTATATATCACAATTTTGACTTTTTTCTCGCAATTCTGACTTTTTTCACACAATTGCAAGTTTATATCTTGACTTTTTTCTCACAATTTTGACTTTTTTCACGCAATTGCAAGTTTATATCTGGAAATTTTGACTTTTTTTCTTGCGATTGACTTTTTTCTCGCAATTGCAAGTTTATATCTCGCAATTTTGACTTTTTCTCACAGTTCTGACTTTTTCCTCGCAATTCTGACTTTTTTATCACAATTGCGAGTTTCTATCTCGCAATTCTGACATTTTCTTGCAAAAGCAAGTTTATATCTCACAATTTTGACTTTTTTTCTCTTGCAATTATGACATTTTTTCTTTTTTTCTTGCAATTGTGAGTTTATATCCCACAATTGTGACTTTATATCATGCAATTCTGAGAAAAAAAATCAGAATTGTGAGATGTAAACTCACCATTTTGAGATAAAAAGTCGCAATTATCTTCTTCTTTTATTTATTTTTTATTTCATAGTGGAAACAAGATTCCATAGAGAACAACATATACATCTTTAAAAATTAAGATTCCTGCCATGGAAGAACTTTTTAGTGATCGGTTCTTTTTAGAATATATATAAATATATTCTTTTTAGTGTGAAGAACATTTTAAAATTCTAAAGAACCTTTTTCCACTATAAAAAACATTTTGTCCATTTAAAAGTTTCCACGGATGTTAAAGATTCTTCACGGAACCATCAATGCCAATACAAAACCTTCACTTTTAAGAGTGTACTTTTAAACATCCACTTCAGGGTACTTTAAATTGTGCTGGTTTTCTTCCAGGAATTTGAGGACTAGTTTAGGCATGTGATTTGTGCTTCTGTAAGAAAGTGGCTGTTTAGAGCAGAAATGTAAATGTTTAGTTAGAAATGTGAAATGAAATGTTTAGCACAAAGGACACACACACACACACACACAATACTGTGCAATTCTGAGCTTTAAGGTGATAAATATTGAGGCGAGGGAGGTCTTGATGGATCCGCTGATGGAGCGAAGCTCAAAGTGAACAGGACAGACCAGTGAAGAGGAAATGGATTCATGACAGGAAGCTGGCGATCTGAGACATGAGATGCAGTGGTCAGGACTAGACAGAAATCAATACAAGAACAGTGCCCATTTAAAACTGCCAGAGAAAGACATTCGATTTACATTATTCATGCAAAGACAATTGTTTAATCCATTTTCAGGGCGTAATTATATCTAATTGTGCTCCAGACAGAGTGAAGCTGAAATGGCTGTAGGTTTATTGAGCTTTGCTTGATGTGTAAACACTGTAAAATTTAATTCTCAAAGAGTATATTTGTCTTGTTTTCCAGTAAAAACTTCTACACATCTTTAACACAAAATAAATTGACCTGAAAATCAAAACTGCATAAGACAGCTTGTTTTCAAAGAATACATCAATATTCCTTATAAATGCATTTTGGCTCTTGTAAGTTTAGAAATCTGCCAGTGCAACAAGACAAATTACTGGTGAATTTATCTTGTCTTAAGGATGTTTAGATATCGATTCAGATGTGCTTTTTACAGCGAATGTAGAAATAGCTGAGAAAACATTTGTCTTCTTTTAACATGTATATTGGATGGTGGCTTGAGTTTGACAGTGGTTTTATTTTCCTGCATCCTCAAAAATAATTCTTTACGCATTTTGGACCATGTTGTCACTGTTCTGTTTTCATTTCAAACCCTGTCAAACTATTACTTGTCAAAGCAATCTGGTCATGTGACACTGCAGGTGAACTCTGACCTCTCTGCGCAGGTCAACGCTTTTACATTAGTTCCATGTTATCTGTCATACGGCTACTGTCAAAAACGTATGAGCAGATGGGAGGAAAAGATACAGTGTGACAAAATAATCTCAATAAAAAAAATCCTCATTTTTGTTTGCAAACATGCAAGGTCTGTAAATACAAAATACATGATAAATCAGCATCATGTTGTTTTAAACCCATATTATTACAAAGAAAGTGGATGAAAATAAAATAAATATCCATAAAAAACATCAAAATTGTCCAAACAACTGTACTCTATTTCCCCAGTATTTTAAAGACATGATCATATAATATCAAGTCAAGTCATTGCTTTATAATACAGATTGTTTCAAAGCAGTTTCACTGTAATAAACAGGAAAATAACGTTAATGTTATAAAATTCATCAATTATGAAGTGAATTAAGAAGACAATAGTGTCATTATTCAGCTCAATTCAATGTTTTTATCAGTTATGAAGCAAGTTAAATTCACACGAGAAACTGATCAATATTTAAATTTTATTGACTGAAAATGTGTTAATTTAACTCATTATTCCAGTTCAGTGCACTACTCATTTCTATTGTGTTTTTAATGGTGTTTTGTCTTTTTGAAGCTTGAATGTTTTTTTATAGAAAAGAGCAGCCAAACATTCTGCGTATTTCTGTAAAATAAGAATTAAATGAATAATATACGATAAGAAGATTAAGATGAGCAAATGATTAATTTCTATGTGAACTATACACTGTAAAAAATATTTATTATATTATTATTTTATTTTTATAATTATTAAAAATAATTATTTTATAATTGTTAAATATAATAATAATTAATCAAATTATTATTATTTAAAGAAAATACAATTTCAGAAGTGATTCTAAACTGCCTGAAACGAGTCGTCAGTAATTCCAGTCTCACTTCCTGTCACATGTAACAAATTTGCATAATGCCCACCTGTGCTTTTCATTGGCTCTCGGTGAACAACGTCTCCTTTGCCCCGCCCTCAAACACTGTAGTTGTAGCTGAGACTGGAACAAACCGTTTCAGACTCTTTGAGAAATGAGGTGATGTGCAATATAAATTATTTAAGTGTTTTTTGACCTTGGATGCATGTAAATCTATTCTAGCAGAACTCAAAACAAAATTAGGAACCTTTAAAATAGCATAATAGGGCCACTTAGGAAGGCAGAGCATGAATATATAAACAGTGTGACAGTCAGTTGATGTTGGTGACATTGCCATCAAGTTTTTAGAGTTAATTGTGCCTCTTATTCAATTAGCTAATTGCAGCCACTCGAATTGTTCAGCGGAGTATGAGAAATGTGTTGCTCCATCAGTAAGGACGTCTGAAGCCCAGGAGATGGTGTGATCAGCGGCTCAAATCTAACAACGCTGCGGGAAACATCTCTAGGCGGATCGTGCATGACTATATACAGGAAATGAACAGAGAAAACACACACTAGAGCTGTCAGCGCCGCTGTCGTCGTGTTCTTACATCCGAGGGTCAAGCTTTTACAAGCAACAACATTCAAACACGGCCATGTGAATCTCAAACCTGACCTTAGATAACCTCAGATAACTAATCCCTATCTTGATATTAAATAAGCTGGGTTTGAGCATCTATTTAGCCTGTCACGAGTTCATCCTTCAACTCAAAAAAATGATGCATCAACTCTTGAGTGATCCATGACAGAATTGAATTGAGAGCTTTCCACCTCATTTACCGAGGTCGAATCCAGATGAGACAAACTCGAGCGCTCGCGTCTCGTTCTCTGAATTCTGATGTGCACATCACCCTTCAAATGAACTTACGGCGAGTTCACAAAAGTGATCAGGGAATGAATCAATGCTGTCAGGGGCCGAGAAGTGTTTGTTTGTGTGTGGCTGTTTTTTATAAGCTCATTTTACCTCAGAGGCCAAGACTTAAATTAAGAGTGCTTTGATTGAAGACGCCTGTCTGGGACAGAGATGAGGAAAGTCTGAGGAAACAGAGAGTGAAAATTTCAAAGATAAAAGCAGAGTTAACCTTAAAGTTTCAAGAGGCAGCAAAGAGAATTACAGGGAATAATTACATTTGCATTTCCAGAAGGAGACAGTCTAGTATTTATATATATATAGAAAACCCCTCCTGTTCAAACCACCTGCTCTAAATGGGACTCGAACCCGGGTCCACTGCATGGGAGGCAGGCACTCTAACAAGGTCGCTAGAGCACCTCTTGAGATTTGGGGAGTGGGATTTACTGATACTGTAGCTCAAATTGCTCAAGAAGTTAATGCTGGTTCTGATAGAAAGGTGTCAGAATACACAGTGCATCGCAGTTTGTTGCATATGGGGCAGACCAGTCAGGGTGCCCATGCTGACCCCTGTCCACTGCCGAAAGCACTAACAGTGGACACGTGAGCGTCGGAACTGGACCACGGAGCAACGGAAGATGGTGGCCTGGTCTGATGAATCACGTTTTCTTTTACATCACGTGGATGGCCGGGTGTGTGTGCGTCGCTTACCTGGGGAACACGTGGCACCAGGATGCACTATGGGAAGAAGGCAAGCCGGCGGAGGTTCTGCTGGGAAACCTTGGGTCAGCAAAATAGTGGTCAGGCAAACAGATTGACTCACTACATTGGTCAATCAAACAAATTACTGTTTCTCACAGAGTCAAACAGTGACTCTGAACATGAAACTGACACACCAGAAACGGATTTGGACATCTTCACATCTTCAGTAGAGGGGAAATTGCTGCCTGTTTTTGGAAACGCTGAAGCAGGGAACCATAACAAACACTCCTGAGAACCAGAACGTGTGTTTGGATGATAAAGCTAAAATCAACTCACTTGCAGCCAACACAGAGAATCAAATTAACTTTAAAATAAACTAAATGAATTAATAAACTAACAAAAAGTCTGTGCTATGGCAGAATAACCCAGGTGGTCTTTTGCACCATTTATTATGAAATATAGCACTGTTTTCAGAAGCTGTTCGTGAAGGGAAGCACACGTTTGGCTCTTGGCGAGAGTCATGAGGAGCAGGTGTCCCAGCAGCACCGCGGCCGCCATACGAGGGCGTGACCCCGGAGCGGATGCCACTCGGTCGGCCGGCTGATGGATGGAAGTCTTGGCAGGGGGACGGATGCTGGGAATAGACATGTCCCTGACCTCGCTTTCACACCAGTTGCCTGCCGCAGGGCATTATGGGCAAGAGAGTGAAAAATACACCAGGGTTTGTAGCTGGCTTTAAAATCACAATGAAATCAAAATAGACAACTCTTGTTTTTTAATAGAAAGTTCCAGGTAATCTTGAATCAGAATAATTTCAGTGACATCTCTTCTCTGATGATGAGGGCGGGGCAACCTGTCAATCACATGAGATCCACCAATAGCAAACCACAACCATCCAATCAATTCCCCACAGACAAAATCAAGCCCCGCCCTACATTTGTTCTTGTCTGTGAAGCGTTTCACTCAGATATACGGCACAATAGAGAAGAAAAGACAAGTGCAGCTTCCGCTTCATGATGACTCTAATGAAATTAGATTATATTCACATTAGTTCTCCTCAAGTTAACCCTGACCACGAATGTTTTATCATTTCAAAGCCAACAAACAACATTCTCAATACATCCCAACCTCAAACACTCCTATGATAATCAGGTTGCAAAATGCATTATCGTCATCTGTTTCTGAAACATGCAAGCTCTGAAAATAAAAAAATACATTATATACAAATATGATTTGACTTTTTTAACTTTAGTTAGTGTGTAATGTTGCTGTTTGATCATAAACAACATCTGCAAAGTTACGACGCTCAAAGTTCAATGCAAAGAGAGATATTTTCTTTTACAGAAATCACTTTTTAAGGACTACAACAAACAGCTGGTAGGGACTACAACGAGCTTTTTCCTGGGTTAGTGACATCACAAACCCCAAAATTTACATAAACCCCACCCCCAAGAACACACAACAAAGGGGGCGGGGCCATGTTGGGCTGCTTTAGAGAAGAGGAAGAGTTGTTGTAGTAGAGTGTTGTTGCCATGCCGTCATTTTACGCCGGACTGCTTCACAAACGAGGGTCAATTCAACACAAAAGATTAACATGACGGCACATGCTAGTGGATGAGTTGAATCAACTCCACAGCAACTACATAAATTTATCCACTAACCATTCAGAAACATCCAGTTTCATTCTAAAACTTGTAACTTCTTATTCCTTACAGTTTATAAAGGAGTTGAAGGTGAAGCGTGAATATATGAACAGTGTAACAGTCAGCTGATGTCAGTGAACAAACAAACTTGTCAGAAGTTCTGCATCACTTTTCAAAAGAGTGATTGTGGTATCTTTCAAATAAATGCCATTTGCTTTGACATTTTGTTATCTAACGCAATGAAAAAAGTGACTTTTCTGGGGCCACTGCAGCTTTTGCTTTTTATGCTTAAATGCATTACATAACTAAAAGTGTACTCATAAATTACAAGAAAAGAAATGCTGGTAAACAAGTTTTGGTCATTGTCTTTGCTGTCGGAACACAAACGCGTCTGATGATGATGTCTTTGTCTCGGTCGTAGCTGCTCATTTGCTGTTCTCCCTCCTGTGGCGTCTGTGAAGAGACACAGAAGATTGAATCTCACCTTGCAAAACTCTTCTAAGGCGAGTTACATCACCACACCGGGATGTTTTGGCTTTCTGCTAATTTCACATGGAGCACAACATGCTGCGGCCATATGCTGCTCCAGGTGGATGAGGTATCCAGGCAACAGCGCCAAAGCAGCAGGACCGTTTCCTCACAAATTAGAGCATGTCTCCAACCGAAGGTTCAAGCAGAACAACACACCATCAGCACACTCCTCTTTGAAACAAAGCAAAACAGCAGTGATATTTACCTCCTCTAAAAATGAGAAAGAACAGAGCAGTTTAAAGTAAAGCGAGTGTTTCCGCTGAGAACGATGCCCATTATTAACACAAACTACGTGACCCTGAGATCACAGAAATGATTGGTTGATTTCTGCTACATTGGCTGAATATTAGGTCATGCAAAGGAACAAACTAGTCATGTTTCTGGAAGCGGACATTAAGACAAATATTACTCCTTGATTTCCATGTATCTAATAATTTCTGGACAGTAGCCCAGACAGAAACACGTGGATTTGTATAAAGCTCCAATCTGGCCTTGTGTCTTTGCATTTATTTGCAAAATTATGGCCATTTTCTACATTTTAGTCTAATGACTTTTATTGATGATTTGGAACCACTGATCCCATAATTTGCATTCAGACAGACAGAAAATCATACGAAACTGTCATTAAGGCACTTAAACGTGTGAACGATCGACTTAATTCGTGTTATAAAATTGCAAATATGGTATATTTTATACATCATTAGCGCTCTTATAAATGTCAGTCCTCTCAGGAATATTTCACTAGATAAATGCCAAGTTTTCCATGTTTATGGCAGCATGTTTAACACTTCAAGCCCTGAAAATCATTGTTGAGTTTCAAACGACTATAAAATTGGTGGTGCAGTAGGTGACATCCAAATACATTAAAGTAGCACATTCCATCATTTTTCAGTCTCTCATTAGTAATATTTAATGAGCAGCTAACGTAAGTATGGAAGCTTATTTCCGCCATGGAATAAAAAAAAAAAAAAGGTAATTGTGACTTTTCTCAGTATTGCAAGAAAAAAAGTCAAAATTGTGAGATGTTAACTCACAATTGCGAGAAAAAAAGTGTGAATTGTAAAATAAAAAAGTCACAATTAACTTTTTTTTTTATTTCATGAAGGAAAAAAAAAACAGAATTGTGAGATGTAAACTCAGAATTCTGAGAAAAACTCAGAAGTGCGAGATGTAAACTCAGAATTCCGAGAGAAAAACAGAATTCCGAGAAAGTCAGAAGTGCGAGATGTAAACTCAGAATTCCAAGGGGGGAAAAATTCAGAATTGTGAGATAAAAAGTCACAATTACCTTTTTTATTTTTTTATTCCAAGGCGGAAACAAGCTTCCATGTATTGGAGCTCAATCACTTGATCTTACAGTGCAGAAATAAGCCCTTTTAGCATTCGGCTGGAAAAATGTTTCATGACACCTACTTAATACAATGGATTTTCCCCCCATCTGCAGGATCTGTGTCCAATTTTTTAGTTCAATTGAAAAATGGCACAGGAAGTCCTTAAGAAGTGCACTATGACTGCCGAGCCACAAATATGCGGTGAGCTGCTTTTAGGATCGACTCTCTGCTGCAGGACGGAATGCACACGGATCTAAATATGGAAAGAGCACAAATAATGAAGTGCAGCTGGGGTTCAGCTCCCATGTGACGAGGTGCTATTGTTGCTGGGACATTTTTTGAGGCTTTTATTCTGAGAAACACATCAAAACGAGTCTCGCACCGCACCTTCATTAGCGCAGGCCGCCGTTCCGTATCGGTGGAGAAACCGGATCTCCAGATGCCCTTATCCAACACCGAGGATGACGAGAGCCTCTCGACTGCTGAGGGAGGAAGGACATCTGTGTGGGCTTCAATGTGGCCCATGATTAATAGAGTAAAGGTGAAGGGAGGTGACACCTTTGGCTCAGTGGATCTTAAAGCCGAACATGAGCTATTCCCATCGGACCCACCGCAAAGACACACTACATCTAATGAGGGCAGGACTGAAGTCCAGGTTCAGGCTGTGAGGTAATTCTGACTCCATCAAAACCTTCCATAGAGCTTCTATGGTGCAAATTGACCATAGAAACCGCGGCTGGGAGAATTTTTGGACAGTGAGTGAAATAAAAAGGGAAACATGAAAGCAGGATTGCCATCCCAACTACAGCTCCTATATAACATCATTCACTAAAACAGATGTAACACAAGTTACAAAATCTCTCCATTTCGCATTAATGGGAAATGTTACATCCTGTTGCTTCATTACAAAATACAAAAGGGATTTGAGCAATTAATAAACCATCTTGAGATTAAAGTCATTATAATATTAATTAAACTCGTTAAAATTCAAGAAAAAAAGTCAAAATACAAGAATAAAATCATTACATTTTGAGAATAAAGGCATGTTTTGAGGGAAAAAAATCAAAATAAAATGTTGCGAATAAACTCGTTAAATTTTGAGAATAAAGTTGTGTTTTGAGAAAAAACATTAAATTTTGAGAAAAAATTTGAAATAAAATGTCGAGAATAAACATTAAATTTTGAGAATAAAGTAGTGTTTCGAGAAAAAAAAAATTAAATTCGAGAAACACGACTAGTTTCAAAATTTAACAAGTTTATTCAACAACTTTATTCTAAAAATTTAATGATTTTATTCTCAATATTGTATTTAGACTTTTTTCTCAAAATTGTACGAGTTTAATCTCGCATTATAATGATTTTAATACCAAACTTATATGTTGATATTTCACAAAAGCATATTGGTTTGGGTTATTTCATGAAATCATAAATTCTGAATCTTTATGCATCATACAAGAAATTGCCATGTCTGTCAAAATAAATAAATGAAATTATCATAAAACAAGTCCTATTTTGATTCATGCTCTGTCCAGGTCTTCTGAAGTAACACAATGCTTCACGTGAGAAACAGACTCACATTTGAGACACTATTCAAACAAAATGTTCATCAATACTGATGAAATACTGTGTTTTAATTGTAATATATGGAGTCGTGTGAACTACTGTTATGATTCATTTATGGTGCTGTTTTGGTTCTTTATGAAGCTTGACAGCTTTGGTCACTTTGATCTACCATTATATAGACATTATAGGCCTATACCTTCAAAAACAGAGGGAAAAAAGACGTGGGTGAGAAAATATTGATAGAATTTGCATTTTTGGGTGAACTACACTGCAAAAAAAATAAATAAATAAATAAATTTGATTAGTATTTTTAACCAGAGTTATTAAAATATAATTACTTGAAATAAAATAAACTACCTGAAATAAAATAAAATATAAAAATGTTTAAAATTATTTTATTTCAGCTAGTAGCCAAAGCGACATTTCTCATTTTTTAGTTTAAATTGAAGTACTAATAACCAAAGCTAAATAAACTAAAAAAAAATCTATAGACATTTAAAAAACACAAAAAATTACTAAAACTTTATCGAAAATTAAAATGAAAACAAAAAAACTAAGAATAAAATCATATCATATTAGCAAAAACCATAATAGTATATTTTATAGTTTTTAACTTGTTTCCAGTACACTGTAAAAAATTACTTTCATGATTTATCACATTTCAACTTAGATAATTAATGTTTAATTTTAAGTCAACAAGGATACTTACTTTTTTTAAAGTTAAACCAACAATTATTTTTTACAGTGCATTTAAAAATCCTTAAAACTAGATTATATTACACTGCATAAAATAAGACTTGTTTTCAGAGGAATATAATTAAATATATGCAGTAAGTGTATTTCCTGTTATTGCACTGACAGATTTTTCACTCGTTTTTAACTTTCACTTGGGGTACAGCAAGATATAAAACAGTCTATTAAATCTTATGTAGAGTTGCTTATCAAATACATTCCTCTTGTTTCAATGATTCTAAATGGAACATCTGATAAAAAAATACTTTTTATTTGTAATTTTTCTCAGTGCATTCCTAAGGTCGCTCTATTTAATACATTTCCCCAAATGAATCCCTAATTTCCAGATTATTTGTGCGCCCAAGCATATGCTCCTGTAAAAAAAAGCCTGTATCTTTACCTTATCCTCTGTAAGCCTCAGGAAATGGCTTTTGTGCTCCAACAGACAAGACACAGATCCTGCAGCACAGCATCTGTTGACAAGCTTGACTTGCTTCCATTACTGGCCCAGAGCTTAACGGAGAAACTCAATCTAACTTGGCAGAGAGTCAGGAAGCTTTTCCTGCTCAATTCTTTCCCACAGAACAATGCGCTCTTAATTAAAGAGGCTAACAAGTAAGATACAGGAAGAGAGAGGGCCGTCTCCACACATTATGCTCTCAGAAAGATCGCCTGATCTTTCAACGCATGCATCCGTCCATCACATTTTATACTTTTGAATACTAAAGCAGAAGAGATGCACTTGTTTAAAACACTCACGGTTGAGGGAAGGGATTGTGGGTAATCAGTGGCCCGCTGGGACAGGAGAGGAAAAACAGAGGAGAGAGGTTTTTATTCTTGGGTCCATTGTCAACATACATATTAATGAAGACTCGGGTCATTGGCCAAGACATCTGCAATGCCCTGCGGTGCGGCAGCTAAAAATAACCACAGAAATGTGAATCCGGTAAGATATGAAGAATTTATTCATTTGACGTATTTAGTTTGTCTGGTTATGGCAATCGGTGGCATTTACGCTGAATGACAATGGAAAAACATGGAAATTGAATTCAGTTCACCAGCCACAGGTTCATGTTTTTATCATGGTTCATCTCATATCTAGCAGCGCTGTTGAGAATCTACAATTTAAATGTGTGTGAATTATGAGGTGTCAATTATCGAGAGCAATTACAGTACAGACAAGAAACTGGAAACTGATGCAACGCTGAATTAAAGGTGAAGGGTGTTATTGCCCCTAGTGGCACCAAATGGAATTGCAAAAAATATGAATCGTTGCATGTAAAAATGTGGTCAATGAAATTAGCAATTATCGGGGTTCAAGCACTTTAACGCCTTTAAGCACATGCGTAAAACGGTTTTATTTAGCAAACCTGTAACTGTCATAGATGGAAAAGACCATTCACAGCAAATACAGGCAATTTACCAAAGAAAATATACAGTTAAAAGAAAGCTTTTTAACAGTTATCGAGGTTGAGCCAAAAACCTACGACTAGTTCGCCAAAGTAGGTTTTTGAAATAATCTCCAATTTTTAATGAACGATTCGATGGACAGTGGCGGTCCTAGAGGCAAAGTTGCTCAGAATGAGGAGTTCTACCATGTGGTACGAATGTCGTGGGCATGTGTGAAAAATCATGCAATACACGATCCTTTACGCACATGAAAAACACACATTTCTTTCGAATTTCTCACAGGCCTCTAGGGCCGTGAGTCAAACAGGCCCAGTGAGTTTCATTCCGATATGCCTCCATTCATTTTGTCTGATAGCTACTCAAATTTCATTGGCCGATGGCAGCCATGTTTTTTGAGATATGTCAATGTCCTCAAAGACAATCATAGCACCTCGGACAAAGACACTGTATGCCAATTTTCAAGTCAACTGACCCTTCGCAAAGACTGTTACTGTTGCTTTGTCCGACAACACAGAGTGAAAAATACATCGCAGAGCAAAGAGGACACTGACAACACGTCGACAGACAAGACAGAGCAGGTTACTTATGATATTAAACAAAGTCCCAGCTTTCAAATTGTGTCATTTTTGTAAGAAATTCGAACAATAAAAACTGTTTTGAGGTTTTTTAATGTGTCGTGACAGATTGCTGTAGCGCCTCAGCTCAAGCGGCTCGTGAACCGATCATCTCTTCCTACTAGTTAATTTATAGCATCAAATAAACATGAATGAAGATGAGAAGGAATGTTGTTTCAAACGCGGAAAGATGTCAGTACACACCATTTTTTCAAGTTCAAGTCCACCGAGGTTAATCTTCTAACTCCTGACTGCTTTGTCGGACAAAATGGCGGATTCGGTGTTATGACTGGTTAGATCGCTTGTCAATCAAACTTCATTGGCTGCGATGGCGGCATGTTTTTTGAGATATGTCAATGTCCTTATAGACAGTCATGGCACCTCGGACAAAGACACTGCATGCCAATTTTCAATCAGACTAACGATGAAGTAGTTATAGCCATTTTCATGTTTTTTTTTCCTGTTATAGCGCCACCAAGTGGCCAGTTGCTGCATCCTTTTCACTGAACCACAGAATTAACTCTTACATAGGTGTGCCAAGTTTGGTGAAAATATCTCATTCTGTTTACGAGTAACCATTTTAGTAAAAGTGGCTCCACCCACTTTGAACGTTTTGGCAGGCCTTAGGAACCAAGAATCAAAATTTTCGAAACTTTTTTTTTTTGATAATTATTGACAATCAAAGTCCAGTGAATCTCGCTACACTGGTTTGGTTCCGATCGGGCCGAAAGCCTAGGACAAGTTTCATCTTTGTCAATGTTAGTTATTAAAAATACAACTGCTCATTGTTAGTTCATATCAGTTCACAGTACATTGACTAATGTTAACAAATACACATTTTAATTTAAAAACAAATGGTAACACTTTACAATAAGGTTCATTTGTCAAGATTTTAGTGTCAAGGTCATGGCTTCAATTCCTAGGGAATGCATGAACTGTATACATGCAATGAAAGTACAAATAAAACCATAACATTAAACATAAATGCACACATGGAAACTGAAACAGTGACTAAAGCATGAAGCATAAGAAATCTGAAGCCCTTGAAAGTGCACATCAAACCTGCTATCAACACTGACGTTCAAATGGAGATTCATGAATTCTGGAGCTCTACCGTACACAACAGCTTGTGCATCTAATCATCTGAATCGGCTCCATCCAGCAATTTGCTTTCACAAAACTGCCATGTGCCTCCAGGAGCAGCTCATCTACCGTCCAAAACCACAGTCCAGCAGACCTGAGTCACAACAGATCTGGCCGTGGATCCCAGCGTACGCGAGCCGCTCTGAACATGTCCCAAAACACTCAGAGCGAAAACTGCTGTGAAGAATCGTGATTTCCACACCGGGCTGGAGAAACACAAACAAGGTAGAAACTGTCGTGTCAGTGTGTGTTTGTGTCCTTGAACCTGTTTTAAAGGATCACGCTTATCTGTTTAATAATGAGCGGATTATTGTATGCAATATGAGAGCCTTCGATGTTCATCAGCTACTTTTGTGTGTCAACAGAAGATTTAGGACAATGTCATCATTATACTGATGGAAGTGACAGACATGAGAATCTGACTGGTGTACTTTTTCTTCTTCACCAAAAGCCTGAAAAAATAGTGTTTTTATGCTATATGCATGATTTTATGATAAATACTGTGTATTTAACGTTTATTAAACTCGGTTTCTCCTTGACTGCTTAATTAATTACACTTTTAAAAGGTCATGCAAGCAGAAAAATGAAAACACTTGAACCGCACCAAATCCTTTCTAGTTACACTGTAAAAAATGTGTAAAGCTGTAATTGTTTTTTGTAAAATTTTTGTAGTGTTTCTGTCTTGTTTCCCAGCACAAATATCTAAACTAAGATGCATTTACTGGAGAAGCGAAATGACTGAAGATACTGAAAAATAGATTAAAATGAAGTGAGTTTGTGCTTAAAAAAAGAAATCTGCCAATCGAGTCTTGTTTCCACTTTGAATTCGGTTTATTTTTCTGACCCCAGTGGCAAGATTGCCGTCTCACTCTTTCTCTATACCTCCACATTCGAGCACAACTCTGATACTGAGAAGGTCGACGGTGAGTAAAAACACAGCGAGGGCTGAGGGATGTGCTTTACAAAGAGATAACAGCAAAGACAGGAGACGGGCCTCTTCATCCATCACACCGAGAGAGTTTGACCTCTGTCACCCGCTGGCCTGATCATTATAAACATCACCTCATGAACAAATGTGAACGGGAAGCAGAAGAAAAACAGAAGAATTGCAAGAAAAGACATATGTTATTTCAAGATGTTTCCATGAAAAACAAGACATTCGAGGGTCCTGCTGTTCCTCAAGCTAAAAACATAAACTGATTCATTATTTTAAGATCAGATTTGTTGCTTTTGACCACTGAGGAACTTAAATATATGCTGTGGTTGGTAACTCGCTCCTTCCAAGTCAAGGACATTATTTTGTGCAACTCAACAAAAAACACACCTGTTGATACTGGCAGCATGCACAAGTATTTGTTAACAAAAGTTTCTTTTTAGCTCACCTTACCATTGGTTTGCATGGATAACATGATCAATTCAGGCTACGTATTTCCAATGGAACATAAACACAGATGATGTCCGTGTATTTACAGAGCACTTCGGTGCCCCCTAGAGGAGGGGAGATGTCTGAATTTTAACTTGCTTGTTGCTGAAGACGTTCATGATCACATACTGACGTAAATCCACTTTTTGTCCTTACTGTTAATCGATGACACGCTGATATATCAGCTCAACATGTTCATGGACTCATAAGCCGAGGTTGATGTGTCCGGTCTCTCTAAAGAGAACTACTACTGCATTTTAATATCATATTTCTTTACGGCATGACAGCCAGGATTTCTGGCTGTTTCTCAGCCAAAATATTTCCCGTTCTGTAGAGAGAGGAAACAAGCTGGAGCTTATAAATCTGAGTTGACGTGCTACAAAAAAAATACCTTGGACTTTTAAGTGCTTTCTTTTATTTTTGTTTCAAACCAGAGAGATAAGAACAACCAAACACAAATGCATGGCAGGAATCGACTAACACTGTCACAAAGGTGAATTATGTTTCATAAAATCACTGAAACGTCTGAAATATATTTGATACAGCAACTGCTCAGAAAACATGTTTTTGGTAAGACATCAGATAAAAACACACTCGCACAGCTGCGGGGGGAAGGAGTTAGTGGTCGGGTAAGGTATGTCTGATTGAAACGATAGCAACAAATGTAATTTCATATACTGCTGATGGACGGGGGCTACATCAGGGGGATAAAGGAGCATGTGGAACAGTTAATAAGCCACTAAACGCTAAGAGCTTTGAAACTCTTTGGCCCCATGAACAAATTAAAGTGTGTCTAATTGAATAATGAGTGACTGTGATGGACCAGTGCAAAGCTGCAGAAAGCAAAAGCTGAATTAAAGACTATACCGGACGCTTTATTAGGTACACCTGTTCAACTGCTCGTTTTTAATGATATTTTACTCACTCTGGATGCGGGCTCTGGCTGTATTTTAGTCTTGCTTTATTTAAGTGCAGCATTTAATACTGTAGATCTCGGTATCCTTTTAGGCAGACTTGCGTAAACCCCAAAATGGTGAAACGTTCTATTGGCTTCCACTTCTTGTCTTTGACCAAAACTCCCCTACCCAAAAGGATCACACCTGTATCTTAATAGCTCCGCTCCCAAATTCACAAACAAACTATGCAGCACAGCCACCTCCCCCCCATGAGTGGACACGCCCCTTACTGCTGATTGGCTACAAGTGTGTTTTGGTGCTCAGTCCGATCCACTACTGCAGCTTTACTTCGACACATTTATTCATTCACTCAAACTGTTTTCAGCAGCACTATTATGGTGTAAACTGAGAAAGTGCAACACGCAATATGGCGGAATAAGTCCCGCCTTCTAAATAAGAGCCAATCTCTGATTGGTAAAGTCATCGCGTCACTGCAGCGGCCGTTAGAAGCTCCGGTTTCTATAGAAACAGTCAGACGCGCATTTAGGACTGCGCATGCGCATTAGGTTGATCCAGCCTGAAAAATACCGTTTTTTGTCATGATTCGAGCGTTTAGAAACAAAATTTATGAGACCGTTGTTGTCAGATTTCATTGGTGATTTCAAATATGAAATTTAATCGAAAGCTTGGCAAACAGCTTTGGAGAATTTGATGTTTCTCCATTCAAAGAGATAAGAGCTGCAATTGAATGCTCGAGAGGCGTTTCAAAGATGGCCGCCGAGTGAAATGACTTGTCTTAAAGGGACTTTGGTCCATGACGTAGCGGTACACTATAACACTTCGATAACGCGTCAGTGTCTCATAATTATTAATGAGATAAGAGTTTTCTGATCCTATGAGAAGACACCGTCTCTTACTTATTCAGGACACCACGTGATTCATTCAAATGACAGACATGTCAACCTGTTAGATCGCGCAGTAGATGAGAGAGGCGTTCATGGGTCTTAAGTGTTTGTTTTTGTGGTGTAAAAGTTTGGGTGTGTCAGAACTTGTTCCTGATGCATATTCCATGCATGAATCAAGTGCACTGTGCTTCCTCCTCGTAGACCATACTCATGCACTGTCTTGTTCACATCCAGACGTTGTCCTGAAAATAAATAATGTTAGCAATTACTTAAGTTTTTAAGATGGTGCTTCATATTTTCATGTGAATACATTTCATGAATCATTACAAATGACAAGGTCTGCATCAGATCAACCTCAAGAACAATTTATAAATGCTTGATTACCTTCAAAAATCAGAGACATTTTCTCTGGTTTCTTTCCAGCCCTTTCACAGGCCTCCTTTAGTAAAATGCGAACATGTCCACTTCCATGGTCTTTCCAGCACATTTTACATAGAGGTTGATCTTGTCAACTTTGGCAGTTTCATCAGGGTCAGTGAGGTAGTATTGTGACGGGATCTGTGGATGAACTGAAATGACAAAGTAAAACAATGATTTGATATAATGACCTTGAGAATGAATCAGCACTACATCAAGATCAATCTGTATATTAAATCAGAGTTCAGTTCAACAGGTTTGAAGGCCTCTAAAAAGTCAAGTCAACAAAACATGGCATTTGTAAAGCGTAACGGGACATATTTCTACAAGTGAAACTTGGGTTGGTTTTATCTATTGGGAATTTCATACCAGAATGCAGACAGACCTGAATGTGAGTTTACGGGGGATAGTTCACCCAAAAATGAAAATTAGATTTTTATCTGCTTACCCCCAGGACATCCAAGATGTAGGTGACTTTGTTTCTTCAGTAGAACACAAATGATGATTTTTAACTCCAACCGTTGCAGTCTGTCAGTCGTATAATGCATGTCAATGGTAACAAAATCTGTGAGAGTAAAAAAAAACATGCACAGACAAATCCAAATTAAACCCTGCGGCTCGTGACGACACAATGATGTCCTAAGACACGAAACGATCGGTTTGTGCGAGAAACCGAACAGTATTTATATCATTTTTTTACCATTTTTTTTTCATTTTTAGTGTAGGTGGCGCTATCGAGCCAGTTTGCTACACCTAATCCTGAAACCCATATCTGATGTAAATTTTCAGCGCTTCTGACGCGTGTGCAAAGTTTCATGAGTTTTCGAGCATGTTTAGGCCCTCAAAAATGCGATTCATTTCGGAGAAGAAGAATAATCGACCAAGCAATTCCAATAGAGTCCTCACACCTTCGGTGCTCGGGGCCTAAATAAAAGAGTCGAGCCAAACGTTCATCAGCTCTTACGGCAGAGTCCCGGCCGCTCTGTGTTCCTGCCAAAAAAACATTTCTTTTTATATTAAGCCGGAGTGGCTACAAACATTTACAAGACTAATGCTAAAGGCCTTAATGAACATACAAATGTGTCTTTTACATTACTGCAGTGACCTCTGTTTCCACCTTTATCTTTATAAGATGTTTTGTCTCAGTGAGTCTCTCACACAGATGGAGAGACGTTATTAACAGTGTTAGAGCTCAGTGATCTTGTAACTATTCAGCAGGTCATATTTGACTTCAAAATAAGGAAAAATATATAAGAAGTATGTATATATATATATATATATATATATATATATATATATATATATATATATATATATATATATATATATATATTCTTGAGATAAGGGACAAAACATGTCCTATACACACATGTTAAAAATAAATAAATTTATCAAAATAAAAATATTTAAAAACTTACATCTAAAGGAAATCTGGATACTCAGGACATTCATTGCTTTTATTTTTAAATGATGTTGTTAGTATTATTTAAATACATGGAAAATACAAAGCCTTTAAAAATGCAACAAATTCAAAAATATACATTTAGGCAGAGATCTGTAATATATCAAACTATACAAAAAGCAAGTCTTGAATTATATTTTCCATAAAAAAATGTCTATCAAAGTTGTGTCCTCACTTTGCATCAACTCCGTCAGGATTTATTATAATTCTGAATAAATCAGGCAATGTCATGGTCATCTTTAACTCTGAGGACCCCTTTCCTTTTTCCTAATCTGCGGTCACTGCTTTAACATGTCAACTCCGTCATCCTGGTGTAATAGTTTCTGTAAATAGTTGTGAAATAAATCTTGGCATTTTTGATATGTTTATTAAGGCAACTACAACTGAGAAAGAAAACAAAATCGCTCCACTGTACAACAGGTGGTTATGGTGGAAAAACATCAACTCCATCAGGTTTTATGTCTGATGGTTGACAAGTGCTCTCAAAAAGTCTATATAATGTGGTTTAATATGTTTTTTTGCATATGGGGAATTCTTCTAATGCTGTTTCATGATTCTATTTACATATACTGTATATTTGGCCCCAGCTGGACCTTTGTCAACACGTATTTGTCAACTCCGTCAGTATTTGTCAACACCATCAGTATTTGTCAACTCCGTCAGTATTTGTCAGCTCTATCAGTATTTGTCAACACCGTCAGTATTTGTCAACTCCGTCAGTTTTTGTCAACTCCGTCAGTATTTGTCAACTCTATCAGTATTTGTCAACTCTATCAGTATTTGTCAACACCATCAGTATTTGTCAACTCTGTCAGTATTTGTCAACACCATCAGTATTTGTCAACTCCGTCAGTATTTGTCACTTCCGTCAGTATTTGTCAACTCTATCAGTATTTGTCAACTCCGTCAGTTTTTGTCAACTCCATCAGTATTTGTCAACTCCATCAGTATTTATCAACACCGTCAGTATTTGTCAACTCTGTCAGTTTTTGTCAACTCCGTCAGTATTTGTCAACTCTATCAGTATTTGTCAACTCCGTCAGTATTTGTCACCTCCATCAGTATTTGTCAACTCCATCAGTATTTGTAAACTCCGTCAGTTTTTGTCAACTCCGTCAGTATTTGTCAAATCCATCAGTATTTGTCAACTCCATCAGTATTTGTCACCTCCATCAGTATTTGTCTGTGGTTCTTGTGGTTTATAATTCTTTGTGTAGATTTGTGTTAAGATGTCCATATCGTACTCATCACTGTCATATGTATGAAATGCTTAATTGGTTACACCCGAAATCAAGAAGACAATTTCATTGGTTTCTGTTTCTTTTTAAATGTGTTTATTTTGATTGTCCTTCATATCTGAAACAGTATTTGATTCCATATAGATCATCTTATTCACTAAGACATGAACAATTTCCTTTCTTTTTTGTCCCCAGAATTTTTAGTAAAACCGGACGAAGGTCTTTTCAGTATAAAGCCCCTTCTGATTGGAACAATCTCCCTCAGTCTTTGAGATCTATTACTTCATTTTATTGCTTTAGGTCATTTCTATTTTCCCATCTTAAAATGGCTTGTGTATATTTTTAAGTTCTCTTATGTTGATTAGATGATTGTGCATGTGTATCTACATGCTTATATATGATATGATTGCTGTAATTTTGTTGTGGGTGTGAGGGTCTAGTTGAGCATGTTTGCTTGTTTGTTTATTTTTTGAATATTTGTATGTTTGATATGGTTGTTTTTTGTTTAGGACCTCCTCGAAAATGAGATGTCGCATCTCAAGGGGCTATACTTCTAATAAATAAATAAATAATACTACAATTTGTCAACTCCGTCAGTATTTGTCAACAATGTCAGTATTTGTAAATTCTGTCAGCTTTTGTCAACATTTTCAGAAAAACCTGTTCCCTTACATGATTCATCAGCTGAGACCTTTGTCTACAAATATATCAGTTTAAAAATAATGTATTATTAAATAATAAAAAATAACTTCTAAAACATGTTTTGTCTCTTATCTCAAGAATCAGTAATGTGATATATATATATATATATATATATATATATATATATATATATATATATATATATATATATATATATATATATATATATATATATATTAATTTTCATGACAATTAAGCAAAGTTTTCTCTCATGTTCTCTTACTGTGATGCATTCAGACATTTTAATTCTCATTCTCAAAGGTGATTTTCATTAGACTCTCAGTACTGTAATAAAATGACCCTTTTTAATTAAATCATACGTTAAAGCAAATATTAGCAAAAACATTATAATATAATAATGTGTTAATTTAAATCATTCTAATTATTTTTTCATAATTAATCAAAACACTGTTGCCATGCAAAAATGGTCCTATTTATAAATATATATATTATTCATAATATATATTAAAAATATAAATATAATTCATAAATTTTTTTAGGCAGACATGTTCTTGAGAATGCATGTGTGAGATTCAGCTTTTATTTTTCTATTTCTGTTATCTTATACATCAATGTACTTGTTGCTGCTTCCCATTCGGCTTCATAAGAAATATTGCTGCAGGAGCTCCAAACACATAAGAGTAAAGCTGCATTAGTCAAGCATCCTAAATCATTCAGCTAACAGCATTACACATCGAACTGTGTCTGTGGCCAGATTAATGCTTTTATTTGAGCTCAAATCAGCATGTTTGAGGGTTATGAAAAGCAGGTCTAGGATACTGCTTTATTCATTCTGAATTGCCTATTAATGGCTTTTAATGTGCGTGTGTTTATGGCGATGTCTCCACGCAGTGGACTCATCCTCCATGAATCAGTGCTATGACCGATTTCTCCATACATTCAGCGTGAGGATGCCCCTTTAAGACACCGAATTAGAGCTCTAATGTCCTCCTATTGATTTTCTCTCCTTTAATTTGTTTCTTATTTATGGCCTGTGGTTTTTTGCAGTAAAAAACCAACAGAGGGAGGAGAAACATCCAAAGTAACGCTAATGTCACCTCAATAAAGCTCAAATGTGACTGTTTACCTTTACAGAGATCTGCGTTTGGAAGTATTTAAATTTTTATCTACATAAATATTTAAAAACAGTCCTCAATAAATAGATCAAATCCAAAGTTCAATGCAAATGGAGATATTTTCTTTTACAGAAATCGCTGTTTAAGGACCACAACAAACAGCTGGTAGGGACTACAACAAACTTCTTCCTTGACATCACTAACCCTAAAATTTACATAAACCCCGCCCCCGAGAACACATAATAAAGGGGGCGGGGCCATGTTGGGCTGCTTTAGAGAAGAGGAAGAGTTGTTGTAGTAGAGTGTTGTTGTCATGCCGTCATTTTGCGCCGGACTGCTTCACAAACGAGGGTCAATTCAACACAAAAGATTAACATGACGGCACATGCTAGTGGATGAGTTGAATCAACTCCACAGCAACTACATAAATTTATCCACTAACCATTCAGAAATGTCCTAAAAGTTGTAACTTCTTCCTGAGTCTCTCCATCAGTGTCGACTCCGGTTTGAACAATGTAAAGCTGAACACCGTTACTGACAATCCTCATTTTGGCTGCGTGAGATTCTCCAGCTTTGTTGTTGTTGAGCTGTTAAAGCTCCGCCCTCTTCTGGAAAGGGGGCCGGGAGCAGCAGCTCATTTGCATTTAAAGGGACACACACAAAAACAGTGTGTTTTTGCTCACACCCAAATAGAGACAAATTTGACAAGCTATAATAAATGATCTGTGGGGGATTTTGAGCTGAAACTTCACACACACATTCTGGAGACACTAGAGACTTATAATACATCTTGTAAAAGGGGCATTATTGGTCCCCTTTAAAAGACTTTTCTGACTATTATTTCACATGTCAGTCTTTACAGGGGTAAGTAACTGTGTGTGTGGCTCATTTTCATTCCTGTCAGGTTAAATATGCCGTCTGAAGTCCACAGGCTGCTGCTGGTGGCATCCAGTGAGATAAATAGGTTTATATTCTGCTGTAAACACACATCTGTGTGATTGAAAATGTTTAGTGCACACTTTATGAGGAGCACCTTGTTATGAAAACAGATCTCCTTCATGTTTGCCGCGAGCCTGTGAACACAAGCGATGTTTGTAAACACACGTCTGTTTGTTGACTTGTTTGCATCAAACTCAGAACTGTTCAGTCAAACGAACCGAGTCGAAAGCGATTTTGTCATGTGCATGTTGGATACTCACTGAAAGCAAACACATCTGCCCAATTAAGCATGGTTCACACGGTCCGTGAATAAACAGCACCGAGGTCAGAAAATCATGACGGATGGAAAACGTGAGTAGAAAAAACATGAAGCGGCTGTCTTGTCTGTCCGTGACTGCATGTTTACAAATGCCTGAAATAGCACATTGTGACCTGCTCGAAATGAAAGTACATGAGCTGATACACGATTTGCACAGGCTGGTCAAGTTCCTGTCTGTATTCACTGCTGAAACGGGATTGAAGTGCCAGCTGCAGGTGTTTAGACATATGGAAGCAAATAGTACTCACGCACGACCGTTTGACGTGCCAGTCGGTCTGCCGTAGATGCGGAGGTGTCGGCAGGTTCACGGCTGCTGATTCCAGATCTGATGATGACAGGCTGTTAAACAGCTCATTCATTTTGGCCTCCGTTTGTTTTTCTGTGTTGTATGGAAGCTTGTTTCCAACATGAAATAATAAATAAAAAAAGGTAATTGTGACTTTTTATCTCACAATTCTGACTTTTTCGCACAAAAAAGTCAGTTTTTTGTGCGACTTGTATTAAAGTCAGAATTATTATAAAGTTGGAATTGTGAGTTATAAAGTCAGAATTGTGAGATAAAGTCAGAATTGTATGTTACAAACTCACAATTGGGTCTTATTAGGTCAGAATTGGGAGTATAAAGTCGGAATTGCAAGTTATAAAGTCAGAATTGCGAGATATAAAGTCGGAATTGCGAGTTATAAAGTCAGAATTGTGAGTTATAAAGTCAGAATTGTGAGTTATAAAGTTAGAATTGTGTGTTATAAAGTCGGGATTGCGAGTTATAAAGTCGGGATTGCGAGTTATAAAGTCAGAATTGCGAGTTATTAAGTTAGAATTGTGAGTTATAAAGTCAGAATTGTGAGTTATAAAGTTAGAATTGTGTGTTATAAAGTCAGAATTGTGAGTTATAAAGTTAGAATTGTGAGTTATAAAGTCAGAATTGTGAGTTATAAAGTTAGAATTGTGTGTTATAAAGTCGGGATTGCGAGTTATAAAGTCAGAATTGCGAGTTATAAAGTCGGGATTGCGAGTTATAAAGTCAGAATTGCGAGTTATAAAGTCGGGATTGCGAGTTATAAAGTCAGAATTGCGAGTTATAAAGTCAGAATTGCGAGTTATAAAGTCAGAATTGCGAGATATAAAGTCCGAATTGCGAGTTATAAAGTTAGAATTGTGTGTTATAAAGTCAGAATTGTGAGTTCTAAAGTTAGAATTGTGTGTTATAAAGTCGGGATTGCGAGTTATAAAGTCGGGATTGCGAGTTATAAAGTCAGAATTGCGAGTTATAAAGTTAGAATTGCGAGTTATAAAGTCGGGATTGCGAGTTATAAATTTGGAATTGCGAGTTATAAAGTCGGGATTGCGAGTTATAAATTTGGAATTGCAAGTTATAAAGTCGGAATTATGAGTTATAAAGTCAGAATTGTAAGTTATAAATTTGGAATTACGATTTATAAAGTCAGGATTGCGACTTATAAAGTCAGAATTGCAAGTTATAAAGTCAGAATTACGAGTTATAAAGTCAGAATTGTAAGTTATAAAGTCAGAATTGCGAGATATAAAGTCGGAATTGCGAGATATAAAGTCAGAATTGTGAGTTATAAAGTTAGAATTGTGTGTTATAAAGTCAGAATTGTGAGTTCTAAAGTTAGAATTGTGTGTTATAAAGTCGGGATTGCGAGTTATAAAGTCGGGATTGCGAGTTATAAAGTCAGAATTGCGAGTTATAAAGTTAGAATTGCGAGTTATAAAGTCGGGATTGCGAGTTATAAATTTGGAATTGCAAGTTATAAAGTCGGGATTGCGAGTTATAAATTTGGAATTGCAAGTTATAAAGTCGGAATTATGAGTTATAAAGTCAGAATTGTAAGTTATAAATTTGGAATTACGATTTATAAAGTCAGGATTGCGACTTATAAAGTCAGAATTGCAAGTTATAAAGTCAGAATTACGAGTTATAAAGTCAGAATTGTAAGTTATAAATTTGGAATTACGATTTATAAAGTCAGCATTGCGAGTTATAAAGTCAGAATTACGAGTTATAAAGTCGGAATTGCGAGATATAAACTCACCATTCTTAGAAAAAACGTCAGTGTTTTTCCCTCACAATTGGACATTATAACACCAATTGCGAGTTATATCTCAGAATTCTTACTTTATAATTTGTAGTTCTGAGAAAAAAAGTCGCAATTACCTTTTTTTTAAATTTTTTTTATTTAGTGGCAGAAACAAGCTTCCATAGTGTTGAGACTGTGACACCAGGGAAATATAAACGTCACATCATGGGAAACTCCTCGAAGGCCTCAAGGTGTTTGTAAAATAAAAGCATTAATATATAAAATAACCGGTGAATATGGTGCTTGCAAAAGGTTATGGGTTTGATTCCCAGAAAATGCATGAACTGATTAAATGTGTGTCTTGATTGCAATGTAAGTCTTCCAAATGCAAGAATGAAAGTCTCTTCTGCTCAAAAATACAGTAAAAATTGTGAAATATTATTACAATTTAAAACAGCTGTTTTCTATGTGAGCATACTGTAAACTATAATTTATTCCTGTGATCAAAGCTGAATTTTCAGCATCATTACTCCAGTCTTCAGTGTCACATGATCCTTCAGAAATCATTCTAATATGATGATCTGCTGCTCAAGAAACATTTATGATTATTATCAATGTTGAAAACCGTTAATATGTTTGTGGAAACCGTGATACATTTCCAGGATTCTTTAATAAATAGAAAGTTTATTTAAAAAAAACAGAAATCTTTTGTAACATTATAAATGTCTTTACTGTCACTTATGATCGTTCTTGCCGAATAAACGTATTAAAAATCTTACCAAGCCCAAACCCCCAAATGCAAACGCACATGATCATCAAATGAACTCAGAAGAACCTTTGAATGTTGCCGATATCCGATGTGTTCGCTTGGTGTTTGGTGACATTTTCTCTCAAATGGTTTTTCCCTGGAGAAGGACATGCATGCAGGGCTGCAACTTTTCCGCTGAAATCAGACCAGAATGTCCCGTCACCGTGACCCGCCGTGACAGGACTGCTGACCCAGACGCCAGCAGTGCTGATGCTTTCATCTGCGTCCCGCTGCGGCCTCAGAGAAGCCCGTGTCTGCCTGAAAACAGCTTAGACACTAGCAGAGCTTAGCACAGTGTGACACTTTATATGAACAGCACTTTCTGAATGAATAAGGAGTGATTGGAAAGGCAAGCAGAAACATCAATAAACTGCAGTATATGGCAGATGACGCTGACCTTTGGAGGACCTTCGTGGTTTGGCGTGATTTCCATGAGTTTTTACAGAATATTTCACCTTGAACCAATGAAGGCAAACAGTTGTTAAACATTTTAATGCACCGAATAAATCAAAAGCAAATCAAAGAGTTTGGCAAATAAAATCATCACAATCATCCGTCTTCTGCTCAAAACTGCCCATGTGTGCGGCATATTACTGCTTTGAGGATGCCATTGTTATGCTTTGATAAATGTATTAAAACTTGAAAGGGATGTGGATAAAAAAGAGCCAAATGAAAAAAAGAGTCGTCTATGATCTTTCAGAGGATCCGAGCGCAGTCTCTCTCGTGCCGCTCAGCGTCTCAAGGTTCATTAGGAACAGTTGGTTTCCTCTGCCTCGTGGACGTCAGGATATTAGGACGAACATTTCTTCTTCATCTGGCTCGCAGCGCTGAGATGACTTCACGGGGCCGGATGTGGTAAACACTGCTAACAATGTTGGTGGTCCACCGTCACAAACATCTCCGCCATTGGCCACTAAGAGCCCCACTTCCTCCGGGAGAGCCATACAGGAACATGTGTTCGCCTCATCACGCTCATTAAGGTGTTTGGCTGTTTGTTATTTATTTGTTTTCAGTCTCCTGCATTTGTTATCTGATATTGTTCTTGTGAATTATGTTATAATGCTGGATTGAGAACGAAATGCTGGGCTCAAGAGAACATTTTGAGCAGACGCAGATCAGTGACCTGGAGGATTCGTTTTATTCAGCTGAGCAGCATTTTAATTAAATTATGGCATCAGCGTTTGGCAGAATTCAGAATTTAAAAATCAGTTCCCGTGCAATTCAGTCACAGAACACAATCGCTTCTTTAGTTGAAGTTCTGCGACAAAACTATGATTTCTTTATTCTTTTTATGTTTTCTTTAATATTATATAAATATGAAATTATGCCTATTTCTGAATTTCGTCTCTGATTAGACATGCTTCACTAAACTCAATTCAGTATTTTCAAATCAATTAATAATATTAAATAGTTTGTAATACAGCACCACAATGTTTTCAGATAACTTTATACAATTTAATATTAAATTGAATTAAATTACATATTAATAACACAAAATAATAAAAAAAATATTAAATTAAATAAATAAAATATCTTATTATTATCAGTGTTGAACACTTTTTTTGGAAACGGATAAAATTTCAAGATTCTTTGCTGAATAAATATATATATATGTGTGTGTGTGTGTGTGTGTGTGTGTGTGTGTGTGTGAGACCCTGGACCACAAAACCAGTCATAAGTCATATATATGTACGGTTATATTTGTAGCAATAGCCAACAATACATTGTATTGGTCAAAATTATTTTTTTTTTCTTTTATGCTAAAAATCATTAGGATATTAAGTAAAGATCATGTTCCATGAAGATATTTTGTACATTTCCGACTGTAAATATATCAAAAATGTATTTTTGTGAGTGGATATGCATTGCTAAGGTCTTCATTTGAACAACTTATTTTCTCTAAATTTAGATTTTTTTGCACCCTCATATTCCAGATTTTCAAATATTGTCCTATCCGAACAAACCATACACACACACACACACACGCGTATATATAAAATGTTTATTCAATATTTAAAATATTTATTTAATTTATATAATGTAATATTATTTAACTATTACATAATATATATAATAAAACTATTAAATATATATATACACACTGATAAAAATGAATCTGTGGTGAAGTAAATACTACAGAAAAAATTTAATTTCTACATGGAAAAGTTAGTTCAGGCAAGAATGTAAAAAACAAAGTACTCTATTCAAGCTTGTAGGAATTAAAGCATAAATATCAACAATATAAAATTAAGTAATCTGTACTCAACTTTTCTGATATTGGTGTTCCCATCATGCACTGGGGCATGAATAATTATTAAGGTTATTTATTTATTTTACACTGTTTTATCATTGCTTTTGTTGTCAGGTTTAGTAACTAACGATTTTGTGACATCTGGAGTTTATTTTCTACTCAAAATGACATATTCATACTCAAAAACGATCTATCGAATGATGCCGTCATTGTGTACCAAGTATTGTGTTACATGCTGCATTAATATTATTTCTAATACGTACTGTAGATATGGTGTCTACACGATATCTATTGTATTATTTATTTAGATGTTTCTAAGTAAGCATGGTTTAATTTAATGTTATATTATTTGTGTAAAAAGTTAAGTACTTAACTTAGTTAAGTAGATTTTACTTATTTCTATATAAGAAATTAAAAATAATTAAGTACTTATTTTTTTCCTGAATGTTCAATAGTAAGTAGATTTGACTTGATCATAACAGGCAAGTTGTACAGAGCAATAGCAGTAAAATGATAACAATTTAGAGTTTATTTTGATTCAGTTAGTATCATATCTAGTTGAAGAACACTTTGTAATGTCATCGTGGCAGAGCTCCTGTTATCTGTATCCTCGGATCTCTTGAGGTTTTGGCACACATTCAAATGTTGAAATCCGTGGCACTTTCCTGGTTCCTCAATGCGGGCATTTGGCACACAGAGACGAGCGAGGTCACGCAATCTGAGAACAGCTGTAAAATATGTGCCGGGGATCGAGACAGAGCGTCTTCAGCGGAGACTATTGTTTGTGCTGATAAATGGATCGTATGTGTGGAACCCAAAACGGGTCACAGACCCCCATCTGAGACCGGCTCACTGCCTTAGAAAAGCAAAAATATTATTGCACTAATTAGATCTTAGAGGCTCAATCAGTAGAATGTTTATCTTGGACAGACACGAATATCACAATGTCTACGGCCTTCTTTGAATGGAGATATCCAAACTATAAATCAACACATTGGAAAAGTTCAAGCTGCCAAAAACACAATCTGTGAGATAACAGCAAGAAACCTCCCAGACGGCACGACTATGAAAAACAGCAACCCATCACTGAAGACGTCGAAGCTGAGAGAAGATCTTAACGTTTCAGAATATGGGAATAATTACAAGCTCGTCACATATTGAGGGCTGTTGATTTTTCCTGCACAATTCAAAGGAAAAGTTCAGCCAAAAATGAAAAGCATTATCATTTACTCACCCTCATGTTCTTTCACACCCATATGACGCTATTTCATGTGCTCTCTGAGCTTGACAACCTCTGAACACTGTCTGCTTGCACTGTGTGGAAAAGAAAACATTCTGCTGAACATTTTCATACGGGTTCAGAAAGAGTAAATGATGACACAATCTTAATTTTTTGGGGGGTGAACAAATCCTTCATTAGTGGTCATTAGCGTCAGCGTACTGATTCTCTCAGGCTACGTCTACAATAATACAGATACATTTGAAAACGCATCTTTTTCTCTAAATTTTTGGGCTTCCGTCCACACTGAGATGGTGTTTCTGTCCAGCAAAAACTCATGTGGCGTGAATTGATATCTATGGTTGTGACGGTAATGTTTCCGCCTGCTATTCACGTTCATCGTCTTGTTAAAGATAAATGTTACATATGTCACAATCTTCATATTACATTCCTGTGAATATGACTGAAAATTTACTCACAATTGCTTTCCCGAGACAAAACATGACAGTATTAGACCATGGAATGGCGATTTTGAGTGCGACCTGAAAGCAACAGTGAGTTATAAAATATTTTACATGAATAAATATTAAATTAATGAAATTAATAGTTGTTGTTGTTGTTTTTTTGTTTGTTTGTTTTTTTTTGTTTTTTCCAAATTAAAGTATTGGTACAAAATTATTTATTAAATCTTAATATTAGAAAAAATTAAAAATTTTAAATTATATATATATATTATATATAATTATATATAAATTACTTATAATATACTGTCTTTATGTTGTTGCTACATTAGATGATAGATAGATAGAATGATAGAAAGATAGATAGAACGATAGAATGATAGATAAATAGAACGATAGATAGAACGATAGATAGATAGAACGATAGATAGATAGATAGAACAATAGATAGATAGATAGACAGAACGATAGATAGATAGAATGATAGATAGAACAATAGATAGATAGATAGAATGATAGATAGAACAATAGATAGATAGATAGAACAATAGATAGATAGATAGAATGATAGATAGATAGAACGATAGAACAATAGATAGAACAATAGAACGATAGATAGATAGAACAATAGATAGAACGATAGATAGAATGATAGATAGAACGATAGATAGAACGATAGATAGATAGATAGAAAGATAGATAGAACGATAGATAGATAGATAGAATGATAGATAGATTGATAGATAGAACGATAGATACAATGACAGATAGAACGATAGATAGATTGATAGAATGATAGATAGAATGATAGATAGACAGAACGATAGATAGATAGATAGATTGATAGAACGATAGATAGAACGATAGATAGATAGATAGATAGAATGATAGATAGATAGAACGATAGAACAATAGATAGAACAATAGAATGATAGATAGATAGATAGATAGATAGAACGATAGATAGATAGATAGATAGATAGATAGATAGATAGATAGAATGACAGATAGAACGATAGATAGATTGATAGAACGATAGATAGAATGATAGATAGACAGAACGATAGATAGATAGATAGATAGATTGATAGAACGATAGATAGAACGATAGATAGACAGAACGATAGATAGATAGATAGATAGATAGATAGATAGATTGATAGAACGATAGATAGAACGATAGATAGAACGATAGATAGATATATAGAATGATAGATAGAACGATAGAATGATAGAACGATCGATAGTACAATCGAACGATAGATAGAACGATAGAACGATAGATAGATAGAACGATAGATAGATAGATAGAACGATAGATACAATGACAGATAGAATGATAGATAGATTGATAGAACGATAGATAGAACGATAGATAGATAGATAGATTGATAGTACGATCGAACGATAGATAGATAGATAGATGCCAAAAAACAAATACTTATACTTTATGTCTTTATGTTGTTTATCCATATATATATAGTGGGTGAGGGAATATTATGCTAATAAAATTATCATGCCAAAAGTATAGCATGAGAACTGTATTATGTATTGTTATTATTATATGTGTCTGGTCTCTGGTATCTCAGTAAGCTTTTTGCTTAAGTTTTATGCATTTGCAATAAGGTGATTGAAGTGTTTCAGAAGTTTCAGTGTGGAAAAGTAGTTTGTAGTTTTTTAACACTTTTTATTTGTGTTTGTAGTTCTGATTGAATCCCAGGGGTTGTGGGAGATATTAGCTGTTAGAGTGCTCATGAATCTGCACTTTAAATTTCCACCAGAAATCATAAACCATCATGTTCTATTGGCTTTTGCTGCATCACATCGCGTCCGGTTAGACACGGTGTCCGTGAAGCTCTTCAGCATCTGTTCACACCAGCCGTTATGAGAGGACTGGAGCCTGTAATCAGGACTGATGTGTTCAGATGGGAGCGTTGGGTTGGGCTCATCAATATCCTGGAGAATTTCCTATCGGGTTCCTCAGAGTCAAGCATTGGGTTTCAACTGAAATCTAGTTTATGTGTCCAGAGAGGACATGAAACGCCAGAAATATGACCCACATTTATCACAAAGAAGAATTTAAGGAAATTAAGAAAGAGCCTATGTGCAATGTTCAGGCTTTTTCGGCAAATGTAGGATATCCGATCCCCTGATATCCATAAGAGATGAGGAGATGTTTGGGAGAGTCCGCGGTCCGGGACGCCTGCACATCATCATCATGGAGAATTCACTCTGGAGAACCAAGAAAACTCGTATCTGGTGACCAAATGAAGAATGATAGCTGTGTGTAAGTCAGAATTCATCAACATAATTTCATTTATTTCCATTTCCTCCTCCTGTGGTTTTTCGTGAACACATGTGATGTGTTTGTACTGTCATTACGAAGCAGAAACCGTATCGGCTTTAAGCACCGCTGCTCATGGCATTCAAGAGGGGAAAAAAACGCATGACAAATGAAATGTGATTCCTCACTGGACTGTAGAGATAAGAAAAGCCAATAAGAGCTCGAGCTCCTGAATGGCCCCCGGTGACATGTGCAGTACAGAGGATTTGGTTGGTGGAGTTTGTGATTGACATCCACTATTCGGCCCCCGGGAAGAAAGAGCTGAGTATAAAGATATCGTGTTTAGCCTTCAGCGGCCACAATATCCACCTCAACAAGACCATCTGATCAGGTGTCACCTGTGAGGAGAACACAGCGCTGTACACTCACAACAGATGATAATCATATGCATCTGCCATGGTACTTACATCAGCGCATCATTCAGAATCAAACTGAGAATGCTTTTTAAATTCCCATTAAAGTCCTGCAGTATAATTAATTGGGTGCATAACTGCAATTTGAAATTGAATGCAAGTAGAATTAAAATGCATTGAAATTCAAAGAGTTCATATAACTGTAAATTTTAACTAGAAATGCAATGTTTGTCAAGACGAGCCTTACATGTTGACTAGACACAATCTGAAAGTTGAGCAGAAAAAATTAATGACAAATGGATTGTAGAGATAAGAAAAGCCAACAAGAGCAATAAGAGGATGGATGGACAGACGGATGGATGAATAGACGGACGGATGGATGGATGAATAGACAGATGGATGGATGAATGGATGGATGATTAGACATGGATAGATGGATGTATGGATGGATATATGGACAGATGGATGGATGGATGAATGGATGAATAGACGGATGGAAGGATGAATGGATGGATGATTAGACATGGATAGATGGATGTATGGATGGATATATGGACAGATGGATGGATGGATGAATGGATGAATAGACGGATGGAAGGATGAATGGATGGATGATTAGACATGGATAGATGGATGTATGGATGGATATATGGACAGATGGATGGATGGATGAATGGATGGACGGATGAATGGATGGACGGATGAATAGAAAGATGGATGGATGGATGGATGGATAGACATGGACAGATGGACGGACGGAAGGATGGATAGATGGACAGATGGAGGGATGGATGAATAGACAGATGGATGGATGGATGAATGGATGAATGATTAGACATGGATAGATGGATGTATGGATGGATATATGGACAGATGGATGGATAGAAAGATGGATGGATAGATGGATTGGCAGATGGATGGATGGATGGATGGATGGATGGATGGATGGATGGATAGACATGGACGGATGGATGGAAGGATGGATAGATGGACAGATGGATGGATGGATGGATAGACAGACGTATGGATGAACGGATGGACGGACAAATGGATGGACGGATGGATGGATGGATGAATGGATGGACGGATGAATGGATGGACGGATGGATGGATGGATGGATGGATAAATAGACAGATGGATGGATGGACGGATGGACAGATGGATGGATAGACGGATGGATGGACAGATGGATGAATAGACAGATGGATGGATGGACAGATGAATGGATGGATGGATGGATGGACAGATGGATGAATAGACAGATGGATGGATGGACAGATGAATGGACGGATGGACGGATGGATGAATGGACGGATGGATGGATGAATAGACGGATAGACGGATGATGTATGTATGGACAGATGGATGGATAAATAGACAGATGGATGGATGGATGGATGGACGGATGGACAGATGGATGAATAGAAAGATGGATGGACAGATGGATGAATAGACAGATGGATGGATGGACGGATGAATGGATGGATGGATGGACGGATGGATGAATGGACGGATGGATGGATGGATGAATAGACGGATGGGTGTATGTATGGACAGATGGATGGATAAATAGACAGATGGATGGATCGATGGATGGATGGACGGATGGACAGATGGATGAATAGACGGATGGATGGATGGACAGATGGATGAATAGACAGATGGATGGATGGATGAATAGACAGATGGATGGATGAATGGATGGACGGACGGACGGTTGGATGGATGGATGGATAAATGGATCTAAAACGACCCACAGTGCATTAAATCTTTAAACATTATTAACTGGGAATTGTGATCATGCTCCAACATGATAATAATATTGTACAGAGCCAAAAAACATGGCATTTCTGCTTTACAAAAACAAGGTTTCTCTCAGATTTCTCGAGACGTCCTCTACTGAGCATTGAGAACATTCAGCAATGCATGATGAAAATCATTTTAATTCTCTCGTTTTACTAATGGCCTCCCAGCGGAGCCGGGTCTGAAACTCAGGAGAAACGGTTTGGACGTTTCTGATAGCTCTATCGAGGCGCACAGACGAACACACTTCTCAAATCACTTCTTTTGGAAACACTCCTGCCAGTTTCTCTAACCCGAGTCCAACTCAAGCGTCAGTCTGCTGGGAATGACTGTCATTTTCTCTGAACAAAATGGAATTTGGCCGTGCGGCTGCACAGATCCGTCTCACCGAGGCACTTTAATGTTACGGCGCAGCTCTCCACCCGAAATGTCACAGAAATCATCATCAACGATCGTCTCGCGCTCGCCTCGAGAGAGATAGATGTCTGAAATTGACCTGGCCAGATTCCAATATCTCCATCCAACTCCCTCATCTTTATAATGTCATACATTTCACTGGAAAACAACATTGTCACAGAAGGCGGCATCACTCATGTGGACGGCGAGCCAAGTCTCCCCATTAACCCGAGTCCTTCACGTCCCCAGACGTGCAGCAGTAGTTCATTTTTCCAGCAACACAAGGGTAAGTACACAATTTCAATTGACCTGGCAGAGTACAGACGCGACACTCGGCCGTCTCCATTTTACCTCAGTGAAATTGGCCTCTTTCTGACAGACGAGTGCGTGTGTGAGTAAGAACAGGAATCATTTCACAGCGCAGGGTGACTTAACTTTCCGTGTAATGTTTTTCCTCAGGAGTGAGAAAATGCTTTTTCATGCGATTCCCTTAGATGTGAGTCAAAAACAGATACAAGACGATCCTGGGTAACAAAATTATATTCTAAAAGAGCATTTTACAAACGTTCTAATTAGGTTATTAAAACATTATGTGCTCTGAATGGTCAAAGCGTCCAGTTTTTGAATGTTTTTGTTATGCAAATGTTAAAGGAACATTCCATTTTATTGGAATGTTACTTTTGAATGTTCTGAAATAATTAGTAACATTTAAAAAGATGAATGTCCAACAAATTTTTTTTTTTTTTTTTTGTCCTTAACTCTAAGGGCCTTTTGGGTCTTTTTTTGGGGGGCGGGGGTATTTTTTTCAGTGTTTGGGTAGTTTTTGTGTTACCCAGTTCCTGGGTCAGACGTAACATCCCAGTGTTGGGGTAGTTTTTGTGTTGCCCAGATCCTGGGTCAGACGTAACAATCCAGTGTTGGGGTAGTTTTTGTGTTACCCAGATCCTGGGTCAGACGTAACATCCCAGTGTTTGGGTAGTTTTTGTGTTGCCTAGATCCTGGGTCAGACGTAACAATCCAGTGTTGGGGTAGTTTTTGTGTTACCCAGATCCTGGGTCAGACGTAACGACCCAGTGTTTGGGTAGTTTTTGTGTTGCCCAGATCCTGGGTCAGACATAACGACCCAGTGTTGGGGTAGTTTTTGTGTTGCCCAGATCCTGGGTCAGACGTAACAACCCAGTGTTGGGGTAGTTTTTGTGTTACCCAGATCCTGGGTCAGACGTAACAACCCAGTGTTGGGGTAGTTTTGTGTTACCCAGATCCTGGGTCAGGCGTAACAACCCAGTGTTGGGGTAGTTTTGTGTTACCCAGATCCTGGGTCAGACGTAACAACCCAGTGTTGGGGTAGTTTTGTGTTACCCAGATCCTGGGTCAGACGTAACAACCCAGTGTTGGGGTAGTTTTGTGTTACCCAGATCCTGGGTCAGACGTAACAACCCAGTGTTGGGGTAGTTTTGTGTTACCCAGATCCTGGGTCAGGCGTAACAACCCAGTGTTGGGGTAGTTTTGTGTTACCCAGATCCTGGGTCAGACGTAACAACCCAGTGTTAGGGTAGTTTTGTGTTACCCAGATCCTGGGTCAGACGTAACAACCCAGTGTTTGGGCAGTTTTGTGTTACCCAGATCCTGGGTCAGGCGTAACAACCCAGTGTTGGGGTAGTTTTGTGTTACCCAGATCCTGGGTCAGGCGTAACAACCCAGTGTTGGGGTAGTTTTTGTGTTACCCAGATCCTGGGTCAGACGTAACAACCCAGTGTTTGGGTAGTTTTTGTGTTACCCAGATCCTGGGTCAGACGTAACAACCCAGTTTTTGGGCAGTTTTGTGTTACCCAGATCCTGGGTCAGACGTAACAACCCAGTGTTGGGGTAGTTTTTGTGTTACCCAGATCCCAAATTAAATTTTCAACCAACCATATTTCATGCTTTCAAAAAAAGGAATTAAAAATCCCCTTTTTTAAACTTTATTTTAACAGTAAGCATTGTGCAGAGAGATGGAGGCATGCCTGAGAAATAAATACACTCATTTTGTCATAACAGCACTGCCTGATGAATTTATAAGGGCTATAATTACGAGGTCAGGACGCTTCAGTGCGTCCGTGACGTTTTAAATATTAAGTTTATGTCACATAACAATTATAAATACAAATAACTAGAAACTTTATATACAAAGCTAAATTATGTTTATGCTTATTAGGATCAACAATTCATCTCACTACTTTGCTCTGAACAACCATAATAAGCGTTACGGATGTTTCATATTAAATCATATAACTTCTTTATATTGCTGTGATCTGTTTCAGGCTTACCATATATCAAAACATATCCAGTAATCGCAATAATCTTTGTGTTTTGTTAGTTTTAATCCAAAAAAATGTGTCAACTTTCAAATTCAGTCGATTTTATAACAAAATTCAAACAATAGATGTCGCTCTTTAATATGGCTCGTGACAATTACTGCAGTGCACATAATCCGATCTTCTCTTCCTCTTTGCCAGTTACAGAACAAAATATGAACATCAGAAGGTAGGTCTATATAGTACAACCTACAGAAGATCATTATGTCTCATAGGACTCCTCGGGATGTCACGTTTTTACCTGTTGGTGTTGATCATAATCCCGCGATCAAGCTGACAAAATAATAATAATAATGCAATAATTTTGACTTGAAATAAAATGTGATCATTTTGACTCAAGACTGCTTTAAACTGCGCAAACTAGCCGAAAATCATGCAATCATTTAGACAAAACATAAAACTGACATGATTGTGACAACAGTGTCAGTCGGTTCACCTGACTGTGGGGAAAATGCGATTTTTAAACTGCTTTATGATAAACTTTAATATTTGTTAATGTATTTTAGCAAGCAGTTCTGTTAGAAGGAAAATCATGGTCTCTAAATTGATTCTTGAACAACGCACACGCTTGTCAACATGAGAAATAATCCATAACCATTTGCAGTAGACCTAAAGGGTATAAAGTTGTATAAAGTTTAGTATAAAGTTGATTATTTCTGCAGTCTTACCATACTGGTATCCCAGATTTCAACATGTGGTGGTTTAAATTCCCGTTTGAGGTCTCTGTGAAAGTTTTAAAGCAGTTTTCTGTGCCGGTTTCAGAGCGGTCATGTCCCTAACGTTGTTTTTTCCTCATAAATGCGAACACGAAAAATAAAATAAAATGAATATTTCATGTTCTGTGGAGAGCCAACCCTTCTTCATTCGGTGGGCAGTATTACTTTTGGTTCGCGCAGTGTAATTCACAGAATTCCTAAAAAATATGTTGACACCTAAAACTTGGTGACTTTTTTTGTCACGTCTGTAACGCATGTATATTTCCCTCATCTAAAATATAAAACGATTGTATAGACTAGGGGTGTCGCAATATACCGGTATTGACGGTAATCGTGATATTCAAAGCATGAAATATCGTGTTAATTTAGGGTGTGACAATATACTGGTATTGGCAATAACCACAATATTTAAAATGAATAGGAAGCTTATGATATCATGACATAAATACTCCAGCACCTGGTTGACCTCTCAGGTGGCAGTATTGCACCTTAACGCTGACACCTGTCAAACAAGAAGAAGACGCAGCGCGCGCAGCTATTCCAAGAAGAACCATGTCGCCCGAGCGGGAGAGTGAGAGGCTCTGTGCACACCCGAAAAAAGTAAAGTAAGCTCGACAGTGTGGGAGTTTTTTGGCTTCCAAGAAAACAGCTTCTTAGACAGCCCAATCTGCAGTGTGTATGGTGGCAACACCATCAACCTCTTTACCCACCTCCGTGTCCATCACCCTGCGGATTACACCATTTTACAGAGAGTAATGTTAAATTGCGATTATTTTACTAGTCATGGAATGGGAAATGTCACTGTTAACAGTGATTTTCTGTGTCCATATATTTAAATAAAGGGTGATTCTTTTAATAAGTACCACGTTTTCTTTACTCGTCTTACTCAGCGTGATGTAGCTATGCATACCCTCAAAATTCAAGACACACGGGCATTTTTGCCCCGACGAGTTTTCATACGATAAGATGTAGTTGTATTACAATATCACATGAGCAAGAGTGCCATTTTCCCCAAATCAGCACAAATGCAATGTTCATTTAACCCTCCTATTATCCTGAAATCTAGCAACATGATTTCCCCACTGGGGTCAGTTAGACCCCAGCAATTAAAAACCTCCAGAATATGATTTTATTTACAAAGGTTTATGTGTCAGGTACTTTATGTTTCTTCATTGACTATTTAATTAGCTCTTCAACACCAAATCACCATAAAATTTAATGATTGGCATAAAATTGGACAAAAAGATATTAATGGCTTTATTCTAATATATTATATGTTATATATATTTTGATTTCCCCCCTCCCCCTACACTATTTATGATGGCAGTAGTTCTCGTAATACTACAGGTATGGTTATGATAGGTTAGGGCCCCAAAGCAGATGAAAGTTGTTTGAAGATTATAAAATGCAATTTTTATATAATATTATATATTTGCTTTCAAGGGTAATAACATGCATTGTTTGTGGTCAATTTCACACTCCCTTGGGACCGCCCCACTCATGGATGGTCTCCGGATGCTTTACTCTTGGCACAACACAGGACTCATGGTAGTATTCACCATTTTTTCCCTGGACTATTCATTTTCCAGATGTTTCAAACAGTCGGAAGGGGGCTTCATCAGAGAAAATAACTTCTTTCAGTCTTCTGCTGTCCAATCCTTGCAGAATTCTAGTCTGTCCTTGATGTTTTTCTTGGAGAAAAGTGGCTTCTTTGCTGCCCTTCTTCACCAAGCCACTGTCCAAAAGTCCTCACTGTGTGTACAGATGCACTCAGACACACCTGCTGCCAATATTGAGCTCTGCACATGGTTCAGTATTGACTCTTCAGGAGGTGACCGCTTGCTGGACACTCTGGGATGTTCTTCATTGCAGGTGAATTTCTTGATGATCCAGTGAATGGTTCTTTCAGGTGCTTTGCATCAAAATGGCCTTACATGCAAAGAAACTGCTGCAAAGCGACGATTGCTACATGTCTTTCTTTAGAGGTAAGCATTGATGATGCAAGGACACAATGATTGGAAGCACTTTTTCCTCCTGACTACTTGTTTGCACTTTCCCATGTGTTGATGTGATTAGTGAAATGATGCTAGCTGGTCACTTTTTACCAGGGTCAAAAACAGGTCCTTTCTTTTTTTTCTTTTTCTTTTTTTTTGGCCAATGAAGCATTTTGCAAATACTGTATGTAAAATGCAACTGATCACAATAATTTAGAAACAATTTAACAAGCAGCTAATCTAATGAGGATTTCTGAGACGACGACCCACTGCAGAGAACTGCCAAAACTTCTGGCCATGGCTTTACTCTGTCATTCAAGTGAGGAGCTGGACCATAGTAAATTGCCATTTTTGAAAGGTAATTTACCTCCTTGAGGTTGAGAGACAACAGGAGAGTCTCATTCTCATCTGAGGAGGATGCCTCAGAATTAAGGTTCTCCTCGTCTAAGTTCTCATGAGAATTATGATTTGACTTTAAAAAATGTGCAGCAACCCTGAGAGAAAAACTACAAAGTACAAAGTAAAAATTATACATTTTTCCCCCAAGGATTCTATAGGTATCGCGATATATCGATATTGTGAATTCTTTTGGATAACCGTGGTGTGAAAAATCTAATATCGTGACAGCACTAGTATAGACTGACATTTTTTCTAATGTCTGGACTCCTTTAAAAAGGGACTATGAATATATAAACAGGCGGTTCAATATGTTGGTATTAAATGCATTCTCTGAGAATTTATATTTCAAGTTTTGAATGCAAATGTCACGTCCACTGCTGGAATTGCCCTATAATATAAAATATAATAAAAAAAGAAAAAGGAATTATCATGCAAACCAGCGGTTGTGTGGAGTATTTAAAAAAAAGTTTAGAGGATTTAAGTTCATCTGTAAACATCAATTCATGTAAGAAGTAATAAATAATAAAATAAAATAAGCTAGTATTATAGTAAAAATGAATCAACCCATTATGCTGGGTTAAATAAACAATCCCAAAATTAACCCTGCATGTGTTCTGCCCTATATTTACCCATCCTTAACCCAGTGTCTTTTAGTGTTCATTTTTGAGCTAATGTAGAATAGAGAGCTTCAAAAGATTACAAATAAAATGCATCAATTTCACATTTTTCTAATGGCTTTTTTCCCCATTAAAAAATGTTTTTAATTGTAGTTTTTTTTTTTTTTTTTAATTATAAAAAAATGAATTTGAGATGGTCTCTCTTGCTCTAATGGCAGAAGCATTACCAGTTCTTCAAACATTACGCTGCTTGAGTTCTGCTGTTTGCAGCCCAAAGAAAACAATAACACATTAAACTGTTCACTGGCAAACGCACACAGCATATTCTGGAAAAACGATTACAGGCCATCTGTAATGTTCATAATTAGTTCCAAACAGAAATTAATCCAATTTGCCCAGCATTGGTAGCAACAGAAATAAACTGAAGCGATGGCAATGACAAGTGCTGCTCAGCACTCATGAATCATTGCGTCGTCTTCAGTAACGGTCACTGAACTCACTGATCAGAGTTCAGTATTCCAGCGGAGTTAAACGAATGATTCATACAATAGCTCAGAAACGAAGCGGAGAACATTTAATGATTTGTGCAGTTGGTGTAAATAAGGTCTCGCGTCTCCATCTCTGTCAGACTCATCTCTGCTCCGTCGTCATTACACCCAAATCAACGGCCATGATTCATGAGTCTGCCAGCTTCTCTACATACACAAATACATTACGGCTTTGCTCTGCTGATTTGTGCACAGCATATTTACTGTGATAATCAGTGTAAATCAACTGGACGTGCCGTCAAACAGCCGTGAGCTCATGAAGACACTGATTTTTCAGTGAGTTTAAAATGAGGTTTTGTTTCAGATGGTGAGATCTTAAACCTTCATGGATAAACACATGCTGTTTTGGGGGGGTCATGTAGTTTTATTCAGCATTAAAAATGATCAAAAAGAAGGCATAATGTTGCAAAAGATTTCTTGCAGTTCTTTTGAGCTCTCTATTCATCATGAAAAATAAAATGTATGACGGTTTCCACAAAAATATGAACTGTTTTCAACATTGATAATAATCAGAAATGTTTCTTGAGCAGCAAATCAGCATATTAGAATGATTTCTGAAGGATCATGTGACACTGAAGAAAATTCAGCTTTGATCACAGGATATAAATTACACTTTACTATATATTCACATAGAAAACAGCCGTTTTAGATTGTAAAATATTTCACATTTTTTAACAGTATTTTTGATCAAATAAACGCAGCATTGGTGAGCAGAAGAGACTTTTAAACACATTTAATTGAATCTAACCAACCCCAAACCTTGTACATTCATAAACTTGAACCTAAAATCATGATTTTGCTAAATAAACATTCATATGCATATTTAATATGCTTCAAACATGCTGTTTACTTCACACTGACATTAGCTACTTTATGAATATTCATTAATTGAGATTGTGAAGTTTAACTGAACAATTACTTTGAACGATGACTTTTATAATTGTCTTAATGTTCAAGATATTTCTATCTTAATATCTCCCACATTGTCACGCTGAAATGACAGATAATTAGATTCATAATGAAAGTGAAAATGCCACTGGTTAATTAAGCACAAAGAGACGTGAGAAAGGTAGCATGTATCCATAAACAAACCCTGATATATCAGCCGTGATAAATGCGACGCTCTCTCAAGCTTCACCGTTGATTAATCTGCTAGAAAATGACTTCAAGATGCAGATCTCGCAAAGGTCAGCGTTCACGTTACAGACGGATATGAAGGTGACATCTGCACCGCAGTCCAAACTCATTTGGGCTAAGTTCAGGCCTATATATTGATTGTTTTGGCGTTGGAAACACCTTATATGTGTGTTTAATGACACTAATGGGGTTTGTTTTGCAGATTGCATTACATCTATAGCGTTTCAACACATCTGGAAGAGAAAGAACGTCTCAATGCTCTGTTTACGGGAAGTCTGGACGTGTTTATGCAGGGTGTGTTTGCTATTATCTTTACGGTTGGCTTCAGTCTGCAGGGCGTCACGGGTGGGTCATTCTCGGGGTCAGAGGTCGGAGGCAGACGAACTTGTCACGGTGGCAGCGAGAGGGTGAACGCGAGGTCTTTTCCCGTGGATTTTTGTGTGCCGATGGACGGTTGGGTCCTCAGGGGATTTCGTGCGGATGTGTCTGGCAGATGTTGTGCTCTTCTGGGTCTGCCGTGACCCGTGACGCGCCTCCTGGACCACCGTCACGCGGCCTGTGAAGACAGGCTTGTGTTATGGACGAGGAACGCAATAGTTTAAAACAGCTCTGGGAACAACAAATATTTTCATTTGAATGCAAAGGCGAGTAAAAGTGACTCTCTTTGTCTTTCCCATGACAGTTTTTTCAGTTTTTGTTGGAAAAGCGTTTTATAAGAATTAATGGGTGTATCTTTGTGCAGAGATTACATTCTTGCCTTGTTGATCTATGATCACTTGATAAAACCATCACATGGAGTTCTGTTCAATATCACACATGCTGAAAAATACGAGCGAATCATTTAGAGGATTCCTGTCAGAGAAATGGATGAGATGCTGAAAATCATTATGTTCACTTGCCAACGTACTGTTATGCTTCTCTTATAAATCTATTCATCTACACTACTGTTGGAAAATTTGAGCTTGGTACGATTTTTTTAAAATGTCCCTTCTGCTCACCAAGGATGCATTTATTTGATCAAAAATACAGTAAAATTGTGAAATATTATTCAAAATATCTGTTTTCAAAGTAAATATATATTGTAAACTGTAATTTATTCCTGTGATCAAAGCTGAATTTTCAGCATCATTACTCCAGTCTTCAGTGTCACATGATCCTTCAGAAATCATTCTAATATGATGATCTGCTGCTCAAGAAACATTTATGATTATTATCAATGTTGAAAACAGTTGTGCTGCTATAGATTTTGTGGAAACTGTTATACATTTAGAAATCTTTTGAGACATTATATTAATGTCTTTACGGTCACTTTTGATCATTTTAATGCTCCTTGCTAAATTAAAAATATTAATTTCTTTTTTTAAATCTTCTATCACCTTACCAACTGTTTAGAACATAGTCAAGTCATCTTCATTTATATAGCTCTTTTCACAATACATATTTTTTCAAAGCAGCTTCACAGTGACAATAGGAAAATTAATATCGAGCTAAAGTTAGTTTTTGATTGAATCACTTCTGCTGTAAAAATTGTTAATTATTAATTTAGGGGCTGCTTAAATAACACATTTCCTACTGAAAAACCAAAGACCTTTAATGCATTCTTGCCGTTCATTTAAATGTTTAGTCTATAGGTTTGCGTGTTTGAGTGTGTGTGTGCGCAGAAGCTTGGTCTTTTTAAAGTGATATTTGCCAAATCACTTTACTGGTCCACATAATACAGAAAAATTTGTTGTGTCTGCAGATCTATGTGAAATGGAATAATTTTGATAATGTTTTATCTATACATAGGGAAAGGAAAGGGAAGGAGGCCTTAGGAGGGGATAGATTAGTTGAAACGTCAGGGTCTAGATGCAGGCTGGGGCAAACCTCGGGATAAACAGAGAGACTAATATTAGCGTAGACGCCATTCTTCTTATGATGTAACGAGTACATCAGGTGTCATGGGAAGTGTTCCCGGTTCTGGCTGACCTAATATATGCAGCCTAACAATTTACATTATTTGAATTACAGAAGTAGATAATGTGTATGCAAGTTTAAACAGATGTGTTTTTAGTCTAGATTAAAACTGACAGAGTGTGTCTGCTTCCCGAACAATGTTAGGAAGACTGTTCCAAAGTTTAGGTACTAAATAGAAAAGGATCTACCACCTGCAGTTGATTTTGATATTCTAGGTATTATCAACTGACCAGAATTCTGAGATCGCAATAGACGTGAAGGACTATAATGCATTAAGAGCTCGCTCAGGTACTGGGGAGCTAAACCATTTAGTGGTTTGTAGGTAAGTAGCAAGATTTTAAAATCTATACTATGTTTAACAGGAAGCCAATGCAGTGTTGACAGAACTGGGCTAATATGGTCATACTTCCTGGTTCTAGTAAGAACTCTAGCTGCTGCATTTTGGACCAGCTGGAGTTTGTTTATTAGGCGTGCAGGGCAACCACCCAGTAGAGCGTTACAGTAATCTAACCTTGAGGTCATGAACTCGTGAACTAACTGTTCCGCATTTGTCATAAAGATCATATGTCGTAGTTTAGATATATTTTTAAGATGGAAAAATGCAGTTTTACAGATGCTAGAAACATGGCTTTCAAATGAAAGATTGGTATCAAAAAGCACACTACCTTGCAACTCCCTAGCAACCACTCCTAACAACTTAGCAACTTCCTAACCTCCCTGAACAACTGAGCAACTCCCTAGCAGCAACCACTCTGAACAGCTTAGCAACTTCCTAGCAACCACTTTGGACACCTTAGCAATTCCTTAGCAAACACCTTAGCAAATCTTTAGCACCCACTCCGATCAACTAAGAAAATCCCTAGCAATCACTCTAAACAGCTTAGTAATCACTCCAAACACCTTAGCAAATCCTTAGCAAACACTCCGAACAACTGAGCAAATCCCTAGCAGTAACCACTTCAAACACCTTAGCAACTCCCTAGCAACCACTCCAAACACTTTTGGAAATTCCTATCAACCACTCTGAACACCTTATCAACCCCTAGCAACTACCCTGGACACTTTAGGAACTCCCTAGCAACCACTACAAACAACTTAGTAACTCCCTAGCAACCACTCCAAGCACCTTAGGAAATCCATAGCAACCACTGTGAACACCTTGGCTACTCCCTAGCAATCACTCCTAACACCTTAGCAACTCCCTAGCAACCCCTCCAAACAACTTAGCAACTCCCTAGCAACCACTCCAGGCACCTTAGGAAATCCATAGCAACCACTGTGAACACCTTAGCTACTCCCTAGCAATCATTCCTAACACCTTGGCTACAACCTAGCAATCACTCCTAACACCTTAGCAACTCCCTAGCAACCCCTCCAAACAACTTAGCAACTCCCTAGCAACCACTTCAAACAACTTAGCAACTCCCTAGCAACCACTCCAGGCACCTTAGGAAATCCATAGCAACCACTGTGAACACCTTAGCTACTCCCTAGGAATCACTCCTAACACCTTAGCAACTCCCTAGCAACCACTCTGGACAGTGAACACCTTAGAAACTCCCTAGCAACCACTCCAAACACCTTAGCAACTCCAAAAGAACATGCAGCCGATCCCATAACAAACATTCAGAACATTACATAAATGGCTTTATAATGCAAGTTCATAAGACACGTTTAACCTTCAAACATCTAATCTCTCTTCAAAGCACTCAGGAATTTAAACTACACGAGACTTGCATGACCTTCAAATGTCAAGACTTTTTTAAAGACAGTGCTTTGTCAAGCCAAGAGCCAGAGTTGACTGACTTTTCTAGTTTTCTTTGCTGATCCATCCTATCGATATTATTTATTTAAACCACAGGTAAGTTAATGTCACATTTGCAGCGAAACTCAAAATATTCTTCAGTGATATAAAGCGATTTTGTGTCTCGAAACTGTACATATGCAGAAGTTTTGTTTGTGATTGTTCCAAGTGCCACTTTGTCAAGTCAGTCAGCTCTTTAGTCAAACCCAGCTCATCTTAATCTGTCGGCAAATACACACTCCTGCACTGGATATGTATGATGAAACTTCAATGTGCATTAGCAATGAAAGCAGGAAGGTTGGATTAAACAGGTTTTAAATATGCATATTTCTCTCATCATTAGAACAGCTTGATGTTGATGTTTGCATATGAGAGATTAGATCTGCGTCCGATCATTACGTGGGGCTCAATAATGTATATGCAGTGAGAATAGAGTGATGTATGAAACCCGTCCGATACATGCGTATCATTAAACTGTGGGCTGAACAGAAACGGATGAACCCGCGAGGACGTGCAATAAGTCACCGGCTTACATGAAAAACTCGATTTGAATTATTTAACCGCGGCTCATTATTGCAAAGTCTGCATTCCCGGTAACAAATCTTAGAGGTGCAGCTTTACAAAAGATGACAGTAGCCATTATCCTATTTACACAGCTGCAGGGAGCCATATGTTATCCCTCTGACACGGACACATTCATTTTATTCTTTCATCGGGTTATCAAACCATCAGACCTTTTTTTGCCCTGGGTTTGTGGTGCTGGATGGAGAAGAATCAACGCATCGTGCTTCATCATTTCCTTAAGCAGAAGTCCGCCTTCGCATGCTCTTATTTTCCCAGGAAATATCCTGTGCTTGATCAAGAGGGAAACCAAGCTACAGTGATGCAGTTCAGGTGGGAAGAAAGGGAGATGCATCTTGGGAAGGCCTTGGCGTGGCAGATCATCCAGATCGGATGGAGCGTATTCGGTTCATGTGCGGCGACTGAATACCTTCCAATGTTTGCCGACACTGATGGATGAGAACATAACGACGTGCCGACGGACAGACCACATCTCTGAGAAAAAACTGTGAATATGGCAATTAATCTTGAGGCTGGAAGGGAAGCGGTTGGAGCTGCATAGTGTTGGGCGTCTGAAATGCACTGAGTTCAGTTTACACTTGGAGAGGGTTTTTTCTGCGTTTCCGCTCGCTGAACACACTGTCATTTCATCTGTAAAAGCAGGTTGCTGTTTTCTGTTTTATTTAAGAGCTTAGAAGATTATAGTTCCAGTCGATTTCTGCTTTTTCTCAAGTGTTTTGTGACGGGAAACGGTGATGATGGTTTTTATGACCAAATTTATTGAGGTTTATGCTTGAAACAAGGAAACATTCTCTAAAAACAGATTTAATATCTTATGTGATTTACTTCTCAGGTAAATGTATTGGAAATCTTGTTTAGAGTACTAAACTACAAGACAAAAATACAGGAATTTTTGCTGTGAATTGATGCTTTAATGTTTTAAACAGGCCTATTTGCATTTTAGTTGCAGTTTAACTACATTTAAGGAGACTCCAAAAAAGAATCAGCCACTGATAAAACATCTACTATAATATATATTATTTATACACTATTCAAAAGTTTAGGGTTGGTAAGATTTTTAAATGAACAACTGAGCAAATCCCTAGCAGCAACCACTCCAAACACCTTAGTAACTCCCTCGCAATCACTCTGGACACCTTAGCAACTTCTTAGTAACCACTCCAAACAACTTAGCAACTCCCTAACAATCACTATGAACAGCTTAGCAACTCCATAGCAATCACTCTTAAAACCCTAGCAACTCCTTTGCAACCACTCTGAAGAACTGAACAAATCCCTAGCAACCATGCTCTGAAGAATTGAACAAATCCCTAGCAGCAACTACTCTGAACACCTTAGCAACTCCCTAGCAATCACTCAGGACACCTTAGAAACTCCCTAGCAACCACTCCAAACACCTTAGCAACTCCCTAGCAATCACTCCAAACACCTTAGCAACTCCCTAGCAACCACTCCCAACACCTTCGCATCTCCATAGCAACCACTCTAAACACCTTAGTAACTCCCTTGCAAGCACTCCTAACACAGTGGCAACTCCATAGCAACCATTCTAAAACTCTAGCAACTCCTTTGCAACCACTCTGTAGAGCAAATCCCTAACAGCAACAACTCCCTAACAATCACTCTGAACAGCTTAGCAACTCCCTAACAACCACTCTGAAGAACTGTGCAAACTCCTAGCAGCAACCACTTCGAACACCTTAGCAACTCCCTAGCAATCACTCCGAACAGCTTAGCAACTCCCTAGCAACCACTCTGGACACCTTAGCAACTCCCTAACAACCACTCTAAAAATCTAGCAACTCCTTTGCAACCACACTTAACAACTGAGCAAATCCCTAGCAGCAACCACTCCTAACACCTTAACAACTCCATAGCAACCACTCTGAAGAACTAAGAAAAACCCTAGCAGCAACCACTCCGAACAGCTTAGCAACTCCCTAGCAACCACTCTGGACACCTTAGCAACTCCCTAACAACCACTCTAAAAATCTAGCAACTCCTTTGCAACCACTCTTAACAACTGAGCAAATCCCTAGCAGCAACCACTCCTAACACCTTATCAACTCCATAGCAACCACTCTGAAGAACTAAGAAAAACCCTAGCAGCAACCACTCCAAACAGCTTGGCAACTCCCTAGTAACCACTCTGGACACCTTAGCAACTCCACAGCAACCATTCTAAAACTCTAGCAACTCCTTTGCAATCACTCTGAACAACTGAGCAAACCCCTAGCAGCAACCACTCAGAACACCTTAGCAACTCCCTAGCAACCACTCCAAACACCCAAACTCCTTAGCAACCACTCAAAGGTTTGGGGTTGGTGAGATTTTTAAATGTTTTTGAAAGTCTCTTCTGCTCACCAAGGCTGCATTTATTTGATCAAAAATACAGTAAAAAATATTATTACAATGTACAATAGCCATTTTCTATGTGAATATATTGTAAACTGTAATTTATATCCTGTGATCAAAGCTGAATTTTCAGCATCATTACTCCAGTCTTCAGTGTCACATGATCCTTCAGAAATCATTCTAATATGATGATTTATAAAAAAGCCCAATGCATAAAAACTCCACTTATTCTTATTTTTTCTGGCATGGACATTAACACTTATTTTCTGTTAAATCCAGTACAATCAAGGATCTATTACATGGAAAGTTTTTCATATTTCACAGGTTAAATATCAAGTAATAATAATCAAATATCAGTAATACTTGTAATCTGCAAATTATCAGGCTGTTCTTGTTTATTAATTATTAACAGTTACAGAACATGATTACTCTTAACAACATTTCATTTAAATAAACTTTAAATAGATTAATTAAAATGTATGTCGCATTTATATAAATATATACAAAACTCATGCACTACTCCTACACAACTATTTCTTTTTTCCACGGATGATACACATTAGTTTTCTTGCTAAATAAATAATAGAATGTTTATTTGAGGATTGTTTTATACTCTCATAATGAGATACAAAGCCCTAAATATATTATGATACATTTGTTTTGAAATGCCAAAATTACGATCACAGTTCTGCCAATATTTCCTCCCAGCAGCTGCAATTCATATTTCCATGAGGAGAAGTGCATTCCCACATTTATCAAATTGGAAATTTAATTTACTCAAAGCGAGTGAGACAGTGTTATACATTCAGAGAAGTGCACACTTTTTCCAAATGACACAAGTCTCACAATCCAAGCACCGAGAATAAAGTGGAAAAATAAATAACTCTCAAGATTTCGCCTCAGAAAACAGGAGAGAAGAGGGTGGAGAGCGAGAAAATGTGTTTGCCGAGGCGTGTAATTAGCAATTACATTGGGTGTCATCAGTGATAACTATTTCAGTGCAGATCTGAGGGATAACGTGGGCCAGCGAGACTGTAAATCGAGCGTCGCACCTGCGGTCAATCAGACGGAGCGCCGTCGGGTCGGTACCGGCCAGAACCAAAGCCAGAAAACCGGCCCCTGTGATGCTAAGCAAGATGGCCACCATCTGCAAGCGCAGCTTTCAAAAGCAATTTATTTCTCAGGACCCCAAAGTTGACCTCGCTTGAGAGGAGGAGATTTGTATGAAATCGCATTGCGGGTCCATCAGCGGGTTCGATGCAGATGCCATCGGAGGACAGATGGAGCGATCACAGGCTAACTGAGAATTTAAGAGGTCATTAAAAGAGTGTCGTCAAACTACGGATCTGCAAACAGCTGGTCTGAGCAGATCCTTCAGACCTTTATCTGAAACCTCTGGATTATGACGCACTGAGAAACTCAGTGATGCAGTAAAAAGTCTGACTATAAAATCAAGTGACCTCACAGGACACGCCCAATTAAATTGTTGGATGAATTTTTGCTGTTGTTGCAAAACCACATCCTATGGAAGCCCATTTCTGCCACACAAGAAAAAATGTATTAAGATTATGAGATAAAAGTCAATTATAACATACTAAGTCATAATTATGACATAAAAAGCTGAAATTATGACATAGAAAGTCATAATTATGACATAAGACTAGCCATAATTTTGACTTTTTAAGTAATAATTTTGACTTTTTAATCTCATAATTTTGATGTCATCATTTCATCTTTTTGTCATCATTTCAACTTTAATCTCAATTTTGATTTATGTCATAAATTCAAATTTTTAAGTAATTTTGACTTTTTAATCTCACAATTTTGATTTAGTATGTTATAATTTCAATTTTTTGTCATCATTTCAACTTTAATCTCAATTTTGATTTATGTCAAATTAAAATTTTTAAGTAATAATTTTGACTTTTTAATCTCACAATTTTGATTTAGTATGTCATAATTTAACTTTTTAAGTAAAAATTTTAACTTTTTAAGTTCATAATTTCGATTTAGTATGTCAATTTCAATTTTTAAGTAACAATTTTGACTTTTTAATCTCAATTTTGATTGTCATAATTTCAATTTTTTGTCATAATTTCATTTTAGTGTCTTAATTTCAACTTTTTGTTATCATTTCAACTTTAATCTCAATTTTGATTTATGTCATAATTTGAATTTTTATGTAATAATTTTGATTTTTTAATCTCACAATTTTGATTTTGTATGTCATCATTTCAACTTTTTCTCAAATTAATTTTAGTATGTCATAATTTCAGCTTTTTAAGTAAGAATTTTAACTTTTTAATTTCATAATTTTGATTTAGTATGTCAATTTTAACTTTTTGTCAATATTTCGACTTTAATCTCAATTTAGATTTAATATATCATAATTTCAACGTTTTAATCTCATAATTTTGATTTTGTATGTCATCATTTCAACATTTTATATCATAATTTCATTTTAGTATGTCTTAATTTCAACTTTGTCATAATTTCGACTTTAATCTGATAATTTAGCATGTCAATTTCATCTATTATGTCAAATTCTATTGTGATAATTTCAAATTGTTAAATCATAATTTCATATTTTTAAATCATAATTTCAATTTAGTGTCATAATTTCTACAATTTAAGTAATAATTTTGACTTTAATCTCAATTTCAACTTTTTGTCAATTTCAGTTGTCATAATTTCAGCTTTTTAAGTCATCATTTCAATTTATGTCGTAATTTCTACAATTTAAGTAATAATTTTTAATTTTCATTCTCAATTTTGTAATTTCAAATTTTCAAGTCATAATATTGACTTTTTATGTCAGAATTATGATGTACCAGAGCATGATTTTGAGAAAAATATAAACAACATATTAAAAGTTGTAATGTTATGATCATTCAGATCTGGTTTAGCGCATGTTATTTTCTGGAGCATTACTGCATTAACTCAATCGAACTCCTGTGCACTTTGGAGGCGTCTAATGAATAATTCGATAATCGCCTAAAAATAGCCTTAATATTATGCTGCTTGCTGCCCTGTAATTAGTTTAATTGTGGCTTTGAGATCCGGGTAAAGCACTGCAGTGACTGATTAAGGGCTGTTTGCTTTCACTTGATCAGCCTTCTGATCCTCCCTGTTTACATTACTGAATATTTTAATGGACTAAGATGAATTATTATGGTAAAATGAGAGTTACATAACATTATAGAGTACTGAATTGATGAAAAACATCTGCTAAATAAATGCAAATATTAGACCAGCAGTTCTAAACTGTTCTGACAGCAGTCAAATGCAAATAATAAAATGCAACAAACTTTATATAATCATGCAGTTAAATAAAGTTAAATAGTGTGTATGCAGCGTAGAGTTAATGCACCCATTGGATTTACTGCATTTTGTGTGTGTGTGTGTGTGTGTGTGTGTGTGTGAGAGAGAGAGAGAGAGACAGAGCGAGTAAAATTGAGTATTTGTCTCAGTATAGACTGGAGGTAGAAATTCCAAGAGCCTTTAGTGAATTTACAGTCTACTGTTCGAACACAATCTCCTTCCCCATCTGCTCTAATTGCCCTGTTGAGCTTCTCAGCGTCATGCTTAATGCTGCGTCGGTTCACATGAATGCTGAGCAGGAAGGTTCTGCAGTGCAGAGACGCCGTAACTACTTCAGGGATACCGGCTCCAACAGGACCAGCTTTTGTTTGTAGTCGAGCCGGAGATGTGGGAATGTCCAATCAATTCATTTACTGTACAAAAACATGGTACAGCGCTCCAGGAGGTCTTTGTTCCTGGGAATATAATGCAAGCGGTCAGACACGACAATGGCACGGCTGTTTCAATTCACTCTGATGACCCTTGATGTCATAAAAGTGAATTCACTGAATTTCCGCCCATGAGAGTGAAGTATAGGCAGAAAGAATAATCCAAAGGCTATGCTGGCTTTTGCTTTGTATTTTTTTCTGTTAGTGTATGAATGTGTGCATCATCCTGCAGCATGAATGATTCCTCACATCATGTTGTGATCAGCTGCATAATTTTCACCTGCTGGACGATTAAACAGGTGAAAAACAGGGTTATTATAGATAACTAAAACTCTAAATGTGCTGAGAAGAAAGTCAACATTAAAAAATGCTGGGTTAAAAACAACCCAGGTTGGGTTGAAAATGGACAAACCCAGCGAATGGGTTGTTTTGATACATAATTACTAGAGGCAACAATAATAATCAAAAGGTGAACATTTATTAATAAGCAATTTAATAAAAGTTTGTTTAATTATTATTCATTAAACTTATTAATAAATGTTAATTTATTAAACATATTAATAAATGCTAATTTCCAACATACTTTGGGTTCATTTTAAGCAAGAAATATAGTAATTTTTAAACAATAGTTGAGTTAAATAAAACTACACAGCAGGTTGGGAAAACATTTAACCCAATCGCTGCACTGAAACAACCCAATTGCTGGGTCAAAACAATCTAATCATTGCATTAAACAACCCAATCTTTGGGTTAAAACAACCCAATCTTTAGGTTAAAAACGACCCAATCGCTGGGTTAAAACGACCCAATCCCTGGGTTAAAACGACCCAATCCCTGGGTTAAAACGACCCAAACGCTGGGTTAAAACAACCCAATCCCTGGGTTAAAACAACCCAATCGCTGGATTAAAACAACCTAATCACTGCATTAAACAACCCAATCGCTGGGTTAAAACAACCTAATCATTGCATTAAACAGCCCAATCCCTGGGTTAAAACAACCCAATCGCTGGGTTAAAACAACCTAATCATTGCATTAAACAACCCAATCGCTGGGTTAAAACAATCTAATCATTGCATTAAACAACCCAATCGCTGGGTTAAAACAATCTAATCATTGCATTAAACAACCCAATTGCTGGGTTAAAACAACCCAATCTTTGGGTTAAAACAACCCAATCACTGGGTTAAAACAACCTAATCATTGCATTAAACAGCCCAATCCCTGGGTTAAAACAACCCAATCATTGGGTTAAAACGACCCAATCGCTGGGTTAAAACGACCCAATCGCTGGGTTAAAACAACCCAATCCCTGGGTTAAAACAACCCAATCGCTGGGTTAAAACAACCCAATCACTGGATTAAAACAACCTAATCACTGCATTAAACAACCCAATCGCTGGGTTAAAACAATCTAATCATTGCATTAAACAACCCAATTGCTGGGTTAAAACAACCCAATCTTTGGGTTAAAACAACCCAATCACTGGGTTAAAACAACCTAATCATTGCATTAAACAGCCCAATCCCTGGGTTAAAACAACCCAATCACTGGGTTAAAACAACCTAATCATTGCATTAAACAGCCCAATCCCTGGGTTAAAACAACCCAATCATTGGGTTAAAACGACCCAATCGCTGGGTTAAAACGACCCAATCCCTGGGTTAAAACGACCCAATCGCTGGGTTAAAACAACCCAATCATTGGGTTAAAACAACCCAATCCCTGGGTTAAAACAACCCAATCACTGGATTAAAACAATCTAATCACTGCATTAAACAACCCAATCGCTGGGTTAAAACAACCTAATCATTGCATTAAACAGCCCAATCCCTGGGTTAAAACAACCCAATCGCTGGGTTAAAACAACCTAATCATTGCATTAAACAACCCAATCGCTGGGTTAAAACAATCTAATCATTGCATTAAACAACCCAATTGCTGGGTTAAAACAACCGAGTGTAGTAGATTATAGGGTTAACTATAACTGAAACTCTAAACGTGCTGAGAAGAAAGTCAAATAACTTCAGTGAACATCAGGTTACACTGTACAATAAGGTTTCATTTGTTATAATTGTAGAGAAGAACAATATTTCTACAGTATTTATTGATAATTTCAACATTTAATAATACATGTTTAAAATCATAAGTTGTATCTGTTAACATTAGTTAATGCACTGTCAACTAACATGAGCAAACAATGAACAACAGTATTTTTATTAACTAACATTAACAAAGATTAATAAATGCTGTAAAAAATACACTGTGTTCATGTTATTAATGCATTAACTAATGTTAACAAATGGGACCTTATTGTAAAGTGAGACACTTTATCATATTATTCAGCCATTTTGTATACTCCAGTGTCCATTTGATCTCATAAAATATCTCTTATTTCAAACTTTGAAATTATGGCATTATTTGAAGTCAGCATTAAATGGAAATTGCGAATAACTTTTTGTCCCTATTGTGTCGTATATCTGAGTGAAACGCTTCTCAAACAAGAACAAATGTAGGGCGGGGCTTGATTTTGACTGTGGGGAATTGATTGGATGGTTGTGGTTTGCTATTGGTGGATCTCATGTGAGTGACAGGTTGCCCCGCCCTCATCATCAAGCAAGAAAAGGGGAAGATATTCTGATTCAAGATTATGAGGAACATGAATTTAAAACAGTAATGATGTGCACTGATAAATCATTTAGAATAAACAGCAATATTCCATAATAAAAAAAACAAGAAGTCCATTTTGATTTCATGGTGACTTTAAAGCGAGTCAGTGTCCAGCAGAAAGGATTTCATCAGTGTTCAAGCGTTACAGCGTCATTTCATCTGCTTCCATGGTGACGATGCGGGACTGTCATTGAATTTGTTCCAGTCCTCTGGTCCCAGATCTCTGCTTATCTGTGCCGTTCCATCTCCTCACAGACGTGAGTCAGTATGAAGCACGTGTGCCATCCACGGGACGTTTCCCTGACAACGGATGAGGGACAGCGCTGGACCAATCCACACCTTCAGGGTAACTATCCATGACACACACTCCACTCAAACCCTAGTGAGCTGCCCTGCTGTCTACATAGGCAGCATCCAAACTAAAATGCAACCTCATTAGTGTCTGATCCGGAACATCCGTAACTTTATGTGCCACACTCATTAGACATCTTTACACAGCTAAGGCTGCTCTGTGCCTGCTCAAAAATTCTGTGTAAAGACACAATTCTGCATAAAAGCCAGACTAAATCGATTAAACCTGACCTACCTATACGAGTATCAAAGTAGAGTCGATATGTGTAAATGCATTAAAGGGGACCTATTATGCAAAATTCACTTTTATAAGGTGTGTGTCCACAATATGTGTAAACAACCAGCCTATAATGGTGAAAATCCACCCAATCCTTATTTATAATCCCCATAAATCATAAACAGTCTCTCCAAACATGCAGTTCCAGATTTCCCCCACTCTGACATAAGCCCCGCCCATGACTGGTGACGATCTGCCCCATTAGCATAGAAACCACCCTGAGCAGTGTTGCCAAATCCATGGTTTTCCCACGGAATTCCCCTTTAACACTGTTGCTGTGGGTTGTTTTTCATGTCTGCGGGTTGAAGCGACCCCAAATAACATGATATTTAGGCCCTGGAATGCGAACTTTACCAGGGGAACCCAGCCAAAAGAGCGGATTTTACTGCGGGACCCCAATTGTGCGGGTTTTGTTGTGAAAATCTGGCAACCCTGACCCTGAGTGATTCGCAGCAGTCTGCCATTTCTGTTTACTTGCTGTAGCAACTGAAGATATACAATGTTTGTGCCAAAAAACATTACAAATGTTCTGTTATTGGATGTACCAACGAACATAAGAGTCTCCATAGACTCCCGGCATCTGAGCCACTGAAGACACTGTGGTTGAATTTCATTTATGAAGGAAATTTCCACGTTTCCACTAACCATTCAGAAACGTCTAAAAGTTGTAACTTCTTCCTGAGTCTCTCCATCAGTGTCGACTCCGGTTTGAACAATGTAAGGCTGAACACCGTTACTGACAATCCTCATTTTGGCTGCGTGAGATTCTCCAGCTTTGTTGTTGTTGAGCTGTTAAAGCTCCGCCCTCTTCTGGAAAGGGGGCGGGAGCAGCAGCTCATTTGCATTTAAAGCGACACACACAAAAACGGCGTGTTTTTGCTCACACCCAAATAGGGGCAAATTTGACAAGCTATAATAAATGATCTGTGGGGGATTTTGAGCTGAAACTTCACACACACATTCTGGAGACACTAGAGACTTATTACATCTTGTGAAAAGGGGCATAATAATATCCCCTTTAAACAATCTATTGCCAAATCTACACTACAAATGTGGCACAGAAGCGCTTTGAAGTGGCAATAAGGTGTAGTATTTACACAGACTTTTTAATGCTGCTCAGAGGTGACAAATTCATTTACACAGCAATTTTAACTGCATATTGTTATACAAGGGGCAGGTATAATTTCTCTCTTATCTTAAACATTTATCTCAACTGGCCTTCAATCTTGAATTATTTTTTTTTTCATTGCAAAGTTTATTGCAGTGCTTGCTTCACTGTGAAGGACACACACAATGCTGTCTGAGTTTATTTTTAACATTATATCGTTTATAAAACTCCTACATAACAATAGCATTCAGTTGCAAACCCTCTTTAGCCCAATATTAGCTTCAGTATTATTCTGCATTGGGCTTTGGAGAGGGTTAAAAATTATTCACAGCCGTGAATCCTTGAATTTAAATCAATTGTTCTCTCAGAACTGTATATAAATGCGAGCGAGTTATTTCAAGTTACTCTGACATCTGTAAAAAGTCTTTTTGTGCTGATGTCCAGGGTCTTATTTGTCACTTTCATACTTCAATCTAATGCCTTATCTTCTCTGTCCTCTCCTCAGTCCTGAGAAGCTCTTCAAGGTCGTTCTAATGTTGGTTCAGGGTCAGTCGGGTGTCATATCGCTGCAAAGAACTACTTAACACACCGGGGGTAAAGCAAATCTCCTCAATCACAGCTGAATTTGCCAGTCAGGGAGGGCTGGGCTCACATATGCTGGCGGGTTTAGCGTGTGTGATGAGAGCAGTCGGCCGTGGTGATTTAGATGTGAATCGGGGCCAGGAGAGGGTCCCGCCGAGGTGATAAACGACCAGCAGATGATTCAGCCAAAACTGTGAGCTGAGCGCTCTCTAATACTGTAATGTTAGACAGCTCACTTTCATACAGCATTTAGCTCTGTGTTTTTGTATTCTGAAAGAAGGTTTTGTATTGCTTGTCTTCTCTTTTACTCAGTGCATTTATTTAATTAAAAATACAGTAAAATCAGTAATATTGTGAAATATTATTAGAGTCTAAAATATCTTGTTTTCTTTGTGAATATATGTTAAAGAGTAATTTATTCCTGTGATCAAAGCTGAATTTTCAGCATCATTACTCCAGTCTTCTGTGTCACATGATCCTTCAGAAATCACTGATTTGCTGCTCAAGAAACATTTATGATTATTACCAGTGTTGAAAACAGTTCATATTTTTTGTGGAAACCATTTTATTTTTCAGGAATCTTTGATGAATAAAAAGAACAGCATTTATTAACATTATAAATGTCTTTACTGTCACTATTGATCAAATTCATGCATCCTTGGATGAAAATATTAATTTCTTTTAAAAAGCATGGTGTATCATGCTGGTTTGTTTTAACAGCAAAATTAACAGCAAATCAATTTGACATGAGATGCATTAAAAATGTATCAGACAAATGAACAGACAACCAAACAAAATAACGTAATTTACTGACAAAATGTTAATTGCTACAATCTGTTTAAAATGTTTAATTAATCTGAATAAATTATGTCTTAAAAAATAGGTTTGAATGAATGATTCAATGACTCACTCATAAATTCTTCACTTGTTTCATTTCTAGATGAATTAGTGTTTTTGAATGAATCTCTTGAATGAATGATTCAATGACTCACTCAAAGACTTCACTTGTTTCATTACTAGATGAATCAGTGTTTTTGAACAAATCTCTTGAATGAATGATTCAATGACTCACTCGTTTCATTACTGGATGAATCAGAGTTTTTGGATGAATCTCCTGAATAAACGATTCAATGACTCACTCATAAAGACTTCACTTGTTTCATTACTAGATGAATCAGTGTTTTTGAACAAATCTCTTGAATGAATGATTCAATGACTCACTCGTTTCATTACTGGATGAATCAGAGTTTTTGGATGAATCTCCTGAATAAACGATTCAATGACTCACTCATAAAGACTTCACTCGTTTCATTACTAGATGAATCAGCATTTTTGAACAAATCTCTTGAAAGAATGATTCAATGACTCACTCATAAAGACTTCACTTGTTTCATTACAGAATGAATCAGCGGTTTTGAACGAATCTCTCGATTGAACAATTCAACCACAAATATATTTTTTAACAGTCACTTGATTGAATGATTAACAATGTAATTAACACAATCGTTATTTGAAGCTCAATTACTTTCCAAAGTTTATTTACTCTATTTTGATTGCTACCATAGACTTCAGTGTTTATATCCGAACTATAAACTTCTATGATAAAATAAATATTTGTAACACAGAAATAATGATACTGTGCTGTTAAAAAGACTGTTTGTGAAGCTGTTTCATACCTAAACATTACAACGGCTCTCTCTGGCTCAACAGCAGCGCCAAAGCAGATCTAAAAATGTTGTCATTTACTCACCCTTATGTTGCACCCTATATTCAACACTTGAGGATCATACTAACATGTTACTTGTTCATTATCCACTTGGACATATAGCTAGAAAGAAAACCATATGGATTGGAACAACATGAGGGTGAGTAAATGAGGATGAAAACAAAACTGACCATAATGATCCTTCTGAAGCAGCTTCTCTATGAGGCTGAACCGCAATAAGCAGATGTTGCACCGCTGTTATAGTAACACGGTTTTAATGACTCCGCTGGTGAGTTGAGCGAGATCATAACAATATCTGCAATATCATGACAATATCTGCATTACAACAACACAACTCAACTTGAAACTGACCTCTTTATCACCTCCAAACAATATGGCCCAGCTAAATGGCTCCAGTGAGGACTAGAATAAGGAGAAAAATTGATTTGTTTGGATATTGATGATGTGTAACACATACGTCATGCACATTCACCATTGATCCACTTCATTTGTCTGCAGGATTATAGAGAAGTGCAACATGGGAGATTTGCCTGTTACAGGCTATTATTCACTGATTTAATGACTAGTACACTACTGTACAGTCAATGACGGAAAAACAAAGAAGAATGTCCATGTACAGTGAGCTCAAGTCAAGTCTGAGATGCTAATGTTTTGCATTACTTATTAGTACAAGTTATATGAATTCTAAAAAAAAAAATTTTTTTTGTATTAGTCACATGATCAATGACACATTTACTTACATTTGATTTGTCACATGCTGCAGAAATAGAACAGAATCATAATAAATATATTATTTTACTTCATAATGTTTTTTTGTTTACGTTTTTTAAAAATCTTAACTTTTTCATAGAATTTATTTACAGAAAATTCAAATATTAAAAATAAATCGTACTGATCTTAAACTTTTGAACAATAAAATATAGGTTTGAATGAATGATTCAGTGACTCACTCATAAAGACTTCACTTGTTTCATTACTAGATGAATCAGCGTGTTTGGACGAATCCCTTGAATATATGATTCAATGACTCGCTCAAAGACTTCACTTGTTTCATTACTGGATGAATCAGCATTTTTGGACGTATCCCTTGAATATATGATTCAATGACTCGCTCAAAGACTTCACTTGTTTCATTACTGGATGAATCAGCATTTTTGAACGAATCTCTTGAAAGAATGATTCAATGACTCACTCATAAAGACTTCACTTGTTTCATTACAGAATGAATCAGCGTTTTTGAATGAATCTCTTAAATGAATGATTCAGTGACTCACTCACTCATAAAGACTAAACTTGTTTCATTACTGGATGAATCAGCATTTTTGAATGAATCTCTTGAATTAATGATTCAATGAATCACTCATAAAGACTTCACTTGTTTCATTACTGGATGAATCAGCATTTTTGGACGAATCCCTTGAATATATGATTCAATGACTCGCTCATAAAGACTTCACTTGTTTCATTACTGAAAGAATCAGCATTTTTGAACGAATCTCTTGAATGAATGATTCAATGACTCGCTCATAAAGACTTCACTGCGTTTTTGAACAAATCTCTTGATTGAAGGATTTAACCTCAAATACATTTTTACCAGTCACTTGATTGAATGATTAATGATGTAATTAGTACTTCTAATTAGTACCACAGTATTTCTGTGATAATATGAATATTTGTAACACAGAAATAATGATATTGTGTGGTTAAAAAAAAACTTTTTGTGAAGCTATTTCATACCTAAACATGATAACTGCTCTCTCTGGCTTTAAACGAAAATTAAATGAAATTTTTTTGATTTAAACTAAAAAAAATTCACGAAAAAAAAAAAAAAATAACGCAAATTAGTGCTTGTTTGTTTCAACTGCAAAATTAACAGCAATTAAACGGCAGACATTTAATTAGCCTACTAAAGCCACTTCATCTGTAATGAAATAGCTAATGATACAAGTTTAGTCCTAAGACAAACGCGCACAGTACATAAACCTTAAAACTAGCAAGTGCGACAGACGGTGTTCATTTGTATGTAATAAAATGAAGAGGCATTGGTTTTATTATGATAGTCCTGTCATCCCTGCTGTTTCCATCAGTGTGGCACAGCATCCACGTCCAACATTTTGCGGTTGCGTATGGCGCTATAAAGCTCTTTGTGCAGGAGGACAGGTGGACGGGTTTGACATGACAGTCCAAATGGGATGAAGTCCACGTCTGTAATTGTCATCAGGAAAAAAAAGAGCTCCAAGAGCTAAAGAAAAGAGGCCTGCAAACGGCCAAATCCACCTGCTGACGCCAGTCAAAGCACAGCGGCACAAACCCACGCAAACACAACGGTCTGTGCATCCGCCTGCTCTGGTCTTGCTCCAAATGCTGCCAAATGCTTCTGCCTTTCATTGATCTCTCTTTAACTGGAACCTAAATGCTCTGGCTAATTTATCTATGGTTCATTTGTCACTTGAAGACTCTACAGTCATTATCTAATCTTTGCCACTTTTATATATTTTGTAGTTTTACCATTTAGACAGTGAGAAACCATACGTATACCTAAACCCCACTTAGCAACAAAGTCAGAACACCTGCACAGAAATGCAACACCAATGCAAACATTTTTTTTTTTTTTACAGAAAATATCAAATGTAGCAGTTGGTTTTATTCTAGTTCAATCTATTTGTTTGTATCAACATTTTACTTGATGTGCATTAATTAATTTATGAGACTGCAGCTGTCTTCTATATTCATAAATGACTAAACAATCAAAATCAGACCAATAAGCTCTTTACTACCAGGCAAATTGGGATTGGTCATTCTCACGAAACTGTGCCATTTGTGCCAGAAAGTATCCGGAAAAATCTTTATTTTTATTTATTTATTTTCTTTCTTTCTATGTATTTAAGTATGCATGTATGTATGTGGATGTGTTAAGTATGTATGTAAGTATGCATGCATGTATGTATGCTTGAAAAGATGCATGCATGTATGCAAGTATGAATGTATGCTTGCATGTAAGAATGCATGCAAGTATGTATGTAGGCATGCAAGTATGCATGCAAGCATGCTTGTATGTAATTATGTATGCAAGTATGCTTGTATGCAAGTGTGCATGCAAGTATGTATGTATGTATGCATGCATGCATGTATGTATTTGCTTGTATGTATGTATGCATGCAAGTATGTATGAATGCAAGTATGTATGTATGCATGCTTATAAGTATGCTTGTATGAAAGGGTGTATGCATGTACACTCTAAAAAATGCTGGGTTGTTTCAACCCATATTTGGGTCAAATATGGACAAACCCAACCATTGTTTTAAATTTTTAAATAACATTTTTAAACCCAAAGGTTGGGTTTGTCCATATTTGACCCAAACAAGGGTTTAAACAACTCAGCATTTTTTAGAGTGCATGCATTTATTAATTTATAATCTCAATTGATTAATCATAAAGTGTTTTAAAAATACTTACTTAGAATAAACTGACTAAAATTTGTTATTTTAAACTTAGTTCTTAATACACACCGAACAGAGTTAAATCTATCAAAAGTGACTAATTTCAGTGTTATTTTAGTATCATTGAGATACTAGATAGTTTTTTTTTTTTTATATATATATATATTTTGAATGAGTATTTTCTACTTTCATTTTAATACTAGTAATTTTGTGTTTTGTCATTTTACGTCTATATAACTTATTTATTTTATTTCAGTTTTAGTCTTTTAGTCTAACTAAACTAAAATTAAACTAGTACATAAAGTTTAAACTGAAAATGAGAAATGTTGCTTTGGCAACTAATTGAAATAAAATAATATACATTTTTTTTATTTTATTTTATTTCAGTTAATGTATTATTTTAAGTAATGATTTTTTTTTTAAAGGTTTTAGTTTTAGTTGAAAATATGCAACTATAATAACCCTGGTTGAGTATCTTGCACACCACAAATATGCTTACTGGCAAAAAGTGCTGAATATGCTTTTAAGGTCACAAAGCTACCGAACAATAGACTGACCACTATCATGATTTCATTGTCCAACAAAATAAATGAATCAAAATAAAACAGGAGGCCCAATGTGTCTCAGACCAGTGTGGAGCAATCTGCTCTGGGCTTGTAGGGATGTTTGTGAAGGTCACAGTGAAGTCCTTGGCCAGATACGATAAGGGACTTTGCTCAGCGGTCTTATCCACTGGACCGGCGCTGACCTCTGGATTCAATAGTGAGCTGCAAACCCATCTCCAGCAGTCAGATCACTGGATTGATTCGGGGATGAGAGAGAGAGAGACAGCGAGCCGCGTCTGTCAATGCCCCTGTCTGAGCACTGCTTTAATTCAGCACTTTTTGGTCGATGTGGGAGGGTTGGAGTCTGACAGGCTTTTTTGCCTGTCATCTAATGCAAAGGTGTAATGGGAAAACGCCTTGAGCCGCCTCCTCGCCCAGTTTGCCCAGCCTAGACAATCGAGCGCCGCTGCCAAGCTCGCCTCGGTCCTGAAGACAGCCTGTCAATCGCGGCTGCGACAGAAATAAAAGCCTGGCAAACCGGTGGGGGGATTTGAGACTCGACGTGTTTTGTTCTGATACGCCGAAACACGCACAGACAATATCTGACACAACAGCTCTTTACAATCTTTCAGAATTCAGCTTCAGAACTGCAACGAAAGGGAAAAATTACAGCCTTGTTAAATCCCATTCTTTGTTTTCTCGTCCCTGCAGGATGAAAACAACGTCCTTTTGTTTATCAATGAAAACAATGTCTGGTTAAAAAATTCAACTATTTTCCTTTCCATCTTTTGTGCTACATTTTTTTTCTTCTAATGTCTCATAACAATAAACTTGTTTTCTTATTCTTACTGTGAATTTTAATAAATCACATTAGAGATGACAGATGCAGAGAAATCGCCCAAAACAAAGTCGAGTTCAAAACATGAAAGTTAAAGTGAAATACTGTATTTTTCTGATGCCAAAGAGATGTTTCAGTCTTGTGTAGAAATGCTGAAAGGATTTGTTTTTAGATGTTCAAACATTTGAAGTGGGCGTGGCCACTTTTACTAAAATGGTTGTAACTCGTGAACGGAATGAGATATTTTCACCAAACTTGGTACACCTGTGTATGGGCTCAGTCTTTGGTGAGAGTAAAAAAATCATGGTGATTGGCCACTTGGTGGCACTATAACAGGAAAAAAACTTAAAAATGCCTATAACTACGGAACTGTTAGTCCGATTGACTTGAAAATTGGCATCCAGTGTCTTGGTCCAAGGAGCCATGATTGTCTATAAGACACATTGGCATATCTCAAAAAACATGCCAATGAAATTTGAGCACCTATTAGACAAGGTTAACGAAGGCTGATCGGAACGAAACTGTATGTATCATGGTCCTAGAGGTCTGTGAGAAGTTTGAAAGAAATTGACCACTAGGATTTTTACACCTCTGTAATCACGTGGTGTTTCACACACACACACAATATTCATATCATTTGTTAGATCTCTTCATACTGAACAAATTTGCCTCAAGAACCACTGCTGTCAATCAAATTGTTTATTAAATATTCGCGATTATGTAAAAAAACTACTTTTGCGAACTAGTCGTAGGTTTTTCATTCAATCTGAATAAAACCAATGCAGTACAATTCTCTGGAGTGTCTAGATCAATAATAACCAAAAAAAAGTTGAATTTTACCCTTTGGGTAGCTATAACAGGGTCATTTAGAAAAGGGGTGTGGCCAAGTGCACACAAAAGCCTCTAACTCCGAAAAGAAAACTCAGAACTTCATAAAAATAGGTAAGCACATGCAGCACCTGACTCTAAAGAAGCATACCAATTTTTATGGAGATCGGACCATAGATGGTGCTATAACTGTTAAAAACATATATTTCCTATAGTAAACTGCCTGTATTGGCTGTATTGTTTTCCATCTATGATTGAGATGGTTACAGGTTTGCTAAATGAAACAATATCTTTTTACACACGTGCTTAAAGGCCTTAAAGTGCTTGAACCCCAATCATTTTTTCTTACTTTTTGATTTTCTTCACATGAACAATTACAGATATCATTAGCTATGTATACATATATCACCATTAATATGTATTCCATCTGAAAACAGCTATAACTGCGCAACTGTTACTCCAATTGACTTGAAAATTGGCATCCAGTGTCTTGGTCCAAGGAGTCACGATTGTCTATAAGGACATTGGTGTATCTCAAAAATGAATTTTGAGCACCTATTAGACAAGGTTAACAGAGGCTGATCAGAACGAAACTTGGTGGGCATGTTCGACTCATGGTCCCTTTTGCAAACTAGTCCTGTTTTTTTCACTCAATTTGAATAAACCCAATGCAGTACAATTCTCTGGACTCTCTAGGTCAATAATTATCATGCAAAAAAGCATGCAAATTTTTTTAAAGATTGGACCATAGGTGGCGCTATAACTTTTAAAAAGCTTTAAAACACATATTTCCTATGGTAAACTGCCTGTATTGGCTGTAAATGGTCGTTTCCGTCCATGATCGAAATGGTTACCGCTTGCTAAATGAAACATAATATCTTTTCACATGAACAATTACAGATACCATTGATTGATATCATTAGCTATGTATACATATATCACCATTAATATGCATTCTGTCTCCTTTATTAATAATAAGGCCAGTACTTTCAAGTAAAGTAGGGCAAGGTTATACAATAGTGGATCCATCATACAATGCATTCCATGAGAAATAAAAAGAAAGGTTTTGATATGTTAAAATACTTTCTCCTATCTTAAAATTAAATAAAAATTCACCCTATTACATATATAATACATGCTCCATGTATAACTATGAACAATCTATCAATTGTTCTAAGGAAATCAATAGTCTTGTCTTTATAATCTTTCATCAAAAAATAATAACTTGCTCCACCTCTGAAATGACTTTCCTCTATTGTCACCTGGACGAGGTGATCATAAGTTAATGTTAACCAGCCTAAAAAGCTGTTTATCCTTTCAAAACACCCTTTCAATAGTATATCTGTTCATCAGACCAATGGCAGACACATGGAAAGAGTCAGTAATTGACTCTAGGCACACCGACTGCATCTGTACTTCTGCTAAAGTCTCAGCTTTTGTACAGTAGCCTATTCTCCCATAACAAACTGTGGTTTTAAGAAAACTCATGTTTTTTTCATAACCATCAATCACAAATAATTTGCTACATTAGGCCTATATTATATATATAACAATCAGCATGTAATCTGGCGTTTCATGTTTTCTTTCAGGCTAAACTTTGTTCTCGGCTTTTATCACGTCTCGGAATCATAATTATGTTTAAATAACTGAGTGGCCAATATTTTTCCTTCACAGCACAAAACTGCTCTTAAATAAACATGTGCTGACTTTTGTAATGTAAATGTTTTCATCCAGTTAATTTGCACTTTTTTATTGCTTATATGCAAGCAAAGAAAAGCCACTGGTGGGCCGTCAGCTGCTCATAACGCTGATGCAAACACAGTCTGTGAAGAACAAGAACAAACAGAAGAACTGAGGAGGAAAAGCTCTCTCTGTCTGTCTTTGTATTCACTATCTATTTTACAATATTTACACTACTGTATAATGTATCTCTATTTTAATGTATAATGCATGTCAAAATGATTTTGCTGTTAATTTTGCAATTGAAACAAACAAGAACTAATTCAAGTTACATTATACATTGTTTGGACACATTATATACCGTTCAATAATTATATATATATATATATATATATATATATATATATATATATATATATATATATATATATATATATATATATATATATATATATTTAAGTAATTAATACAGAACAAGAACACATTAAATTGCAAAAACATTTATAATGTTACAAAAGATTATATTTCAAATAAATGCTGGTCTTTTGAACTTTCTATTAATCAAAGAATCCTGGGAAAAAAAAAAAAAATGATCATGGTTCCACAAAAATATTAATTGGAATGACATCATATTAGAATGATTTCTGAAGGATCATGTGACACTGAAGACTGGAGTAATGATGCTGAAAATTCAGCTTTGATCACAGGAATAAATTACATTTTAACAGATATTCACATAGAAAACAGTTATTTTACATTACAAAAATATTTCACATTTTTTACTGTATTTTTGATCAAATAAATGCAGCCTTGGTGAGCAGAAGAGACTCTTTCAAAAATAATAAAAAAATAATCAAAGCAAACTTTTGAACAGAAATGTACATCTTATATTATAATAGTGTTATTTATAATATATTATAATATTATTTAATTTAAAATATATTCACACTATTACATGTATTATATTTAAATATAAAATATTACAATATTATTTACTTGGTAATATATAATCAAATGTTTGTTTATATTTATATTATTACAAATTATAATATTGTTTAATTTATTATATTATATTATATCATATCATATTTACACCATATATCAGACAGACATAAATAATAAAAATAATTATTAAAGCAGATATACTCTTTTTTTTGTGTGTGTGTTTTACTAAATGTTGAAACTCATCCGTTGATCTGCTCTGCCTCCTAATGGCACAATGCTGCAAATACAAAAGTACAGAACACACACACACACACACATACACACATATACATTCAGAGGCTAATATTATCTCTCCAAACACACGCTTCCAGCTTATACCGTACAGAAAATCCCCTGGATTCTTTTCTCCCTGTGTGGTCAAGCAGCTGTATGTTCGGCCACAGGAAGTGAGGAGCTCTGCTGCTTCCTGTTCAGGGTGTGATGGATTGCGTGTGTGTTTATTGATGTGCTGATGACACGTTTCTGGGGTCTGAAATGCAGTGTGATGTGTGTTGTTTCTCACTGCACCTGTTTCTGGAGCTCAGCACAACACGAGGAACAAAGTTCTGTTCTGTTCACTGGATTCCTGAAGAACATCCATCAGCGGCCCATGACTTGGATATTTAGTGGTCTTGGTCTTTGTTAAGAATCCTGAAAAATAAAATGAAGCAACTGTTTTCAACAATGATATTAATCATACATGTTTCTTGAGCAGCAGATCATATTAGAATGATTTCTGAAGGGTCATGTGACACTGAAGACTGGAGTAATGATGCTGAAAATTCAGCTTTGATCGCTGGATATAAATTACAGTTTAAAATATATTCACATAGAAAACAGCTGTTTTAAATTGTAATAAGTTTTTATATTTTTTCCTGTAATTTTGATCAAATAAATGCAGCCTTGATGAGCAGAAGAGACTTTTTTAAAAACCAGGAATCACCTGAATGCGTTTTCACTCCTTTGCAAGCTGAAGTCACCTGCAGCATGCTTTTTTCTTCTTCATCTTCTTCTTGCAATAAGAGCTTATAAAGTTCACAAACAGCCCTAAAGGCTCTTATCACAAAAGGTCTGAAGTGGTCATTTTAAGCGTGCATGTAAAAGTCAGACCTGCAGAAATGTGACAGGCAGATTTGAAGCTGTTTATGGACCTTCTAACCTTTTAAGATCTGACAGCTTGGTGTTTTTCTTCACCAGGTGGACTTTCATACAGCAAAACCTCAAACAATCCCAGACATGCAGGGGACAGACTTGATGTCTGAATATCACAAAACGCATTTTGCCAGGTCAGGGTCACACGTCTCACAGAAAACAAAAACCACAAATCAAATCTCACCGTTTGTGAGCATGTGAGATTAAACTGAGGACAAATGGAAAGTTTTACATGTTTCTGCCCGCAGTAATCTCACATTTGTCTCCTCTAGAGTTGATCTCAATGTCTCAAACTGTGCTCAGATTTGACATTGACACCAAAGTCTGCAATCAAAAGTCGGAGATCTCAATATGAATCAGTGTTATTTTAAAATCATTACTATTATAGTTATTCACTCATATTATAAAATTGTTTAAAAATATATATATATTGCATGCATATTATTGCATAGTTCTGCTTGTAGTCAATTGTTTTATTTTTGATAATAACGCTTTGAAACATGCCAAATTGTGCAACATATTTTTTGACTGTCAATCAAAGAAGTTATGAACACATGCAATAACAAGAGAGAACCGACGAAATATTAATAACTGATAATGCTGTAGGCAATGAATGCTTTGCAGCTTTGTTTTTCTAAGCTGTTTTTTTTTTTTTTAAAACCTGTAGTTTTGCCTTTTTTGCCAAATAATTTTGCCAGATAAATACCTTAACCAAGTTTAGTGTAAAACAGTAATATTGTGAAATATTAATTTAAAATAACTGTTTTCTGTTTGAATATATTTTATAAAGTAATTTATTCCTGTGATCAAAGCTGAATTTTCAGCATCATTACTCCAGTCTTCAGTGTCACATGATCCTTCAGAAATCATTCTAATATGATGATCTGCTGCTCAAGAAACATTTATTGTGTACAATATTTTTTTTTCAGGATTCTTTGATGAATAGAAAGTTCAAAAGAACAGCATTTATTTGAAATATAATCTTTTGTAACATTATAAATGTCTTTACTGTCACTTTTGATCGATTTAATGCATACTTGCTGAATAAAAGTATTAATTTCTTTAATTTCTTTTCAAAAAAAATAAAAATAAAAATTCTTACTGACCCCAAACTTTTGAACGGTAGTGTATAATGTTACAAAAGCTTTGTATTTCAGATAAACGCTGTTCTTTTGAACTTTCTATTCATCAAGGAATCCTGAAAAAACTGATTTCAACATTAATAATAATCATAAATGTTTCTTGAGCAGCAGATCATCATATTAGAATGATTTCTGAAGGATCATGTGACACTGAAGACTGGAGTAATGATGCTGAAAATTCAGCTTTGATCACTGGATATAAATTACTTTATAAAATATATTCAAATATATTTAAATTGTCATAATATTTCACAATATTACTGTTTTTACTGTATTTTTAATTAAATAAATGCAGCCTTGGTGAGCAGACCAAACTTCTTCGTTTTTTTTGACTGGTAGTGTGTGTATTATTAATTTTGTGTGTATTATTAATTTTTATTTCAGGTTTAGTTTTAATTGTTAAACTAACTGAAAATGAAAAATGTTGCTTTGATAACTAGCTGAAAAAAAATAAATTTATATTATATATATATATATATATATATATATATAAAGTTTCTTATTTTATATTATTTTATATTATTTATATTATTTATATTTTATTTATATATTATTTAAATATATTTTATTTTTTATTTATATTTTATATATAATTTTAATATTTTATTTTATTTCAGTTAACGTTCATTTTATGTCAAGTAACTTTTTTATGGATTTTTGATTTACTATAGTAAATCAAAAATTCTGTCAACATTTACTCACCCTCAAGTTGTTCTAAACCTGTATGAATTTTTCTCTCCTGTTGAACACAAAAGAAGATATTTTGAAGAATGTCGGAAACCAAACCCAACACTGACTTCCATAGTACTTTTTCCCCCTGTTTGGTTACTCATATTCTTTAAAATATCTTCTTTTGTGTTCAGCAGAAAAAAGAAACTCATACAGGTTTAGAACAACTTGAAAGTGAGTAAATGATGACAGAATTTTTTATTTCTGAAGTGAACTATCCCTTTAATGTCGTAGCTCTGTACCCTTACTGTATGACAGATGATTTCTCCAGAGAAACGTGGTTATTTAAACTCCTTAAGTCTCCCGAACGAAGAAAGAGAAACCTCTGAGCAATAACATCTCCCTCTGAGATCAACCATTTGTAAACAGCCCTGTCTTCTGTTATTGGACTGTTGCTGTACTTCAGAGACTCTTGTGTTTGTGAGGTCTAGGAGGGTTTCTTAACACTGAAAGTGTTGATTTCTGCTGAAGCGATCAATTTCAGCAGAAGCTTCTCAGTAAAGATGGATATTGCTGTAGAAACATTCACAGGCTCTTGAGAAAATCCCCACAATAACAAGCTGCAAACATAGTAAACTAGCAGATATCAGCAGCAGCTCAATCCAGTTTACTCGCAATTTGTGCACAAACTCACATTTACTTCCTCTGAGCTTCTTCCGAAGGTCATCTATAAATGTTAAAGGACAATAAAAATCACACACGTACCTGAGAGAGTGTGATGATCTTGATTCCTGATGTTCACATCCCTGTGTTGGCTGTGTTCAGAATGGAAAACTAGTATACTATGTTTTTTTTTTTAAATAGTATGTGAAACAATACATTATGCAATAGGTTTTAAACAGTAATATGCTACGTTTTTCTCATATGACCTCATTAAATTGTATATTTAAAGTATTTAAGGAATAAATATGCTTCAATCCAATTTTTTGTGTTAAAATGTATTACAATTTTGGCTGCCTGATCAAATAATGAGTCTTGAAAGTTGTTACAAATGCAGTTGATATTATTTCTGATTCATTCTACACACTAGAAATGGAAGGTCATCCATGTATTTCATGCATATAGAAGATTCACAGACTGTGTTGTTCAGTATACATAATGTATACTGTAGAAATAATAGTATAGTAGTATGCATTTCCAAACACAGCCTTTCTTTCATGTCCATGATGCAAAGGGCCCTGATTTGCAGTTTCCATCAATTACTCTGGTGAAAAAACAAGAAAACAGAAGTCGTTAATCATAAGATTACAGTCAAAATTAAGGTTATATTCATAAGTACAGGAACTAGTCATGATAACTATGTAACAATTATCTCCCAAACCGTCTTTAAAGGAGGAGGAAAAGGCTGAGAAACAAGAGCTCAACAGGATAATACTGTGAGGAAACATTACATTAAAAAAGAAGACGAAGATGAAAAATCAGGGAAAGAGAAATATGTGTAAAATCACAAAATTAGTGTTTGTAAAGCAACTGTAGTTGGTAAAAAAAAATACAAGATACTCCTTTAGGTAGCTAAACTAAATGAGGAAAGATGTGAAAGTATGTCTATATTTTTGGTATGAATGTATTTGATTACATAATTCAATTTAATAATCAGAACGTGTTTATCTGGCACAATATTCATAAGGTGAAACATCAAATATGAACAAAATTAAAAAAAAAAAAAAAAAAAAAACATTGGGGGAAATGCAAGTTTAGCAAAATTATGATATACTAAAAAAAAGAAAACTTTCTGTGAACACTTATCAATGAATCAATTAACTGACTCAATTAACCGAATCTGCTTACTGAAGTGGTTCATTGATTCGATTCGCTTGAGAGAGAAATGACACCCAGAAACAAAAACAGATGAAAAAACTGAGAAAACAGATGAACTACTTACACATGACTGTAAAACACTGTGAAAATACAGCTAGTTAGTCGCTTCATGGCTTATAACACATGTCCGTGAACTTTTTAAAACTCAAGGATGTAAAAATATTAGTTTTTCAACGTTTTCCACGTCGATTTCCTGCAGCAATCCAGAGAAAACATCCAGAGAAATTTGACCAGCGCCACCCAGTGGCTACTCAATAACATCTGCTTAAAGGGTTAGTTCACCCAAAAATGAAAATAATGTCATTTATAACTCACCCTCATGCCGTTTCACACCCCTAAGACCTTCATTCATCTTTGGAACACAAATTAAGATATTTTTGTTGAAATCCGATGGCTCAGTGAGGCCAACATTTCCTCTCTCAAGATCCATAAAGGTACTAAAATATTTAAATCAGTTCATGTGAGTACAGTGGTTCAATATTAATATTATAAATCGACAAGAATATTTTTTGTGCACCAAAACAACAAAAACAAAATAACAACTTATATAGTGATGGCCGATTTCAAAACACTGAAGCTTCGGAGCGTTATGAATCTTTTGTGTCGAATTAGCGGTTCGGAGCGCCAAAGTCACGTGATTTTTTTTTTTTTTTTTTTTTTAATTTTGTTCATGTTTGATGTTTCACGTTATGAATTTTGTGCCAGATAAACACATTTCTGATTATTAAATTGAATTATGTAATCAAATACATTCATACCAAAAATGTAGATATACATTCACATCTTTCCTCATTTCATTTTTGGGTGAACTAACCCTTTAAAGCTGAATCAAATAATTTTATGTTGCAAATAGATCAAATAAATCATTTTAATTGTGTATATTTCTGTAGCTCTAGAGCTGTATTGATACATACAAGACATTTACAGTACTGTGACACTATCATGAAACTCCAAAGGATTATTTAAGTGTCTCAAAACCTCAAGTAGCTCATACTTTGAATCAGAGATATAGTTTTAAAGGACATGTGCCTTATGTTTTCATTACTTACATTTTAGTAGGCAGGTTGAGAAAACGCCTAAATTGCTTGAGTGAATATTCTGACCTTCAACTGTTAGTTAAGAAAAGAGTCTGTGGTGTTTAAATGTGAAGGAGTGCTGCATGCAGAAGAACATTGTTCGGTTGTGCTTCAGCTCTGCGTGACTGTGCAGATGAATATGTATCATTCTCATAACTAAAAAGAGAGGGAGAAATTATCTTACTGCTCATAAAACATTCAGTTTAGATGGAACGATCTCAAGCTGTCTAGCCGAAGGCGTTGCTGTAGCTTTACCCATTAATAGACACGGTACTTCCTTGAAAAATAAATTCCAGCACTGTAACAACAACCATAATGAAATGAGCTCCACAATAGATAATGCTCTGTTAGAGATACATATCTGTTCAATAAAACACCTTACTCACCTGTTGAGTCATAAAAACACCATCTCTGCATCACTTTTACAACATTTCAACTTCCTCAGTTGCCATCTCCAAAAAGCAAAGCGTGCCTAAAATCAATGGGTTAAAATTCTCACAATTCTTTAAACACTCTTTCAATGAAGTAAAGCAGATGGTCAAGCTTGATCTGTGATTTAATAATGCAAGTCATGTTCAAAGAAATTAAATATTTTTTTTTTTTTATAATTCAATTGCTTCACATATAACACAAATCATAACGGTGCACTCAGTGTTTGCCAACGAGGTTGGATGCAAATACATTTTATATACATTTACAAAACAATATTTAATGTCAAAAGGAAAGTTCAGGTAGGCATTTTATCAGTCTTGTCCAAGGTCATGTTATAGACCTTTCCAGCCCTTCATCATCATCATCAAATAAATGTAAACAAAAGGAGTTTTTACACTTTTGAAGGTCCAGCGTCCTACTGTAATCAAAACAGGTCATTCACATTCAACCGAGAAGCTGTTCGAGTCGTTCATGTAGCCGAGACTCTCTCAAGGCAGAGACCCAGAAACAGTCTCTTTCTGCTGCAGCTTCAGGATCAGTTCCAGCAGATTCATCTGCATCATCACCTCCTGTGACAGACGGAGAAAACCGGGTTTGAAGAAATGAAAGAAAAAGATGCAGAGTAGGAGTAACCCAGCTAACAGGGAACTTTCTCTCAAAGTTAAGAACAAAGTAACGTCAATAAAGTGCAACAGTTGGGTTCTGGAAGTAAAAACTCTATTCATTTTCTCCATAGGGAAATTGATTTTTAACTATAAATCTTTAAAAATAGTTCTACTGTAAGCTGCAAGGTTGTCAATCAATGGTATATGCTCCTGTTGAAGCCGCCTGTCCGCATTATTTCAACTTATTTGTTTAACAGTGGAATTTGTGGTGAAAAACTACATTACCCATGATGCTGCACAAAAAAAATTACACCAGAGAGTCAAAACAAGCTCCGCCCACTCCCATGAAGCATGGCACGTAATCGAAAATTAAAATATACTGTTTCTATAGATATAATCAACATTTTTAAATGAGTAGTTTTATATTTCTACATCGTTTTTAATTCAATTATGCTGTTTGCAGTGCTTCATGGGATTGTAGTTCTTTCTATCACTGAAGCTGTTCTTTAAGTATAGTCTTTTTGTCCAATTTTCAAATACTTTTTTGCTTCAAATTCAAAGTTTGTAGTGTTGTGATTCTCCTCATAGCTAGTTTGGTACATGGCTTGTAACGCTGTAATGGATTTTTAAAAAAAATCCCTACAGGAAAAAATAAATGGGAAAAATACTTCCGGAACCAACGCCGCTAAAAAAGTGGATGGGCGCTAATGCACTCTATAGAATATTTGTTCAAAATTATCTGATTTTTAATAATGTTCTGAAAACATTCATGGAGGTTTTTTTCTAAAACATTTTAGTTGGACGTTCATCTAACATTTTTTAAATGTTACTGTCAGAGAACATTGAGAAACAACGTTTTCATAACTTAATAAGAACGTTAGCAAATCGTTCTTAGAACATGTTTTTTGTTAGCTGTGAGCGACCTGCGGGTTGGTGGTGATGTAGAAACCCGGTACGCCTGCTTTCTCCAGCGTGTTTTGTTGATCCAGAACCTTCTGATCCATTTCAGCCACGATCTTCTCGTCCATCATCCTCTGCTCATCTTTCACTCGCTGATCAAGAGCCTGAAACGGTGACAGTCAGACAGTGTTTGCTGTGGGACTCAATAAAACGACACCAACAGTCCATCTTACCTCATTTTCGGCTCGCTGGTTTGTTTTCAGAACGGCCAAATTATGAGACTTGCACGTCTGCAGACCCTGTTTGTGTTTTCGAACCAAATCCTGCTTGAGAGCTGAAACAGACAGACAGACAAATCACACACTCCAGTTTTCAGTATGGTTTGAAACACTCTCACACACACCTCTGTGTTCGCTGTGTAGTTTCTGTCTCTGGTTATAGAGGTTTTTCTCTGTCAGGTGTTGAATGTCCAGCAGCCCTTGCACTATTTCATACACTGTCCCGTCGATGAGCGCTTGAGCCAGATCACTGAGCGTGGTGTATGACAGACGCTGCTGAAACGAGCTGAAACAAACACACTTATTACATCCAGTTTACATGAGAAGAGTGAGCAGACATGGTAGAAAGTGTTTAGACTGCCAAAGGATCAATAAACATTACATACATGTAGATTTGTAAAAAAGAAACTACCAAATCTGTTTATGGACAGTAGTATTTGAGCATTATTAGATGGTTTCACATTGTTTTGAACACTGAATCAACATGCTGCAACATTTGCAGTAATATATTTGCATATTTTATTATACACTGGCAGTCAAAAGTTTGGAATAATTCATGTTTTTGAAAGAAGTCTCTTCTGCTCACCAAGGCTGCATTTATTTGATCAAACATACAGTAAAAACAGTGAAATATTATTTCAACGTAAAACAGCTGTTTTCTATGTGAATATTTAGTAAACTGTAATTTATTCCTGAGATCAAAGCTGAATTTTCAGCATCATTACTCCAGTCTTCAGTGTCACATGATCCTTCAGATGTCATTCTAATATGATGATTTGATGCGCAAGAAACATTTCTGATTATTATCAATGTTGAAGAACTGTGATGTGATGTGTCATGATCTGTGATGTTATTGTTATGTGATGAGATGATCTGTGATTATCTGTGATGTGTGATTATATGTAATGTGATGACTGATGTGATGATCTGTGATGTGATGACCTGTGATGTGATATGACTGTGATATGATCTGTGATGTAATTTTTATGTGATGACTGTGATCTGTGATGTAATGACTGATGTGATGACTGATGTGATGATCTGTGATTATATGTAATGTGATGACTGAAGTGATGATCTGTGATGTGATGATCTGTGATGTGGTTGTCATTGTGATGATCTGTGATATGATGTGATCTGTGATGTGATGATCTGTGATGTGATGATCTATAATGTGATGTGATTTGATGATCTGTGATGTGATGATCTGCAATGTGATGATCTGCAATGTGATGATCTGCAATGTGATATGATGATCTATAATGTGATGTTCTGCAATGTGATGACTGATGTGATGATCCGTGGTGTGATGATCTGTGATGTGATGATCTGTGATGTGATGTGATGATCTGGGGTGTGTTGTGATGATCTGTGATATGATGATCTGCAATGTGGTTGTCATTGTGATGATCTGTGGTGTGATGATCTATGATGTGATGATCTGATGATCTGTGATGTGATGTGATGATCTGGGGTGTGTTGTGATGATCTGTGATGTGATGATCTGCGATGTGATCGGTGATATGATTATCTGCGATGTGATATGATGATCTGTGATATGATGATCTGCAATGTGATGATCTGCGATGTGGTTGTCATTGTGATGATCTGTGATGTGATGATTTGTGATGTGATGATCTGCGATTTGTGATGTGATATGATGATCTGCAATGTGATGATCTGCAATGTGATGATCTGCGATGTGATGATCTGCAATGTGATGATCTGCAATGTGATGATCTGCAATGTGATGATCTGTGATGTGATGATCTGTGATGTGATGATCTGCGATGTGATCTGTGATCCGTGATGTGATATAATGATCTATAATGTGATGATCTGCAATGTGATGATCTGCAATGTGATATGATGATCTGCGATGTGATGATCTGCAATGTGATGATCTGCGATGTGATGATCTGCGATGTGATGATCTGTGATGTGATATGATGATCTATAATGTGATGATCTGCAATGTGATGATCTGCAATGTGATATGATGATCTGCGATGTGATGATCTGCGATGTGATGATCTGCGATGTGATGATCTGTGATGTGATATGATGATCTATAATGTGATGATCTGCAATGTGATGATCTGTGATGTGATGATCTGCAATGTGATGATCTGTAATGTGATGATCTGTGATGTGATGATCTGTGATGTGATGATCTGTGATATGATGATCTGCGATATGATGATCTATAATGTGATGATCTGCAATGTGATGACTGATGTGATGATCTGTGATGTGATGATCTGTAATGTGATGATCTGTGATGTGATGATCTGTGATGTGATGATCTGCGATATGATGATCTGCGATGTGATATGATGATCTATAATGTGATGATCTGCAATGTGATGACTGATGTGATGATCTGTGATGTGATGTGATGATCTGTGATGTGGTGTCTGTACCTGGGCAGGTCCTTCACGAGCGCCTGCAGCTCTGACAGCAGGTAATAGTGTCTCTCTTGTTGTCTGGCAGCATCAGACTGATCATCACTCACACTGCAGTATGCGTCCATCACACATTCAGCCTTATGGAATGGAAAAAAGAGCTCATTACAAAACAAATAAATCTGACTGGATGAGTCAAACTCTGTGTTGTTATCGTTAACTAACACTGAAATGATTCAAATTGTTTACGCAGACTGAAATAAAGCTAAAACAGAATAAAAAAAAAGAAGAAGAAAAAAAACTGAAATAAATATGTTCTAAAATAACTACAACTAAAATGGAAATAAAAATAAATGAAAGATAAATTAGAATATTAAAAACCTAGTCAAATTAAAACTTACACTAAAAATAAATAAAATAAAATAAAATTTAATGCAAAATATTAACATACTTACAATAGTATATAAATAAAACTACAATCTACATTTAGGATATTTTTTTATATATATAAATGATAAATTAATTACAAATTATTTACTTTCTATGATTAATTATTATGATTATAAATTATTTTAATTGTTTGATTACTATTATTTATTATTGATTATGATCAAAGGCAAGTGTCAAATATTATAAAGATAAGAAAGATTAACATCTAAATAAATATATGTGCTAAGAAAGAAAAACTGAATATGAAGTCTTAAGCAATGCAATAATCAGGAGTATTGTGCATAGATATTTTTGCATATATACTGACTGCAAGAAAAAAAATGAAATCAATATGAATATGTTTCTTTTCAGACTCTGCTGGCTTTAATGAACTGCATCATCTTATTACTGACTCTAGATTACTGAACGAAACTCTTACCCGCTTTATGTTTCAGCTCCCAGAGACGAAAAGATGAATGTTTAATGTGTGTCGAGTTTAAACACGAACTTTCCCTGAATGTACAGTATGTTTTTATTAGAGATTCGAGCGATGACGATGATTGTTTTGAAATGTGTGTGGAGGTTTGCGCATGCTCAGCAGCGGCCTCCTGAGGTCCTTCAGCACGCAGGGCTGCCCTTTAATATGCCTTAAGAGTTTTCCGTGCTGTTGCGCTGTGCGGCTCTCACCAGCAGATGTCGCTGTTCACTCAGTTTCTCATCAGCCGAGCATCACTGAAGTCTCATCATCATCATCATCTCATCATCATCCGAGAACAGAGCCAGAAGCATCACGACTCGCGCGCTGTTACATTGAGACTAATGCATGTAGATAATGTAACGACTGCAGAAAATGCATAACTGATCAAGTGTATCGAATGAAGATGAATGAAATGGATTTAAGCGTGGATGGATTTGGACAGATGAAGCCACTCCAGTGTGGATCTGAACAAATCATCACCTGACCATCATGATATAGTTACTCTGAAGAAGACAGAAGGCTTTTCTTTTTATTTTATTCTGGTTTCTTTTCTCGTTTTAGAGACGACGCTATCATTTAATTAGTGGCAATTAATTGAATTCCTCGATTAGATGAGGTTTTTTATCTTCAGCTTGAGTTTTCTCACCATGATGCTTCACAAGGTTGGAGCAGCATCTTCAGATCTTCAGTGACATGAGGCTGATCCGCTCGAGCTCCTCCGATCATGGCCACAAACACTTCTCTGTACTTTCGCATCGTCGAGGGACGAAATCTGCCTGCAAAAGATGTGTAAGTTTTTGCAGAACTACCTTAAACGTGTTTGATGACAGTTATGATCAGATATGTTCTCAAGTGTTTGATCTGATCGTCTGGAGTCATAATGCTGCTGACATGAGGATGGTGTTGTGTGTTTTTGTCAAGTTCTGGAACCAGCGATCCGTACTGCATCGTCAAAGTTGACAATGAGGTCGTGGCCAGGTGAGTGTCACATTCCACATTCTCACCTGTGAGTGTACTTTAATGGTTTTTATATATATATATATGTTTTTTAAAGAAGTTTCGTCTGCTCACCAAGGCTGCATTTATTTAATTAAAAATACAGTAAAAATAGTAATATTGTGAAATATTATTACAATTTAAAATAACCGTTTTCTGTTTGAATATATTTTAAAATGTAATTTATTCCTGTGATCAAAGCTGAATTTTCAGCATCATTACTCCAGTCTTCAGTGTCACATGATCCTTCAGAAATCATTCTAATATGATGATCTGCTGCTCAAGAAACATTTATGATTATTATCAATGTTGAAAACAGTTTTTTCAGGATTCTTTGATGAATAGAAAGTTCAAAAGAACAGCATTTATCTGAAATACAAAGCTTTTGTAACATTATACACTACCGTTCAAAAGTTTGGGGTCAGTAAGAATTTTTATTTTTATTTTTTTGAAAAGAAATTAAAGAAATTAATACTTTTATTAAGCAAGGATGCATTAAATCAATCAAAAGTGACAGTAAAGACATTTATAATGTTACAAAAGATTATATTTCAGATAAATGCTGTTCTTTTGAACTTTCTATTCATCAAAGAATCCTGAAAAAAAATATTGTACACAATAAATGTTTCTTGAGCAGCAGATCATCATATTAGAATGATTTCTGAAGGATCATGTGACACTGAAGACTGGAGTAATGATGCTGAAAATTCAGCTTTGATCACAGGAATAAATTATTTTATAAAATATATTCAAACAGAAAACAGTTATTTTAAATTGTAATAATATTTCACAATATTACTGTTTTTACTGTATTTTAAATTAAAATAAATGCAGCCTTGGTGAGCAGACCAAACTTCTTTAAAAATATTAAAAATCTTACCGTGTCCAAAATTTTGACTGGTAGTGTATATATATATGTGTGTGTGTGTCTGTGTGTATATATATATATATATACACACACCCACATATATACACATACATATATATATACATATATATGAGCTGTCAAATAAATTAATCGTGATTAATTGCATCTGACATAAAAGTGATGTTAGGTGTAAAATTTATCTGTGTGTATATATATATATATATATATACAGTATATATATATATATGTATATATTATACGCATATATATTGCTAATATATATTAACAAACTTTTATGTTAGATGATTAATCAATTTGACAGCACAAATATATATATATGTGTGTGTCTGTGTGTGTGTGTTTCAGCACGTGTGTCTGTGTGTACAAACACATATTTTATTTTTACAAACTTTTATGTTAGATGTGATTAATCTTGATAAATCAATTTGAAAGCATATATATACAGCACATATATAAATATATGTGCTGTCAAATTAGTTATGGAAAAAAATACCACGTTAAAATTATTAATGCACCCGCCCCAGACCGCCCAAGTAGTTCCTCTTACATTACATACAGTTGATGATGTAAAATTCTGTCATCATTTACTCATTTAAATTTTATGTTGAATCATAAGTAATATTTCTTTCTAAAGCTACTTTTCGAAATGTCTATTTGATGCTTTTCTCATTTAACACAATAATGACTTTATTTGGGGGTAATTTCTCAGCCAAATTTGATGTGTGATTAATTAGATTAATTAATTGCCTCATTGTGTAGTTAATTAGATTATAAATTTTAATTGCTTGACAGCCCTAATATAAATGCTGTCAAATTAATTAACTGCGATTAATCGCATCTAACATAAAAGTTTGTTTATACTGTATAATATATATATATATGTGTGTGTGTGTGTGTGTAAATATACATAGCATTATATATATATATTATATATAAATGTGTGTGTGTATAGGTATATATACACACACACATATTATATAAACACAAACTTTTACGTTAAATGCGATTAATCGCTTTGACAGCACTAATATTTATAATTATATATATATAATTAAGTTAAAATGCACCAAGTGTGGTGCAAATGTTGTGACAATCATGATGTTATTGATCTAATTGATCGACCACAGTTTGACACTAATGCTGATGATGAAATCGACTAAATACATGCACCTAAAAACAACTAAATAATTGCAACCCCCTCCCCAAAAACAAGAGTGAGAGTGAGATTGTGTGTTGTGTTGCTTTGCTGTATTGTGACAGTTTCCTGAGCAGCACACCTGGTGTGGTGCATATTTAAAAAGCTTTGTGTCTTTTGAAATGGAAATGCTCAGGCCTCCCTTTGAGAAATTGGGTGAATTGATTGATTGTTTTCCATCGTCGTCACTTATGGCCATTTAAATTGTTCTCTGTATCCAGGCAGATTCTAATTCAGGCTCTAATGCATGTATTAAACTCACATGAATTGGCTCCGTGCCGCGTGATGATGCTGAACGTTTAGTAAACAACACGATCGCTGCATGTTTTTCTGTGTCCCATCCAGAACCGCGACCGTCTGGAAAAACTTGAATCCGTTCTGGGGCGAAGAATACACCCTTCATCTGCCAACGGGCTTCCATACGCTCACCTTTTACGTCATGGATGAAGACACTATTGGGTAACATAATGAACACGTTTGAGTCCAGAAGCGATCAAGTTAGATGAGTAAACGAGCAGCTGACGGACGGTTCTGGTCTTGTTTGTGTTGTCGAGACCCGTCTGCCCACTAATGTCACATGATGAACTCATGTAGTGTTTGCAAATGAACACTTTCACATTCACAATCACACACCAGAACATTTGAACACACAAACACACAGATGGTGTGATGATAGTCGGTGAGCACATCTTTGATCTGTTCTCCTCTTTGTTTCTTCACTGCAAAAAATGATTTTCTTCCTCAGTGTTTCTGTCTTGTTTTCCAGCACAAATATATAAATATTCTTAAATCAAGATACATTTACTGGAGAAGCAGAATCACTTCAGATACTAAGTCTGGTTTAATAAAAAATGGTTCAAAATGATGTGAAGTTTGTGCTTAAAACAAGAACAAATATCTTCCAATAAGGGGTTAGAAAAATAATCCTGTTTCCTTTGAATTAAGTTTATTTTTCTGACCCCACTGGCTGATATTTTTTTCTTATTTTTAGCATAAACTCACTTAATTGCTTCTCCAATAAATGTATCTTAATTTAATTTTCAATTTTATTTATATATAGGCTGTGCACTTAAAGGGTTAGTTCACCCAAAAATGAAAATAATGTAATTTATTACTCACCCTCATGTCGTTCCACACCCGTAAGACCTTCGTTCATCTTCAGAACACAAATTAAGATATTTTTGATGAAATCCGATACTGCCTCTATAGACAGTAATGGTACTTCCTCTCTCAAGATCCATAAAGGTACTAAAAACATATTTAAATCAGTTCATGTGACTACAGTGGTTCAACCTTAATATTATAAAGCGACGAGAATATTTTTTGTGCAGCAAAAAAACAATTTATTCAACAATATCTAGTGATGGCCGATTTCAAAACACTGCTTCTTGAAGCTTCGGAGCTTTACGGATCGAATCAGTGGTTCGGAGTGCCAAAGTCACGTGATTTCAGCAGTTTGGCGGTTTGATACGTGATCCGAATCACTGATTCAACTCAAAAGATTCATAATGCTCTGAAGCAGTGTTTTGAAATTGGCCATCACTAGATATTGTTAAAAACATCGTTTTTGGGGTTTTTTGCGCACAAAAAATATTCTTGTCGCTTTATAATATTAAGATAGAACCACTGAAGTCACATGAACTGATGTAAATATGTTTTTAGTACTTTTATGGATCTTGAGAGGTGCAGTAACATTGTTGTCAATGCAGGCCTCACTGAGCCATTGGATTTCATCAAAAAGATCTTAATTTGTGTTCTGAAGATTAACAAAGGTGTGTGGAACGACATGAGGGTGAGTAATTAATTTCATTTTTGGGTGAACTAACCCTTTAATGCCGACACACCGTTCAAGTCGGGATAAAATAGTTTTAAGAATGTTTAGATATTTGTGCTGGAAAATAAGACAAAAATACTGAGGAAGTTTCATTACACTTATAGATTCTTAATTTGTGTTGATGGTTCCATGAAGAACCTTTAACATCCATGGAATCTCTTACAGGCTCTTATAGCGGAGAATGGCTCTTTAGTTTATTAAAATGTTCTTCAAAAATGGTTCTTTTAAGATCTGTTCACTGAAAGGTTCTTCTATGGCATCACTGAGGGGGAAAAAAAACTTTGGAAACTTTATTTTTAAGAGTGTAGATTGTATCATTCTTAGAAGAAAAAGTTCTATACGGAACCTTAAAGTTTCCATCAGGTGCTTCATAAATGGAACATTTTATGGGCTCCATCATGGGATCATTTGATTGATTTATTTTTATATGAATTTTACAGCTCATAAACAGACTTCATCACTAGAAATAATTGAAATAACTCACTAAACATGAAAGTATTATGCAGTCATTAAAGACATTTCTCCTTTTTGCCATAAATTGAGTCAGGAACCCTAGAGGTATTTAAGTGTAGATCTGTGTGTTTCTTTATTTTTATCTGTCTGTGAATCTGATTGTACATCCTGAAAGAGCTGATGATCATGATGGCGGTTTGTTATGGAGAACGTCTGAACATTAACATGCATCTCATGTTGTGTTTCATGCCACAGTCATGATGATGTCATTGGCAAGATCTCCCTGAATAAAGACGTGATCGCTGCTCAACCCAAAGGTAAGTGTGTTCTGATGTAAGACTTTATATATACATAAACACTGCACTCATATTACTATGAGTGGGAGAAAATGCATCATGCAAAACGGTGGAATAAGTCCCGCTTTCTAAATAAAAGAGCCAATCAGCAGTTGATGAAGTCATCGCATCAGTGTTCTGCTTATGACTACACATGCACTTTGGTTGGTCCAGCCTGAAAATTGCATTTTTTTGTCCTGATTTGACAGTTTTTGTCAGATTTCATTGGCGATTTTAATCGTAAGCTTGGTTGAACAACTTTGGAGAATCTGATGTTTCCCCATTCAAAGAGCTGCACTGCATGACTGAAATAGCTGCCTGAAAGACGGCCGCCAAGTGAAATGACTTGCCTTAAAGCATTAGTTCATTTCAGAATTCAAATTTCCTGATAATTTACTCACCCCCATGTCATCCAAGATGTTCATGTCTTTCTTTCTTCAGTCGAAAAGAAATCGAAAAATGGTTTCTCTAGATAAGACTCTTATTCCTCGTCTGGGATCATGTAGAGCTCTTTGAAGCTGCACTGAAACTGACATTTGGACCTTCAACCCGTTGAACCCCAGTGAAGTCCACTATATGGAGAAAAATCCTGGAATGTTTTTCAATTTCTTTTCGCCTGAAGAAAGAAAGACATAAACATGTCGGATGACATGGCGGTGAGTAAATTATCAGGAAATTGTGAACTAATCCTTCAAAGGGACTTTGGCTGAAGTTAGATGAATGTTGAGTGCTTTCACATCAGAAATTCAAGTCTGAGCATATTTTCCTTATTTTTATATTGACCTTTACCGTTATATGAGACATAAATCTGTGCTGAGCTGATGTTGTTTTCTTGTTATCACATTTTTTTTTTTTTTATTTAATATTGGATTTTTCTCCATGGCATAACAAGAGTACAGAAAACACCCAATCAATGCAAATTAAAATTCTGATTATTTGCCCAATTAACAAAACATAAAATATATATATTTAAAATTATAAATACATGAAAGTGGTCTATAAAATCAGCCAGAACATTATCTAAAAAGGGATGTCATACCTTATCAAATATATACAGTGAATATGATTCTTTGTTACTTCATGTTATTTTTACACTGGTTACACATTTCCTTGAACTGATTTGCATTCATCCTTCACACATGCAAGATAAAATATAGAAAACTTTTAATACGCAATCTTACTTCCCATTTCTTTGGAAATAAATAATTTTGAACTTCATCGAGAAGATATCCTTCCTCAGTGCACACAGAGACAGCTGCCATTTCTAAAAATATGATTTGTGCGAAACAAAATTCTTAAAGAGAGAAGGGAAGTGAAGACCCACACAAAAATAAAGAGTATTAGAAAACAAAAAACAGGAAGTGACTGAATAATACATACTTAAAGTCATGCATCCAAATCAGTGTTATTTTATTATCATTGAGATAATATTTAATTTTCATTAAAGTGTATCAGTTGTTTGTTTGTGTTTGCCATTTATATTATTATCTAAATATATCTGTATAGTTTTAATTTTTTTTTCAGTTTCAGTTATTTTAGTACAAGATGAAAATGAGAAATGTTGCCATGGCAGCTAGATGAAAAAACTACAGAAACTGAAATTATTTGATGAATTAATTATGAAAGTGAATGCGGTGTTTAAAATCACGTGAGGAGATGAGGAATGATTATTATTTTCCAGCTTCATTCTGAAGTAATTCCCTCAGTGCTGTTCTCAGCCGAGTTTATAGTTATTATGGGCGCACGCGTGATGTATTAGCGACCACGCCACCCCACAGTGGGTTTCATGTCTTCCCAGCATGCACTTGCCCTGCATGAATCACTGCAGCCTGTCATGACTGACTCACCCCTCACCCACGGGATCATGGGAAGCGTTCGGCTCTGTAAAGCTCTCAGATGAGAGATTTATCGCAACTGTAAACTGTCCTGCTGGACCTGCTCTGGTTTGAAATCATGCCTGCGTTCACATCAGCATACGTCCATACTAGTTTTTGCTGTGCATGATTATGTGAATTTTTTGTATGCATGTTTGCAAACACTCAGACGACATTCTGTATACAGCCAGAGCACACTGTATCCCACAATGCAATATGCACAACAGTGTGACAGATGAACTGCAAGTGATGTCAATGTCTCCATTTTGACTCATTTTTTTGATCAAAAAGACTTTTTTGCAGAACCTCTTAAATGTGACAAAAGTGGGTTTACTATATGCAAAACCTTTTTAGAGCTGCTGCATTTGTCATGCAATAAATCGCTTCATAAATTCTGAATACTGATTTTATATAACATGCAAAACAGTATATGCATTGATTCATGTTCACACAGTGGTGTGCTACATTAACCTTACAAGATTACATGTTTAGTTCAGTGAGTGGCATACAGTTATCATCTCGGAAATATGAATTATTGCAAATGAGATTAAATATTTTGCATTTTTAATTCAATATAAAATATTTTGCATTTTTAATTCAATATAAGGTAATGGTTATTATAGTTAACTAAAACTAAAGACATAAAAAACATTTTCTTTACTTGAAATAAAATAAATGTTAACTGAAATAAAATATTTAAAATTTAAAAAATAAATAAATAATTAATTAAATTAAAAAAATGAAATGTGTTATATTTCAGCTTGTTGTCAAAGCAAGATTTTAATTTTGTTTATCTTGATGTACTGAAATTAAAATTAAAAGAAAGTTTAAAGAAAAATAAATAGACATTTAATAAATAAATTAATAAATAAAATTATTAATAAATTAATTAATAAAATTTAACAAAATAAATTCAAGATATTTAATTTTTAATTTAATATAAAATAACGAATCAAGAAGATGTTAAAATTCACAGCAGGGTTATTATAGTTAACTAAAACTAAAACCATTAAAAAAAAACATTTTCTTTACATTAAATACAATAAATGCTAACTGAAATAAAATAAAATATATATTTTTTTAAATTCATATTTTGAGTACCTGAAGTATACTGAAATAACTCAAACTAAAACTCAGATTAAAATAAATTAAAAATATATAGACAAATTTAAAATTTCTAAAATTTAACTGATATAAAAATGAAATTAGAAAAAAAATAATTCTAAATATAAGAAAACTATAATAGTATCTCAATGATACTGCAATAACACTGACTCACAGTTGATTTTACTTGACATTTGTCACACTGGAAAAGGAAGGTTTGCATTGCATTGTGGGATACAGTACCTGCAGTGCATTCAGGTTGTATACGGCACATTTTGGCAGTAAATTTGTATACTGCAAAAAATAAAAAATAAAAATAAATAGTAGCATGCATGCTGTTGTGTAGTTCAGATCTGTGCTTATCATCTCAGAATGGAAACTCTTCCTGATGTTTGTTCTTCCTGCAGGCTTGGATAACTGGTTGAATCTGAGCCGTGTGGATCCAGATGAGGAGGTTCAGGGTGAGATTCACCTGACTCTGGAGCTTCACAGAGACGCTCAGAGAACCTGTCTGCACTGCCACGTCATCGAGGCTCGGTGAGCGTCTCGCTGTCCTTCCGCTTCAGTCATCCTGTGCTTTCTGCAGTCAGACGCTTGATGAGTTTCACTGGCTTGTTTCCTGATCTAGCTTTCTAATAAACCTTTCTAAAAATTGCTTTTGTTCCTCTATTGTAAAGCATCTGCTCAATGCATAAATATAAATGTTCTCAGTTGTATTTAGGCATCAGCTGTGTCTCCTAAATCTCTGTTAATCTTTCAATTGTAGTGTGAAATGTACCGTAAGTGTCAGTCTGAATTGTTTGTGTTGGTTGCAGTGATTTGGCTCCTCGTGATATTTCCGGTACCTCTGATCCGTTCACCAGAATCATCTACAACAACCTCAGCGCTGAGACATCGGTGAGACGACGAGTCTTCATCTTCAGTCACCAGGGCCTCTCAAGACACAAAACAGACAAAAACATCATTAAAGCCCATGAAAGTGGCTATTTCACCATTTCTAAGTCTTCTGAAATCATCTGATGATCACTTTATATGAGGAACAGACCTCAATTTAAGTCACTATTAAATATAAAAAGGCCTTTTCTCCACTGAAGCTCATGCTTTTGCATGTTCAAATCTAAAACATTCACAATTCATTCAATAACCGGCAGTTTGTGTTCAGTTTTTACTTTCCTCCTCCTTATTTTAGGGCTACAGGATTTGGGGGAAAAATTTTTTTTTTTAATTTTTTCTGATAAAATCTTGCTTTAAAAAGTTCCAGGTTTGCTGTTCTTTGCTTGTAGGGCTGCACAATATGGTCAAAAATATTGTGATTATATATTAATATGACTATAAAATAATAATTAATATAATATTATTAATAATAATGATGATTATTTTTATAATGATTATTGTTATTATTACTAAATAAAAGTATTAAACTGTATAAAAAATATTACTATTAATAATAAAATATTAAAATAATAATTATTGTACAACTGTAAAATTATAATACTAATATTTATGACTTCATATCTTTTGCTGTGCTTGATTGTAGGGCTGCATAATGTTATTATATCAATATAACAGTAAAATAATTATTATTTTATGATGATGATGATGATGTTTATTATTATTACTAAATACAAGTATTAAACAATAATATAAGAAAAAATATAGCAATATTTCAAAGTAAAAAAAAATGGATTATTTAAGAAAAATATAAGAATTATAATTTTATTTTTGAGTGCAACTTTAAAATTATAATGCTAATATTTATGACTTCATATCTTGCTTTGCACGTTTGTAGGGCTGCATAATTTGGCAATTTTTTGGGATTATATATCAATATGACTATAAAATAATTATTTTATGATGATGATGATGATTACTAAATACAAGTATTAAACTATATAAGAAATACTACTATTGTAATATTTTACTGTAAAAAATGAAAACAAAATAATAGAAAAATATAATAATTATTATTATGTTATTTTTGAGTGCAACTGTAAAATTACAATACCAGTATTTATGACTTTATATTATTTATATTATATTTATATTATTTTTATATTATATTTTTTATATTATTATTTTATATTAGTTTTTATATTATTATTTAAAAAACTGCAGGGAGCCTCTCTTTTGTTGACAACAGCTGTTCATACGTGCTTCTCATTACATGAACATGTTTGGTGCATGTTTCGTTTTCAAATGCATGTAATAAATGAGACAAACTCAGAGCAGATGCAGATGGAGTTTGTGTGAGATGCTGACAAAACACCGGATCATGAGCTGCTCAAAATGATATCATCCACACCACGTTAATATAGTTATATTTGTTGTTCTTGGTGTGAACAGGCCTTTATAATTCATAAACATAAATGTGTCTTACTGTATGCATTGTAATATTAGGCAGCTTAGTTTAACCAGTGTGTTTTCTCTAGATCATAAAGAAGACACGGTTCCCGCACTGGGATGAGACTCTGGAGTTGTGTTTGGATGAAGGTGGTGATGATGAGGGTGGAAGCGTCATGGTGGAGGTCTGGGACTGGGACATGGTGGGCAAGAATGACTTTCTGGGAAAGGTGAGGTGACAATTGGTCCGTTGCTTAAATAAATTAATTGTCACAGGCTGTTTCCATAAACATATTTTTATGCAAATTTTGAGACATTGCTTTAGAAAAACGATGAATGGAAACACCAAGATGCAAATAAAATCTTAAATTGTGCATAAAAAAAGTGTGCGCTCAATTAAGGTGGATCAGTTTTTTATTTGATTAGAAAACGTGCATAAACTATGATGAAAACGCATTTTTGCAGCAGCTTTGCTCCAGTTTTCCGGGAAGTGATGATTTTGTACTCTAGAACACATGGAATGGAAATGGTGCTTTATTCGCAAATGTTTTATATGCGATATTTCAATTTTTTTGCACAAGTTTGTTATGCAACTTTGAATGGAAACATACAGTAGTCAATATTTGAGGTGGATCAAAACCTTCTTCTTAGGACAACTTTGATTAACTTTTTTGATCCACTTCAAATGTTGACTACTATAGTTTCTCTTGATGCTAAAGTGCTGAATAATGAGATTTACAGAACCAGTCTGAGCTCATCATAAACACACGACACTCATTTCAGAATCACGCTCATATTGATAAATGCCAAATTTTGCGTGGAAACGAGTGAGTTTTCTGGTGTATGATCGTTTGATAAATGAGGGCCGTTGTGTTTCTAATGACTCTGTGAACATTAAAGGAGACCTATAATGCCCCTTTCAAAAGATGTAATATCAGTCTCTGGTGTCTCCAGAATGTGTCTGTGAAGTTTCAGCTCAAAATACCCCACAGATCATTTATTATAGCTTGTCAAATTTGCCCCTATTTGGCTGTGAGCAAAAACACACCGTTTTTGTGTGTGTCCCTTTAAATGCAAATGAGCTGCTGCTCCTGGCCCCCTTTCCAGAAGAGGGCGGAGCTTTAACGGCTCGTGCTTCGGTCGCTCAACAACAACAAAGCTGGAGAATCTCACGCAGCTAAAATGGTGATTTTGTTCAGCCTTACATTGTTCAAACCGGAGTCGACACTGATGGAGAGACTCAGGAAGAAGTTACAACTTTTAGACGTTTCTGAATGGTTAGTGGATAAATTTATGTAGTTGCTGTGGAGTTGATTCAACTCATCCACTAGCATGTGCCGTCATGTTAATCTTTTGTGTTGAATTGACCCTCGTTTGTGAAGCAGTCCGGCGTAAAATGACAACATGACAACAACACTCCACTACAACAACTCTTCCTCTTCTCTAAAGCAGCCCAACATGGCCCCGCCCCCTTTGTTGCGTGTTCTCGGGGGCGGGGTTTATGTAAATTGTGGGGTTATGATGTCACCAACCCGGGAGGAAGCTTGTCATAATCCCTACCAGCTATTAAAAAGCAATTTCTGTAAAAGAAAATATCTCTCTTTGCATTGAACTTTAAGCGATGTAACTTTGCAGATGTTGTTTATGATCAAACAGCAACATTACACACTGACTAAAGTTAAAAAAGGGAAATCATAATGAACCACCCCTTGAAAGGAATAGTTCCCCTGACCCTCTTCTCTCTCCAATCCTGTATGACATTCTGTTTCTTGTGTAAAACAAAAGCATATTATTAGCACGAGTAAATGATGATAACAGAATTGTTATTTTGGGGTGAATTGTTTGCAGTGAAAATGTGTTTGGTTGATTTTACCTGCTGAATGCATGTGTTTGTGTTGGTTTGCACAGGTGGAAATCCCTCTGTCCTGTCTGCACAGATCTCCTCTGCTGCAGGGCTGGTTTCGTCTGATGCCGCTGGGAAACACGGAGGACGATGCAGGGTGTGTGTGCGTGTGTGTTTTACAGTGTAGTCACATTCATTAGCAGGTGTGTTTGAGATGGTAATGCTGCTTCAGAGATTGTTGTCTTTGTTTTGGCTCATGTTTTAATGACGAGCTGCTTCCAGTGTTTTTCTGTCTCTTTGGGATGGCAAAACAAGTCGTGAGTTTAGGTATAGGGGTGCAGAGCCAGTGATTTTTCTGTTGGCAAGCATCATTCCTGGCTGTCCTGGAAGGCATTATAGTTGATGAGCCTAGCTGAATGGAGAAGTTTTGATGACGTGTTGGATTGGCTGAAACCTCAACCTTGAGTTGAAGGTTGAGTTGAAGGTGGTGGTCCTTCATCCAGCAAGAAATGTCTGTCAGACAGGCTGAGATGCGATTAGCTACCGTTGGGTTATCTGCCTTGAATGAGATGTAGAGTTGTGTGTCATCAGCATAGCAGTGATAGGAAAAACCATGTTTCTGAATGACAGATCTTAGTGATGTAATTATATGGAGAAGAAAAGTGGTCCAAGCGCCGAGCCCTGAGGCACCCCAATAGCTAGATGTTATTACTAAGACACCTCACCCCTCCAAAATACCCCTACCTGAGTAACATATCTATCAAGTCCAGTTAAGATATTTGTAAAATTACAAACATACAAAATTTTTCAGCACATTGTAGACATTCATATCCAAAAAAACCTCATAATTGACAGTGCAAAAATGTTTTTTGCTTACTATTTTTGTCTTGTTTTCCATTAAAAATATCAAAAAATTCTTCAATCAAGATACATTTGCTTGAAAAGCAAAATGACTGAAGATATTAAAACTTGTTTTCTGAAAAAAAATTAGGGATGCACCGATATGAAAATTTTGGCCGATACCGATAACCGATAATACTTTATATTTGAAAGCCGATATATTGGCTGATAAATCCAAATAAAAAAAAATGTATATAATTTTTGAGAGCCTGATTACAAAAACAAAAGTGTCACCATTAAAAGCCATGTCCCAAACACACAATTATAATATTCTCATTATAATATTATGTATCTTATATGACACACATGTTGAGCTTAACTGTATTTTCGTTTCTGAAGTGATTTCAATCATATTTCAAGCAATTCAAAACCATCATGATGGACAGTGTGAATCTGAAGTGTCTCAGCTGAAGGAAATAATCCATTATTTATCGGCTTTAATATATCGGCCAAATTTTCTTATCAGGCCGATAACGATAACATTAAAAATGAACATATATCGGCCGATACCGATACGGTGGCTGATATATTGTGCATCCCTAAAAAAATAATAAAAATAAAGTGAGTTTGTACTTAAAACAACAATTATCTGTCAATGGCAACAGAAAAATTTCAAAGGGAAAACAAAATAATTTTTCTGACCCCAATGGCAGATATTTGTTCTTGTTTTAAGCACAAACTCACTTCATTTTAATCAATTTACTGAGGACGAACATACGTTTTTGCAGTGTATCATAACATTAAGTAAAAGTTCATCATTTAGCCCCATATTTAAAAGAGTATCAATCCAATAAACATCCCGCCATTGTAAAAACAATTCACAAACATGCATCTTACAGGTCAGTTTGATGCTTTAGCTTTAAGGGATAGTTCACCCAAAAATGAAAATTTGATGTTTATCTGCTTACCCCCAAGGTATCCAAGATGTAGGTGACTTTGTTTCTTCAGTCTGTCAGTCGTATAATGCATGTCAATGGTAACAAAATCTATGAGAGTAAAAAAAAACATGCACAGACACAAAACTGTCTCTATCTCTCTTTCAGAGGTAAACTGGGTGCCTTGCGTCTGAAGGTGCGTTTGGCAGAGGAGCGAATTCTTCCTTCTCTGTACTATCAGCCTCTGATCGAGCAGCTGGTGGAGGCCGTCATCTCGCCATCAGAGGTACCATCACATTCTGTGTATGCTGCACATCTGAACAGCTTAAACTGACCACAAAAGACCGTCTATAGCACCCACGATGCACAGAGTGTGTTTCAGGCCTTGAAAACAAAGGGTTAATGTCATTGGAGAACATTTACACTGCAAGAAAATCATCTGGTGCTTCACCTTTTACACTGACCTATAATAAAACACTAAGCTTCTGAAGAATTTTTAGCCACAATGATGTAACATATGTTAAATTTAGTTCCAAACCAACTAGTTACATCCTATTTGAATTGAGGAAGCAAACAGGAACTGTAATCGTAATTGGAATTTGAATTAAAATGCAGTATAAAGTGCGGTTTAATAGTACATATTATATAAGCATGTTCATAACATTAGATCATATGACAAATCAGTCTATATCTAGCCTACATTAGCAGGCTTACAGGCGTATTAAATAGGCTACACAAAAAGAAATAGGCCTATAGACTATTGATAACTGTCTATACACACTCTTCCAGCCTATAGGGTGAAGTCATTATGTTTATCTGCACATAGTATAGTTTATTAATAAGGTGTTTAGAGAATTTGATATTTTAATTCCACTGTCTTAGTTTGTACATTAAACCACGCTATCGGTTTTCTTTATAACGCGCGTTATTGAGGAAAATGCTTAATGCGTAATTAAACTCGCTGCATTCATATGCACTCATCTGCACATAGTATGGTTTATTAATAAGTTGTGTACATTGATCTTTTAATATCACTGTTAATGCATTAAGCCACGTTAAGCTTTTTGACTAAGTGATCCAACTCTGTCATGTCCTCTTTCAGTATGCAATGATCATGACACTGATCGAATCCGTTTATTCTCGACATTTTACTATCGACTTTTTTTTCTAGAAATTTAACGAGTTTTTTCTCGAAACATAACGGCTTTATTCTCAAAATTTAACGAGTTTATTCTCGACATTTTATTTCGATTTTTTTCTCGAAATTTAACGAGTTTTTTCTCGAAACAACTTTATTCTCAAAATTTAATGAGTTTATTCTCGATATTTTATTTCAACTTTTTTCTTGAAATGTAATGTGTTCTTTCTCGAAACATAACGACTTTATTCTCAAAATTTAACGAGTTTATTCTCGACATTTTATTTCGACTTTTTTTTCTCGAAATTTAACGAGTTTTTTCTCGAAACACAACGACTTTATTCTCAAAATTTAACAACTTTATTCTCGATATTTAATTAAACTTTTTTCTCGAAATGTAATGTGTTCTTTCTCGAAACAACTTTATTCTCAAAATTTAACGAGTTTATTCTCGACATTTTATTTCGACTTTTTTTTCTCTAAATTTAACGAGTTTTTTCTCAAAACACAACGACTTTATTCTCAAAATTTAACGACTTTATTCTCGATATTTAATTAAACTTTTTTCTCAAAATGTAATGTGTTTTTTCTTGAAACATAACGACTTTAATCTCGAGATGTTTTTTTTTTTATTATTATTATTGCTTGGCCCTAAACCTCTTCCGTAGAACTCTGATTTTTCTAAAAAGCTGTACAAAAAACGTAAAAATGATGCAGACCCTTGTTATTTTAGTATTGTATATAGTATTTTAGTAATTTAGTTTGCCATTTATATTAGGGTTTTTATATATATATATATATATATATATATATATATATATATATATATATATATTTATTTATTTCTAAATAATTTTAATTAATTTATTTTAGTTTTATTTATTTTAGTACATACGTTAGACTATGAGAAATGTTGTCTTGGCAACTAAATGGGAAAAATAAGTTTAAGTTTTTTTATATATTTTATTTTATTTCAGTTTAACAAAAGCCTTCAACTTGATGTGATTAGTTCATGTCCATTTAGTGCCCAAATTCCTCTTCCTGTCATTCCAAATCAAATCCCAGTCTTGAGTTTTCTTCCGGGAACGAACACGTCACAATACTCCTCATTTAAATAATTCATATGCAAAATAAAGGGGCGGGGCCTGGTTGAGTTAGTTAGTAGTGTGTTGAAACTGGCGGTTATGGTAAGGGGCGGGACATTTCCCAAACACCAATCACAACACACCGCTCCAGCCGACCAATCAGAGCACATTGTGCTTTTCAGAAGGAGGGGCTTCATAGAGACAGGAACTAAACAGAGCGTTACTGACAGACTGGGAAGAGAGGAGCTGCAACAATGGAGAATATGAGCATGAAAACCTATTCTAGTAGAGCCTAAAAACAAAATCAAGGCCTTTTTAAATTGTGAATTTTCCTCAATGCTGTCAGGTCGATGATCCCACACCTCTAACCCTGCTGGAAGAGGTCACGACGGTGGAGAGTCGACAGGATGTGGCCATGACGCTCGTGAAGATCTATCTTGGTCAAGGCCTGGTTGTGCCGTTCTTGGACTACCTTAACACCAGAGAGGTCCACAACACCAGTACGTTGAGTGTGTGTGTGTGTGATTAGTGGTTTTCCTGTGTGTAGGCGACATGATGACTTCAGTCCCGCTATATTTACACACAGTTCCCCTCGCTGCCGTGAAGTCATCTCTGAACTTCTCCTCTCTCATTAATGATGTTTTGTGTGATTGTGGGAGCGCGTGGGTTTTTTACACTCGGCTGGTGTTTTATGTTGCGTTTGTGCCGCGCCGATGACAAACAAAGGGCCCAAGTTTCCATAGCAACTCCACAGGAAGCAGCTTCAAAAGGAAATAGAACGATCATAAGATGGGAATGTTTGTCAGCAAACGACAAGGATTAAAGAGAAAGACAGAAACACACGAGTTACTAACAATTTAATTATAACAGAGAACAAATTCAACAGGAAAGAGATTTAATGTGTCTCTATCAGGGATCAACTGTACGATTATTGACGTGACGTACCCCTGAGATTTTAATAAGTATAACGAATAATACATCTAATTAGTAATTTTTAGGTAAAAATGTTAACTAATAGATATCATCATACTTTCCGCAGTTGATTATTCACAGAACATTAAGATTAGATATGCAAACAAACCATTATCTAATTAAATATGCACTCATTTGCATACATTTCCAGAACAGAAATCTGAACACCGGATAGAGCAAGGCTCAAAATTTGTTTGTTTTACAGAGGGGATTTTGGATTTCTTTTTTTATCGCTCCATGAATCAGAAAATACTGTCAACAGCCAGAAAAAATCACCATGTTTTTAGAGGGAAAAATGTTATATAAAACAGCAGAGTGTAAAAACCTTTAGAATATAGATATGAATAAAACTGTAAAGTTTGGTGTGTGTAAAGCTGACTCAAACTCACCACCTTTAAAGGTATGGATTGAAATTGAAATCTACAGATGCAAACAGATAAAAGTGCAGTAAATGTGTATTTTGGATCTTTGTTTTCCACTAGTCTGAAAGACAGAAGCAAAAAATCCAAAATCTCAGTGCATGAAAAAGTGTGCATGACTGTAGTGTCAATTATCATTAACAAGAACAACTGCGTCCAGAACAACTGCACTAAAAATAACCCAGAACACCAGAATATGGATAGAAATGCACTGCAGTGCAAGTTGCTTTGGGTAAAAGCCTGGGAAAACATCACATAAAATGTAAAAGTCTAGTTGTAAATAAATACAATTTTGATAGATTTAATTTTGCACATTTACATGCATACCCTTAGGAAAAATAAGTTTATTCAAGTGTGCTATTACTATACCTTTTTTAAACTAAAAATAAACTTCAGTCTACTTTTTATGTACTTCTCAGAAATATACTTAAAATTGCACTTAAAGGGTTAGTTCACCCAAAAATGAAAATTCTGTCATTAATTACTCACCCTCATGTCGTTCCACACCCGTAAGACCTTCGTTCATCTTCAGAACACAAATTAAGATATTTTTGATGAAATCCGATGGCTCAGTGAGGCCTGCATTGACAGCAAGAAAATTAACAGAAAGCTACTAAAGACATTTAAAACAGTCATGTGACTACAGTGGTTCAACCTCAATGTTATGAAGTGACGAGAATATTTCTTGTGCGCCAAAAAAACAACTTTATTCAACAATTTCAAAACTACATCATGAAGCTTTATGAATCTTTTTTTTTTTTTGAATCAGTGGTTCGAAGCGTGTATCAAACTGCCAAAGTCACGCCCCCCAGTGGTGAACCATTGAAATTTCTAAACGTTTCGAAACACTTATGACGTAACAAAGCCTCGTTTACTGAAATCACATGACTTTGGCAGTTTGATACGCGCTCCGAATCACTGATTCAAAACAAAAGATTCGTAAGGCTTCGAAGCTTCATGAAGCAGTGTTTTTAAATCACCCATCACTAGATATTGATATTCAGGCAATGGTACATAGAGAAAATTATCATAAGACAGTACTCAGAGAGCAATGCAAAATCACAATGTCAAGAAATCATTAAGTAAAAAGGGAAAAACACTTGAAAGACATTGATGTATTGAATTTGATACATGCAAAGGTTTGTATCATGTAGTGCAGTGGTCACGGCCCCTAATATTATATTCTTTGCAAACAGCAACAACTTCGTAGCAGATAAGACACAGTGGTTTTGCATTCACAAAACCAGGTAGGATAAACACATAGTTGTCTTTCCATTCTTCTTTGTATGCCCTATTTTTGCTGTCAACTTTCCTGTTTAGACTCTTTAATAGTGCCATTTTCTCTCACCAGCTACCGTAAATGTTAACATCACTCTGCACACGACGTAATAGCGTACCTCCAGCATGCAAACAATTTTTAAAAATGCAGTTTGGTATGTGAGGATGCCACGGAATAATTCTGAGTGTAGAAGTAGGCTACGTCAAATAGTTATTACAATAAGTTAGACTCCATTTTGTAATAAGCAAATTAAAATGATACACATTTATTATTCACAATATGGAAATAAAACATAGTTCATTATGAACATGACTCAAACATGCCATTAATGGACTTATTCAAGTCCAATTTTTTGTTATTTTTATCCATTCCGTATCTCCCACATATGTGTGTTCTAGCAAGGCGGTCTGTGTTGCAAGTTGGTGAATGAAGATGCTTGCCAGGTTATGTGTCACTACTCTGCTTTATTAATTTATCCAGGGTAAAACCCGGACACCACAACACAAATGTGGCTTTTTGTTAATGACTGTCCTACTACAGGATTTAACACAGAGTAACAGCTCAATACCAGTTACAAAAGACACTGTAACAGTCTGTCACAGGCAATTCTACTTGCATTTTTCATCAATTAGCCTAATTTCTTAAATTATCCTTTGACTATGTTCTGGCCTGCCATCTAGTGGCGAAATTTTTTTCTGGCCCGATGCCAAACTTAATTGCCGACCCCTGATGTAGTGTGTCATGATTTCACTCCATACGAAACTTCAGAAAGCAGTTCTTCTCTGCTGTGAAATAGAGTTGCAATTTTTGCACATCACTTTGGGTTTTCCTGCATCTTCCCTTCTTATAAAACATTATTGCCAATGTGAGGCATTGTCCAAAACATCCTCGAAAAGTACCCCTTAACGCACAACGTTGCGTCTTCTCTACACCTTCATACACACTCACATATTTTTTATGTACAGTTCATGTCATTTTAAATAAGATTACTAAAGCAAATAATCTTGCCTTCTTCTCACACCATGTGCTCCTGTGACCATGTGTCAGAACAGGATGTCCCACCTTTAAATTATGTTTGATAGTGACTCCCACACCTTCTTTGGTACTTTCTCGACATTTCTAATTGATACCGATATTTGTCACTTCCTCTCTTTTTTGAAATTTTGTCATCAAAATAGATAGTATTTTGATCATATTTTAAATAAGCAAAGTTCAAAAACACCTGCATTAAAATATACTAGCAGGTTTATTGCTGCATCATCAAATAATTTTTAATGAACATGGATTGGATCCATTTAACATTCAGCAGGCCTACATAAAGACAACAGAACAAAGATACATATGAAATAAACAGTGCTTTTTAGGTAGGTTTAATAGTTTTCAGGTACAGACATAAAGTAAACAAATGTAAAATAGCACTGTATATTCTTCACTTTTTGTATACATTTTAATATTTTTTGTAAATTTAAATAATGTACGAGATCTCCTTTACTAAGGCGGGACTCTTATTTTGACGGGTGTTCTCGTCTACCGTCTGAGGAGAGCACGTAGTTCTTCAGAGTTATTTTGCAGATTTAAAGTTTGTCCGTTTATTAAGCATCCCCCGAAAAGGCATAAGATCTGTATGTATTTGCTAACTATTAGTTGCAATAAGTGTTTTGATTTATTCGCTGTATGTGGATGATGAGAGAGAGAGAGTTTAATGCGCACTTCTTGTGCTCTGTATTGTTTAGCTTTTGTGGTGATTTGTTTAGAGTGAAAATGGACGCAATAAACTTTATAAAACATCAGTAAAGGTTTGGTCATCATTCGGATGGGGTCTGCTACACTTATGAAAGTTACAAAAGTTATTTAGTCGAGAATAGTGTGTTATTTGATCAACTTTAAAGCGCAGACAGCAGCGCTAGGATTACGCAACAGTCATTATACAGCTCAGTGCCTTCACGCAGTTCATTTATAAACCATCAGTTTGTTATATCAGCCTTTTTCCTGCTAAAGCTGATATGCCGATGGTTGTAAATTAAGCAAAAATCGGCCGATAAGTATCGGTGCATCCCTAGTTGTCTTCTGAAATAGTACAAAATCTCCAGATCAAAACACAGGTGAAGAAGCAGAAACAAGTGGTAGAAAATTGCTTACGCAAATGAATAAATAACGCAATCATCAAACATTAAACAACATATAAGTTCAAAACTGCCTAATGTTACCGAATGAAATGTCGACTGTGAAGCTTTGGAGATGTTGAGTGACTCAATCTAATCCATGCTTTCATCATCGTTCTGAATCCCATCCGGACGATTTTCAGCTTTTTGCTTTTTTTATGAAACTTACAAGTACACTTGCACTATAAAACTACTAAACTAGTAGCTTACTGAGCGTATACTTCAAAGTGTACTTTCATAACTAAAAATGTCCTACAACTATTTAACTAAGTTCACTTGTAGTATAGTTGTGTACTCAAAGCTTACTACTGTTACACTTAAAGTATACTTAAAAGTGTATATTTATACACTAAAAAATGGGCCAATTTAGTCCAAAGTAGTATTGAAATTGTACACTTACAAGTATACTTCTAGTACATTGATATTAGTACATAAAGTATACTAGTATATACTTTAGTATATTTAGTAAAATGAACATGAAGGGAACATACTTTTTTGTGTGCATGGACAGCAGACAAAGGCAGATTTCATTGTGGTTTGGGCTCTGGAGGAACATAAGACAGAAACGGTTGAGAAACACATTGACAGAAGTTGTTTTCTGTTTCTCCCCAATAGCAGATCCAAATACTCTCTTCCGGTCCAACTCACTGGCATCTAAAGCTATGGAGCAGTTCATGAAGGTGTGTGCATATCTTCATCTCAGATATAATCTTGTGTTTATATCAGAATGTGTGAACGGTAGTAAGAGGGTTTGGTGTGTGTGTGTGTGTGTCAGGCTGTCGGGATGCTGTATCTACATGAGGTTCTGAAGCCCATTATCAACCGGATCTTTGAGGAAAGGAAGTACATCGAGTTGGATCCCTGCAAGATCGACCTCAACCGCTGCAGGTGTGAGATCATATACATAACAGTAGTTCATTCACGCAGCATATCATTATTTGAAACAGCCATGATCGGGGAAAATCACTGCAGGAGAGACGTGTTGCCAGGTAACAGCAGTGAACTCGACAAACTTTGCCTCTTATGGTGGCGTTTGGCTTTTAAATCTATGTATAGCGTGATTTCACCACATGTGAAATGTCAGTGAGCACAAAAGCTCTGCAGGTTTCAGGCAATATTTGAAATATATTATATATACTGCCATTTCAGAAGGTAAGATTTACTTTTAATGTTTTTAAGGCTTCATTTGTTTGATCAAAAATACTATAAAAATAGGAATATTGTGAAATATTATTACAATTCAAAATGTGAAAATGAAATTTATTCAGAATTTTCAGCATCATTACTCCAGTGTCACATGATCCTTCAGAAATCATTCTAATAGTTGCTGCTTAAGAAACATTTCTGATTATTTAACCCTTAAAGGGTTAGTTCACCCAAAAATGATAATTCTGTCATTAATTACTCACCCTCATGTCGTTCCACACCTGTAAGACCTTCGTTCATCTTCAGAACACAAATTAAGATATTTTTGATGAAATCCGATCCGACAGCAAGATGATCAACACTTTCAATGTCTAGAAAGCTACTAAAGACATATTTAAAACAGTTCATGTGACTACAGTGGTTCAACCTTAATGTTATGAAGTGACGAGAATACTTTTTGTGCGCAAATAAAACAAAATAACGACTTTATTCAACAATATCTAGTGATGGGCGATTTCAAAACGATGCTTCATGAAGCTTTACGAATCTTTTGTTTTGAATCAGTGGTTCAGAGCACCAAAGTCACGTGATTTCAGTAAACGAGGCTTTGTTATGTCATAAGTGTTTCGAAATTTCAATGGTTCACCACTGGGGGGCGTTTGATACACGCTCTGAACCACTGATTCGAAACAAAAGATTCGTAAAGCTTCATGAAGCAGTGTTTTGAAATCGTCCATCACTAGATATTGTTGAATAAAGTCATTATTTTTGTTTTATTTTTGCGCACAAAAAGTATTCTCGTCGCTTCATAACATTAAGGTTGAACCACATGAACTGTTTTAAAAATAACTTTAGTAGCTTTCTGGGCATTGAAAGTGTTAATATCTTGCTGTCAATGCAATCAGATTTCATCAAAAATATCTTAATTTGTGTTCCGAAGATGAACGAAGGTCTTACAGGTGTGGAATGACATGAGGGTGAATAATTAATGACATTATTTTCATTTTTAGGTGAACTAACCCTTTAAGTACTTAGTTCTGGTCCAGCATTGCTAAAAACACACTCTCTTTCCAGACGAATATCATTTAAAGGCTCAGCATCTGAAGCAGAGGTCAGAGAGAGCAGCGTCGGGCTGCTTCAGACGTATCTGACCAGCATCATGGAGGCCATCGTGAACTCAGTTTCCCAGTGTCCTCCTGTGATGAGGGTCGTGTTTAAACAGCTCCATAAACGAGTAGAGGAACAGTTTCCAGAACCGGAGAATGAGGTGAGGACTTCATCATAGTGATGATGATGATGGTGTGACAGGTGTTGTACTCACTGTTTCTCTCTTGTAGGATGTGAAGTATTTGGCCATCAGTGGCTTTTTCTTCCTGCGTCTGTTCGCTCCTGCGATTCTGACACCCAAACTCTTCCAGCTGAGAGACCATCACGCCGACACACGCACCAGCAGAACTCTACTGCTGCTCGCTAAGGTACAACACACACAATCATAGATTCACATTTTAAATTCATTTTTATATTAATCAATTGTTAAATGCACTTAAAAATTTAAATAACAATCTTCCACTCATGGGCAGATACAGATGTTTGTCAGTTAAATGCATGCATTCATGTTGGAAAAATCATATTTTTTTATTATATTCTATATTGTTTATTTTACATTTATTTTATATAATTTTCATTTCAGTCACTCAATTTTGCATGCATTCATGTTGGAAAAATCATAAAATTTACTATATTCTATATTTTACATTTATTTGATTTAATTTTCATTTCAATCACTTATTTATGAAGTTGCATTGATGTTGGAAATATCATCATTTTATGGCTTTCTATATTGTTTATATTTTGCATTTATTTTTATATTATGTTCACCTCATTTATGCATGCATTTATGTTGGGAAAAGCACAATTTTATTTTATTAAATATCAATTTTATAAACTTTTATGTTTATATAATTGTATTTATTATGCATGCATTCATGTTGGAAAAATATTTTTTTATTATATACTATATTGTTTATTTTACATTTATTTTTACATAATTCATATTTCATATATTTAATATATAATATAATATATATATTCATATATTTTTCATTTCAATCATGTTTTTATGCATGGTGTCTAACATAATAATTAATTTGCATGAAATGTGAGTGATTAACTTGCCATATTTTGTCTAAAACTCTTTCGTACATAATGCCTTAATATTATTACAATACAGCAACGAAAATTAAAATAATTTAGCAAAATCATTTATTATCATTCACAACAGACTCGCTTACCACCATTGACATGCCCCTTCCGACATCACAACTCGGGTGTCTTCTAGAATTCCGAGTTTCCCAATTGTAAATACGGCTTCGCTTAGTCATGTGATTACAATATTTCAAATGCACAGAAGAGAAAATGACTGAATACTGTCACAGTGGTGGTTGGGTGAACCTCACAGGATCAGAGTTACCATCTAGACACGATCAACTCTGAAGCAGTCGCACCTTCATAACAGAAGTTTTATCAATGGCACATTTTCAGTGTAAACGGGTTAATCACATGCTGTATACTGTACGTCTTCACTCACACCTGCAGAGCCCTGATGATCTCTCTCTCTCTCTCTCAGGCTCTTCAGAGCGTCGGGAATCTGGGGCTGCAGTTGGGTCATGGGAAGGAGCAATGGATGACCCCTCTGCATCCCATCATCCTTTGCAGTGTAGCGTCCGTCAAAGATTTTCTGGATAAGCTTGTAGACATCGATCACGACAACGGTGAGTCAACATGACGACAGAGCAATGTATTGCCATAACAACAGAGCAAGAGAGACAATTATTTATAGAGTATTTACTAAAAATACTTTTCATAATTTCATAATAAACTTTGTCTGAAATATGTATAATTACAGTGATTAAAAATTGGTACATGTGAGGGCCAAACTTCTGAAAGTATCTTAATTAATTTAGCAATTTCTTAAAACTAATTTTGAGGAAATTTCTTAAAATGACCGTATAATGTTTTTATTAAAATGTAAAAAACTCCAAAAGCTGACTGTATGGGTTAGAGTTTATTATAATTAGCTTAATTAGTTATTTAAAGGCAATATAAATTAATGAGAAGTCCTCACTAGTAGTACAGGTTCAAATTTTTATAACAAATACTCTATAAATGGTTCAAAATAAAAAGCAAATCCTAACACTCGCCTTGTGTTTATGTCCTTAAAAAAGAAAAAAGGTTGTAAAGGAAATATCGTCTTAATTATACAAACAATTAAAAATAATAAATATCATTAATAAATTATAAACACATAAATATATACAAAATTATATATATATAATTAATAAAAAATAAATAAATAATAAATTCTAATAAATATTTTGTTAATTATTATATATATAACAATTAAAAATAAAATATATCATTAATAAATAATAAATAAATAAATAAATTCTAATAAATATTTTTTAATAATTATTATTGTTTTATATATATAACAATTAAAAATAAAATATATCTTTAATAAATAATAATAAATAAATAAATAATAACTTCTAATAAATATTTTTTAGTTATTATTATTGTTTTATATATATATATATAAATAACATAAAAATTAAATATATCATTAATAAATTATACACACATAAAGATATATAAAATTATGTATATATATATATATATAATAAAAAAATTATATATCATTAATAAAAAATAAATAATAAATTCTAATAAATATTTTTGTAATTATTATTGTTATATATACTGTATATATAACAATTAAAAATAAAATATATCATTAATAAATAAATAAATAAATTCTAATAAATATTTTTGTAATTATTATTGTTTTTATATATATATATATATAACAATTAAAAATAAAATATATCATTAATAAATAATAATAAATAAATTATATATATATCAAATTATAGACAAAAATCTTAGGCTTTGGGAGTTGTATATAGTGTGTGTTCAGTGTGTGGGTTCTCTGAGAGATCACACACCCATATCTACCCTGACACCATGCTAGACACGTCCTGTCAAAGACTGTTTTAATATTTAATGCGTGTGTGAATACATTACACAAGGAGTCTGATGACAGTTACATCTGCAGCTGTTACACAAACTCATTTACTTCACACTGTGTGTGTGTGTGTGTGTGTGTGTGTGTTCTTAGTGAAACGCATGTTTGAATAATTGAGAGGCAAACATCAGTAAAATACATGCAGGCTCTGAAGATTTACTATAGTCCTGTACACTGTGATCTGCACGTGTGTGGAGTGAAAGATGAGTCGCTGTGTGTCCGACTGACTGTAGGCTATAGTGCGCCACCTGCTGTCTGTCATGCAGCACTGCACAACAAACACAAACCACTGCACTGAGTTTCTTAAATATGATATTAGATATGAATGATTGCTCAAATGCATAGCTGTAATAATCTAGTTTCTGGTTGTGTCTCTGCAGTGTGTGAAGCTCCGCAGCGCGCCGTGTTTTTGCCGTCGGTCATCGTGAAGGAAGGGTTCCTGCAGAAACACAAAGCTGAAGGACCTCAGCTGCTCAAACGCTTCACTTTTAAGAAACGATATTTCTGGCTCAGTTCAGAGTCGCTGTCCTACGCCAAGAGCCCCGACTGGCAGGTCTGACACACACACACACCTGTCTGTCTGACTCTGACTCTTCATCTGTCGCTGTATCTTCATCATTGGCGCTCTGCGTGTGTTTCAGGTTCGCTCCACTATTCCCATCCAGCGTGTGTGTGCGGTGGAGCGAGTGGATGAAAACGCCTTTCAGCTGCAGAACGTCATGCAGGTCATTACACAGGACACGGAGGGACAACTACACACCACATACCTGCAGTGCAAGGTGACAGAAAACACACACTGTGTCACATCACCTGATACAGTCAGACAGATACAGTACACACATTACAGCGTTCCTTGCTACCTACACACTACAGCAGGTGTTGTATGACATATTTAGTATTTAGTGTGCATCAGAACAGAAACAATAAGGTACATGTGTGTGTTTCAGAATGTCAATGAACTCAATCAGTGGCTGTCGGCCATCAGGAAGGTGAGTATTTATAACGAACACATGCTGCCGTCGTTTCATCCAGGAGCTCATCGAGGAAACAAATGGACCTGCTGCCTGCAGCCCGACCGCACAGGTGTGTGTGTGAGATTCACCTGCACATTACACTTAAACAGCACCTCTTCTGCATCTTTACATGTTCAACTGTTGCATAACTTAGTCATGATGTCAAGATCATTAATGTTCGATGTGAGAAGAGATCAGTGTGTTACTCACAGTCCTCTGTGTGTGTGTGTGTGTGTGTGTGTCAGCGTCGGGCTGCAGTCGGACTCATTCTGCCGTGACGCTGGGCGACTGGAGCGACCCGTTAGATCCTGACGCTGAAACGCAGATCGTTTATAAAGAGCTGCTGCAGGGCCGAGACAAACTCAGGTCTGTGTGTGCTGTAATACTGCAAACGTCCAGCAGGTGTCGCTGCTGTCATGACAGAAATCAAAGAGGGACCGGCAATATATCTAGTATAATTAATAAAACATTATTATTATTATACCTTCAATGCACATATACATTAAATGCAATTTAAGCCACTTTGGATAAAAGCATCTGTTAAATGCATAAATGCAAATGTATTATTTATATATACACTACCAGTCAAAAGTTTGGACATGGTAAGATTTTTAATGTTTTTAAAAGAAGTTTCATCTGCTCACCAAGACTGCATTTATTTAATACAGTAAAAACAGTAATATTGTGAAATATTATTACAATTTAAAATAACTGTTTTCTGTTTGAATATATTTTATAAAGTAATTTATTCCTGTGATCAAAGCTGAATTTTCAGCATCATTACTCCAGTCTTCAGTGTCACATGATCCTTCAGAAATCATTCTAATATGATGATCTGCTGCTCAAGAAACATTTATGATTATTATCAATGTTGTAAACAGTTTTTTCAGGATTCCTTGATGAATAGAAAGTTCAAAAGAACAGCGTTTATCTGAAATACAAAGCTTTTGTAACATTATACACTACCGTTCAAAAGTTTGGGGTCAGTAAGAATTTTTATTTTTATTTTTTTTGAAAAGAAATTAAAGAAATTAATACTTTTATTCAGCAAGGATGCATTAAACCGATCAAAAGTGACAGTAAAGACATTTATAATGTTACAAAAGATTATATTTCAAATAAATGCTGTTCTTTTGAACTTTCTATTCATCAAAGAATCCTGAAAAAAAAAATATTGTACACAATAAATGTTTCTTGAGCAGCAGATCATCATATTAGAATGATTTCTGAAGGATCATGTGACACTGAAGACTGGAGTAATGATGCTGAAAATTCAGCTTTGATCACAGGAATAAATTACTTTATAAAATATATTCAAACAGAAAACAGTTATTTTAAATTGTAATAATATTTCACAATATTACTGTTTTTACTGTATTTTTAATTAAATAAATGCAGCCTTGGTGAGCAGACCAAACTTCTTTTAAAAACATTAAAAATCTTACTGACCCCAAACTTTTGACTGGTAGTGTGTATATATATATATATATACATGTAATATAAATATAAATATATCCATTGGCTTGGTGAATGTCATGAAGAAATGTTTTGCCATATTTATTTCACATTACAGTAATGAGGATTTGTGGATTAATTATTCTTAACATGTATATATTATTATAATATTTTGAATAAGTTTTTATTTATATATATATATATATATATATATATATATATATATATAATTTTAAATTTAAAGTTTAAAGTTAAAATTTTGTCATTTTTATTTGTATTTACTATTTAAATATGTCTATATACTGTAGTTTTTATGATTTTTTTCAGTTTTAGTTATTTTAGTACTTCAAGTTAAACTGAATGAAAATTAGTAATGTTGCCTTATTAACTAGCTGAAACTAAATCAGTTTTTTTTTTATAATTTATTTTACATCAGTTAACATTTTTTGTTATGGTTTTTGTTTTAGTTAACTATGACTAAAAAGTCTAAAATTAGGTTTCATTTTTACTGTGCAATATATCATTTTATTTTTGTTATTTATACTTTATTAAATATGATCTTGACATGTTTTGGAGCTTGCTACAGTGATTAATATGAATTTAATAATCACAATCCTCAAAAAAGATCCCATATTAATTAATAACTGCAGTAACTCTTGTACTGTATAGTTACCATGGTAAATCTCTGTAAGAACAACAATCCTCATTGTGCTCTGTTGATTCTGCTGATGTTCGGGACACAGGAAGCAGTACCTGGAGACGCAGGAAATGGAGACGGCTGAACAGGAAGAGACGCCCTCATCAGGTCAGACAAGCCTCATCTCCCACACACACACACACACACACACACCTGTAATGATCTGCTCTATGAGGGCCAAACAAACCCAGTGTAAACGTTAAATCATTTCCTGTGTGTGTCAGTGTCTGCGCAGGGCCGATCTGAGCGCGCTCGTGCCGTGGCCGCTCGTCTGCTGGACGTGGTTCTGGATTTAGAGCGAGCGCATTCGACCTTCCAGAGCCGAGAGCGAGACGAGAGCGGCGCGTTCATCCTGACCTCACAGAGAACATGATGAACGAGGATCTGAACTCGACGCTTCGGCTCCAGCGCTCCAGCAAGAACTCACAGAACTGTACCTTCAAATTATGCAATGTTTCTGAATCAAACTCCAGTTATTGATGAATGTCTGTGGAAACATTTTTATGTATTTGTACTTTGAAGTGTTTTTAATCTCGGTGAATTTTTACTCAGACGTCCAACTGTAGCTTCTGAAATCAGTCTGCATGGCATTATACTAATTAACACACACACACACACACACTCACACACACTCACATAGATACACTGAAAAAAACACTCATTAACACAAACACAACGCACACTCTCACACACAAACAACAAACACACACACTAATTCACTAATCACATAGATACACACTCACTCACAAACACACACACTAATTCACAAACACTCTCTCACACACATTCACAGACACACAAAACACTCACAAACACACATACACTCTCACATAGATACGCTCACTCACAAACACACACTAATTCACAAACACACACACACTCACACAGACACTCGCACACGCACTCACACACAACACAAACACACTCTCACACACACTCGCACACACTCTCTCACACATTCACAGACACATAAACACACACCACTCTCTCACAAACACACACACTCACAAACTCACACACACTCACAGACACTCACACACACTCACACACAACACAAAACACACTCACACACACTCTCTCACACAAACAAACATTCACAGACACAAACACACACAACACACTCTCTCACACACATACACTCTCACATAGATACGCTCACTCACAAACACACACACACACTCACACAGACACTCGTACACACACTCTCTCATACAAACATTCACAGACACACACACACAACACACTCTCACAAACACACATACACTCTCACATAGATACGCACACACTCACACAGACACACGCACTCACACACAACACAAACACACTCTCTCACACACACACTCGCACACACACTCTCTCACACAAACATTCACAGACACACAAACACACATATACTCTCACATAGATACACACACTCATAAACACACACACACACACACACTGGACACTAGAATCTATTGTGCAATTTGGTTTCTGGCTTTTCTTCCATGCAGGTGAACTAGTTCTTGACCAAATGAACTTGATTAATATTGTAATTGTAATATTTTTATATTTGCACACAAAGGATCCATATATCTTGTAATGAACATTTATTGTTTTATGTTTAAAGTGAATTTAAACATCCAGCCATGTTCTAGATTTGCCATTGCTGTGGACACAACCAGGTTACACTGAATCCAGGTTAGGTGTAAAACTGAAACGGGGGCAGCCAATCAGACGCTTGACATCCAGTTGTGCTCTCTGTCATCCACTGCAAAAAATCACTTTCTTCCTCAGTCTTGTTTTCCAGCACAAACATCTAAACATTCTTAAATCAAGATACATTTACTGGAGAAGAGAAATGACTGAAGATATTAAGAGTTGTTTAATGAAAAATGTATCAAAAATTAAGTGTGTTTGTGCTTGAAACAAGAAAAAAATTAACTTAATTCAAAGGGAAAACAAGATTATTTTTCTGACCCCATTGAAAGATATTTTTTCTTATTTTAAGCATACATTTGATACATTTTTCAGTAAACAAGTCTCAATATCTTCAGTCATTTTTCTTCTCCAGTAAGTGTATCTTGATTTAAGAATGATATTTGTGCTGGAAAACGACAAAAATACTGAGGAAAAACCTCATTTTTTGCAGTGTGGAGTGTTTGTTTTTGGTTTAGATGTTTCTTGATCAGTTCTCCGGGTGGTAGTTGGTTCATTTAGGCCAATTCTGGTGGTTTTATTTATTTGTCAAAAAAAATACGACCTGGTTTTCCGAATAATCTTGGCTTTTTAAAGAGGCTTTTCATTGTGCCAAACAGTGTTTTTGGGTTGTGTGAGCATGTGTGTGCAGGAAAACAGCTGAAAATAGTTTATTTGTTTTGTTTTTTGGCCAAATATATATTTAAAACATTTGTTTTCTTGTGCAGTAATTTGCTTTTGTTGGTTTATTTTGGACGGAGAGCATTTGCTGTTGACTATAAAACCCATTTACACAAAACTGTGTGAAACTCTTTGCGTTTCTTTCTCTCAAACACACAATCCAGTCTGACCTCAAATAATTTATACAGTGTTACGTTTATGATTGCATAAAGCTGACATTTAACGTAAGTTCATGAAATTTGACAAAATCAATTTTGATTTGACAGGATTTTGATTTTGCTGAGAATGAAAAATTAAAGTTAGAGCAAAAATCAGCTGTGAATTTCAAGATGCAAATATATATATATATATATATATATATATATATATATATATATATATATATATATTATATATATATATTATATTATTATTTTTATATACACTACCATTCAAAAGTTTGGGGTCATTTTTTTTTTTTTTTTTTTTTTGAAAGAGTCTCTTCTGCTCACCAAGGCTGCATTTATTTGATCAAAAATACAGTAAAAATTGTGAAATATTATTACAATTTAAAATAGCTGTTTTCTATGTGAATATCTGTTAAAATTTAATTTATTCCTGTGATCAAAGCTGAATTTTCAGCATCATTACTCCAGTCTTCAGTGTCACATGATCCTTCAGAAATCATTCTAATATGATGATTTGCTGCTCTAGAAACATTTATGATTATTATCAATGTTGAAAACAGTTCATATTTTTGTGGAAACGGTGATATATTTAATTTTCAGGATTCTTTGCTGAATAGAAAGTTCAAAAGAACAACATTTATTTGAAATAGAATCTTTTGTAACATTATAAATGTCTTTACTGTCACTTTTGACAAATTTAATCTTACAGATCCTAGTTTGAGGTGGTTTTTGAGAAAAACCTAAACACATCAAACACAAATTATTAGTTCTCTTCATAATGATAATGTCTGTACATTACCATCACTTCAGGTCAATATTCACTCATCGCCTCAGCTTTATTTTCAGCTTCGGAGCAAATAACTGCTGACAAAACAGGAGAAATAAAGAGGCACTTAAAGTAAAAGTCCAATGCATCAGCCGCTCGGAGCTTCTCACCATCACTGGACATTAATAACGCTGCCAATAACAATACATCTGAAACAAAAGAGAAGAGAAGGAAGAAGAAAAGAAAGAAAGGAACAAGTCAAATCAATCTCCCTTTGCTCAAGGAGAGGGTTTATTTCACAGGAAACACAGACATGCAACAAGATCATAACAGATTCATTAAGACACGTATCATAAAAGCCCTTTGTATTGTTTCATCAAACAACAATTCGTCTGATATTTGAAATAGATTATCTTGATGTACATGTTAATTCTATTGCCTGTAAGAATCTATGACATGAAGAACAAATCCATGCACTTTTTGTTTGACATCAATTTTTGAATCCATCATGTGAGAGGCCAAATGAAAGAAAGAACTTCCCCCAAAACACACAATATCATCAACCACTTCACCATTTACCAATACCCTTTAAATAAAATCTCTGAGAAGAGCAGGTTTGAGGTTGTGACACACTTAAATGTGTGCCAGCTACAAAATTATTCAGCCGTATTCTCATCAGAAAGCTTATTTCCTTCTGGGAAACTGTCCTACGACGCTATTTCGGTTCCGTCACAAATGCTTTTCATTATAAAACGCTAATGAATCTGGGATGATGACAGATTTGGCTCGAATCAGCAGGTCTTTTTAGGCGCCATATGGTCCGAAATCACCTGACTAATCACCTTCCGCCACAATAAACACACACCAAAAACACACATCTATTCCAAAAGAGTCTTTCACCTGAAAACATCTCATGACCATCATGCAGCTGAGAGGACGACTCAAAACGACCCATCGGCGGAAATATTGTGCATATAGTCAAGTTATTTTGGGATGAGCCATATGGACAGGTGATAAATGATCTAATCAGGCCTAATGAGGGGGGTCTAATTAATTAGTCACCTTTGAAAAGAGCGGCATGCTGGGTAAAAACAAAACATCCACAACACACGCCGCTTACAGAATTGCATAATGCGCCAAAGTCTCTCGTAAAACTCCCTCTTTTTTTTATCCTTTTTCTTTGTAACATCTCTAGAAGAAACGACACGCAGACTATGAGAATGACGAACAACAACAAATTAAAGCTACAGTACCTGTACAAACCATCCAGTTACAAGATCTGAAACATGACATTCAATTTACTTCGACAAAAGTTTCTTTAGTCAGTAGTATTTGGGTTGCTGACGCATCAAACAGTGACAGCAGCGTCCTGCAGCTTAAAACACTTCATCCAAAACTCATTTTAACATTAATTTGTGTGTAATTATTAGGCATATGTTTGTTATGTATAATTATTTGAGCTTTATAATTGAGAGGCTACAAGGATCATTTATTTTTCACACTACAAAATGAAAAAAAAAAAAATCAAATGTGATTCAATTTAGTGCTATCAACTTGATTAATCGTGATTAATCGTATCAAACATAAAAGTTTACATTTACAAACTTTTATGTTGGATGCGATTAATCGATTTATCGCATCCAACATAAAAGTTTGTAAGAGTGTGTGTGTGTGTGTGTACAAACTTTTACCTTAGATGTGGTTAATCGTGATTAATTGATTCGACATCACTGTGATCGCGATTAATCGATTTTGACACCACTTTATCGTGAATTATCATTTTTGACACCACTTTAATCGTGATTAAGCGATTTGACACCATTAAACGTGATTAACTGATTTGACACACTACCTTAACAGTGATTAATCGATTTGACAGCACTGTAATCATGATTAATCGGTTTGACAGCATTCTAATCGTGATTAATCGATTTTGACACCACTTTTATCGCGATTAAGCGACTTGACACCACTTTAATCACGATAAATCAATTCGACACCACTTTAACAGTGATTAATCGATTTGACAGCACTGAAATCTTGATTAATCGATGTGGCAGCATTTTAATCGCGATTAATCGATTTTGACACCACTTTAATCACGATTAAGCGATTTGACACCACTTTAATCACGATTAATCAATTCAACACCACTTTAACAGTGATTAATTGATTTGACAGCACTGTAATCGTGATTAATCGATTTGGCAGCATTTTTATCGCGATTAATCGATTTTGACACCACTTTAATCACGATTAAGCGATTTGACACCACTTTAATCACGATTAATCAATTCGACACCACTTTAACAGTGATTAATTGATTTGACAGCACTGTAATCGTGATTAATCGATTTGGCAGCATTTTAATCGCGATGAATCGATTTCGACAGCACTTTAATCATGATTAAGCGATTCGACACCACTTTAATCACGATTAATCAACCACTTTAACGGCAATTAATCGATTTGACAGCACTAGTTAGACTTCAAATTGTTAAAAAAAATATCAAAAGGTTTATGTCCATGTTTATCGGTCAACAACCCATTTATTATAATCAAGATTTCTTTTTGATGCAAATAGTTTTGTTTTATTAGTAACTGAACACATTTTTGAGGATTATCATCAACTAAAACTAAAATAAAAACATTTTTTGTTAATTTAAATAAAATAAGAGTTAACTGAACATTAAAAAACTTTCAGTTTGAGTTCATTCAGAATTTTGTTTGCAAGGCAACATTTCTCATTTTTGTTTAGTTTAAGAGTACTAAAATGAATAAAACTGAAATAAAAGTTAATAAAACTATATAGGCATATTTAAATAAAAATGGCAAAAATAACTAAAGGTTTGACTAAAATAAAAAGGGAAAATATAAAATAAACATTAATAAAATCTATAACAGTACATTAATAACTGTCAGCTCTTAAAGGGACGTTTCCTTCTCTGACTCAAAGTCAGATTCAACACAAAATGTAGGTTTGTACAGGCTCATTTATATTTGTAAGGAGTTCTCCAGTGATGTCAGACACATGTGAGCAGTGCTTGTATTAATGACAATGTTTAATATTCCCTGCAGATATATAAAGGTACACGACCCATTTGGGTGGGCAAGTTAAAGTCACACAAACAAACCCTTCCCACCGACATCATCGATAGCAACGGCGATCATTGCTTGAACGGCACGACTAATATAAGACGCTCAGAACACGTTAACAGTCCCTGACGTTACTGACAAACTGTCAGATTTGACAAAAAAGCATGTATCAAATATGTACACGTCTGTGTGTGTATGTGTGTGTAGATACATGTAGATGTACACGTACATCGTGTGTAAGTATAAAAATAATTTAAACACTGCAAAGATATAATCACACTCTTACATGTATGTGTGTATATATGTTGACTTCTATATATTGTACTCTATACAGTTCTTTAAAGCATTACAAGACACGAGGATAACTAAAGATGCGAACAGACACAATCAGAGAGTTGCTGCGTTTCAAGGAAGACTGCAGATCTGTGGGCCGTTCACACTGACACCGCTACAATATTATGAAAACGCAAATGTTTTTATGCTTTTATTCAGTAAAAGGTGCATTAAATTGATCAAAAGTGACACTGTAAAAAAGAATTGTTGGTTTAACTTAAATTTGAGTTCATTTAAATTAAAAATTTGAGTTAATACAATGAAAGCGATTGGTTTACTCAACATACACTCAAAATATGTTATCGGAACCACATTAATTACTGAAGTTGAAAATTTTCATGATCATGAAAATAAAGACATTTATAATGTTACAAAAGATTCTATTTTTTATTCATCAAACAATCCTGAAAAATCAAACGTATGACGGTTTCCACAAACATATGAACTGTTTTCAACATTGATAATAATCATAAATGTTTCTTGAGCAGCAGATCAGCTGAATGGATCATGTGACACTGAAGACTGGAGTAATGATGCTGAAAATTCAGCTTTGAATCACAGGAATAAATTCGATTTTACAATATATTGACATGGAAAACAGCTAATTGTAATAATTGTAATAATATTTCACTGCTTTTACTGTATTTGTGATCAAATAAATGCAGGCTCGAAGAGAAATAATAGACTATGGTGCAATTTAAATGGTACTTGCAAACAAATGCACAGATACTTCTGAAAAACTAAAGCTTGTCAGTGTGAACGGTGACTGTAACTCACAGCAGAAATAAATGACGGTTCACAGACCCAGAGGGACGAGAGGAATCGCTCGCCGCTCTGAACGTCACAAACCCGCACGAGATCAGCAGTAAGACACACCGCCCAGGCCGTGATGGATAACACTGGCTGCGCTCGCGTCTCCACGGGCGGCATAATGACTGTGTGTTTCACACACACGTCTCTGGGATCGACTTTAACCTTGAGACGAGTTTGAGTTGTGATTTATCAGCTCCGGCTTTACCAAACACCAGGCCTGTGTTCAGAATACAATGTTAACATACTACTTTTTCTACAGTGTTGTATGTATATGTGAATGTTCTGTGTGCGCTGAATGATGTATGGAATACAGTATCCCACAATGCAGTGTTTCTCAACCTTTTTAACTCAAAGGTCCCACACTCCTTATTTTAATCTATGGGAACTCCTATAGTTTCTGTAAATTGTAAAAAAGCATCTAAATTTCAGGATTCCAGAAGTTTTAGGAGCCAAATGTTCTTCAGGGTTCCTGCTCTTTTTAACGCATGAATTCCTGATTTAAGGATAAGATTTGTTTTATTATTATTATTATCAGTGCTGGGTAGTAACTGATTACATGTAACTCAGATTATGTAATAAGATTCCAAAAATTAAGTACTTTGATTACATTACATTTTAAAAGACTACTGTTACCTTTTTATTGATCACATGAGTACATGTTATTCTCACAAAGGCAGTAAATTGTTCATAATTCATTGTTTCTCTGTACGTTCAGAAGCTCTTCCAGATTTGTGGAATTTCACACACAGATCACTGGTCATGTGACTATCACTGAAAACCCACACATTTGATCACTGGATTTACAGAAATCATCTCACTTCTTAAAATTATTTAAGAATATTAATTGAATCATCATTTAGTGAGTCATTCAACCATGCATTACTGTCTCTGGAAGGCTTTTGTCTTTCAAACACATTAAAAATGTACAAATTCACATCATTTCATATTTGCATGCAATGCAACTTTTTTGTCAGCTGAACCTCTTTGACTTAATATATTTACTTGAAGTAACTCCTGAGATTTTAACTTAACAAGTTAATAAAATTAAGCCAATAAAAATAATAATAAATAAAATGGTTCTCTAATATTGGTTAATGGTCACATGGCATGCAGGTAAACAAAATATATCTTTTTAGTAAGTGTTTTATTGTGATTGTTTTTATTTTAAAATTATTTATTTTAATTTTAAATTTTTATGCTTTTTATTAGAGATGCACCGATATATCGGCCAATAATCGGTTTCAGCCGGAAAAAAAAACAAATTTTCACATTATCGAAATTTAAAAGTTAAGAAATATTAATTTAATCTTCAGAATTTGGTATATTAATTTGAGATACCAGTTATTCTGAAACAAGTTGATGAATTTCAGAATTTAATAATTAAAAATATAATGATTAATTATTAATTATAATGAAATTATTATTAATTTAAAAGAAGGTATAAAAGTCAGAACCCCCAAACTATCAGTATCATTATCGGCAAATATTACTCTGAATAATCGGTAGAGAAATTTAGTATTGGCGCATCTCTACTTTTTATTAAACTCAGGAACCCCAGTCTGGGAAACCCTGATGTAATGTAATATTTAATGCACTTCATGTTGTTGATAACAAACAATGGAATTTATTTTCTTTCTCTTTGTATTTTTATATCAATATGGTACAAGATTATCCTGTTCAATTCATGGTGATAAATGAGTTAGGTCAAAAGTAATCTAAAAGTAATCAGATTACATTATCTTAAATGTGTAATGTAATGAATTACATTACGAGCTACAATTTGTGTCATGTAATTTGTAATCAGTAACTGACTACAATTTGTAAGTAATCTGCCCAGCACTGATTATTATTATTAATTTTACCTACAATTTTTTAAATATTTTAGAGCTTGGCATAGCTAGTAAAATGTATATTTATTGTAAAAATGCCCAAGGAGCTTTAAGATTTTATTAATTTACATATTCTTTTTAAGGAACAGAAATCACAAATGAGGCTTCCTCATGTTATTTTAGTATCATTGCAATTTTTTTTTTTAAAAAGTACTAAAGTTTTTTTAATATGTGTGTATATATATAAAACAGTTCTTGACTTAAAATGAGAAATAACTTGATTTTTAGCTGTTTTAGCTCATTTTAATGCTTGTTTTAGCTTAGTTTTGTCATATATTAAATCATTTAAGTCATCTCACGGCCCCCTAGTGGTTGAGAACAACTGCAATATGCTCAACTTGATTTCTAGTGACAAATGAACTAGAAATGCCAGCCACAATTTGGATTATTTTGACAATATGTGGTTTTAAAACATTTATCCTGGAATAACGCCTACATTTATTTTTAAAAATTCTGAATACAACATAACCAGTGTGCAGTACTCTAGTAAAGTAGTATGCTAGTATTCCATCCCAAACACAGCAAAGGACCACAAACAAACCCGTCTGCAAGCACTCTCAGATTTATGACATAAAAGAGAAACAAAGCAAGATAGAATATGAATCATTGCATATTTCAAGAAAACATCCTATTCATCTTATTCACTCTAAATATTAAACTGCACACAGAAGGATCCTCAAATCTCAGTTCGCTCCGCTAGTTGCTCTGAAGTTCAAAAGTAGCACACGAGCCGAAGAGCTGAATGTTTTGAAGTGCACATATTTTATGCAGCGGTTGCACAAACATCAGAAACAGCCTCGCGGATCCATCTACACAAATATCCCTACAAACGCCAACAACTACAGGCCTCCTTTAATTATATATACGGAGGCCAAACCGATAATGTTTCAAAGAATCCAGGCAGAAAACACCAGGAAAACCATCCGTGTCTGAAAGTGATGCAAAAACAACAACATGGAAACACAAATTCTCCATGTTGACCAATGGAAATAACAGATATTGGGTGCAACGGTTGACCGATATATCGGGAAACCCGATTATTATTCATCTGATATCTGGTGATTTTGTGATTATCAGCATCAGAGGTGTTAACTTAGCATAAAATAAGCATTTGTGTCATTTTAAAAAGCGTTAAATCGTCATGTGCCATCTGTAGAGGCATCGGCCAATATCGGTCAACCACAAATGTGTGTATATACAACCACCACATGCACTTGGGTCTGAGCCCAGCTGCATTATGGGTAGCCTCAAAAAAGAACAAGATAGAGAGAGATAGAGAAAGCTGTGACTGTTGTTTTCTTCGCTCCATCATCCACTCGGACTGACTCGGGGTCAGCGAGGACCGTCGCTCCCTGTTCAAGCCGCCGCTGAGAGGTCAAAGGTCTCTCCAGCGGTCAGAAACGCCTCAGAATGAGGTGTGTGTGCAGTGTGTGCCCCGCAGCGGACCGACCCGCACCGCCTCAGTCCTTCAGGTTGTCCTCGCCGACGCCCTGAGCGGACAGTTCTCTCATCACGTTGTCCAGGTAGTTGGGGTCGGGGTAGCCGTGGCCGGTCAGGTTGGAGCCGAACTCAGTCTTGTGGTGAATCTCGTTCCACACGACCGTGTCCGACTCTCCCGTGGTGCTGGACGTCCCGATGGTGAAGATCAGACGACGGTCCCACGCCATGATTAGCAACTTCAACACCTTCAAGAAAGACAATATTCAGTCAATTCAGCTTCATGAGAACAACATTTGAACATCGACAGTGAATTAAATCAACACAGAACTGAATAGAGAATACATGGGTCAATGACATGACGGGTCATTTTTTTTGTCCAAAGGCCTTAATAATAATAATAAACAAAGATATGACATCAAAAGTATGTAAGGTAGTACAACTAGATCTCTTTTATTGAATCCAAAAGGTTTTAATTATATTTTGCTACATATGAAGGGAAGATTTCATGGTTGAAGATTTTGAAGTGTCAGAAGGTCATTTGGTTTAACTGGACTCCAATACAGCCATTTCATTTGTGATTAAAATATGTAATAAATGAATATATTTTTTATTTTATAACATCATATATCAACATAGTGCAAAATGGTATTAAAATTATGTGTAGAAGTCGTTGCTTTGATATGAGAAAAAATGTCCGGAAAAATGAATTTTTAATTGATGTCATTCGGAGTAACCAATAAAAAGGGACCGTTTTGGATCAAGTCATGCGGTCAGTATCATGTGACAGGATGTGACATCATTCAGACACCTGCAAAGGACCACATGGTTATGAATCAAAGTAACTAACTCTCTTTTAACTATTTGAAAAATTCATGTTTTCACTTGTTCATACACATGTCCCGAAACATCAGGTCATTCGGTACAACCGCTATAAAACATGGAAAATGTTGTAATATTTAAAAAACTTGTACTAAATATAAAATGTTTCATTGTACTTTTGCTAGCTAGCTAGATATCAGCCTGTTAGCATTGTTTGAAAATATCGTCATTCGGTATAACCAAAAGCGTCATTCGGTAAAACCGAGATTTTGGTTAAACCGAATGACTTTTTGGTGACAAATTTTGTCCATCTTGTAAAAAATGACAAAAGCAGTGTTAATTGATTATAAAAAAATACATAATCTCATTGTTAAAGCTTAATAAAACTGCAAAATTAATTATATCCCCATAATGTTTTTGTTTTTTTTACACTTTTAAAAACGTTATTTGTCAATGACCCACATACAGAAATATTGAGTAAAATAGTCTACATTCACAATTTTTGGTGTTTTTGAAAAAAAATTAATACTTTTATTCATCAAGGACACATTAAATTGCTCAAAAGTGACACTAACAACATTTATAATGTTACAAAAGACTCTCTTTTAAATAAATGCTGTTCTTTTGAACGATCAAAGAATCGTGAAAAATAAAATGTATTAGTTTCCACAAAAATATGAACTGTTTTCAACATTGATAATAATCATAAATGTTTCTTGAGCAGCAGATCAGCATATTAGAATGATTTCTGAAGGATCATGTGACACTGAAGACTGGAGTAATGATGCTGAAAATTCAGCTTTGATCGCTGGATATAAATCACAGCTATTATAGCTATTATAAATTGTAATAATATTTCACAATTTTTAAACTAATAAAATCCTTGCAAAACATTAAAACATCTTAATGATTCCCAATTTCTGAATAACAGTACATGATGGTTGGCAGCTCACTATGGTGTTGCAACAGAACTACTTATTAAAAAATAAATAAAATGCATTAATTCCATTTTTTATATTTTCATATAGTCTTGAAAAACAACAGTAAAAATAATGTCCTAAAGTTTTAACCACAGTGATATGATTCACATCAGATCTTGAATCTCACCTTCCGGCCTTTCTCGTTGTCCGGTAAGTAGCAGTGTCGAGGAAATCCCCGCGCGCTGTACTTTTTCCCAGGGTTGGGATGCTCCATGGTCTGGATGAAACACACAGAAACACAGCCGGTCACACTTCACACGCCACTCGCTCAATTAGCGCGCAGCAGAGAGGAAGAGGCTAACGATGCCCTGAGGACTCGTCAGCGCGTGTGCTGTTCTTCAGAGAACAGAAGATCTCTCTGATCACATCACAGCTTCACATGTGCAGATCAAAGGCATACGCAGCAGAAATCCATTACTGCAGTGAATGAAGCATTATACTCCATCCCTCTCATCTCATACAACACCAGCGCATGCCTTCACAGGAATACAGCCTGTGGCGTGAATATTAATGAGGATTTATCACGGAAAAAAGGATTTTCTTGCTCTTTTGAAATAGTTTGATGTGACGTGCTTGAACTGTCACAACCTCAAATTGTTTATTAATGGTGTTTATTATATAATTATTGCTACCAGAAGGTCATTCACATACAGAAGTCTTAAAGGTGCAGTAACACAAGTACTTGTCAGTGTCAGAGAGACGGTGGAAAATTCACGTAAAGCTAAATTATAACTGTTTTGGTGCAAGAATTCTTTCATAATACTGTAGGGGAACAGGGTTAGTTAAATAAAACTAAAACTTAATCCATAAAAAAGTCATTTTTGTTACTTGAGATAAAATAAAAATAACTGAAACAATTAAATAATAAACAAAAGTTAAACTTATTTTATTTCAGCTAGTCGCCAAAGCAACATCTCTCATTTTCATTTAGTTTAACTTGTTCTAAAATAACTAAAAGTTAAATAAAAATTATTAAAAACTATAGTAGACATATTAAAAAAAAAACAACTACTAAAAAAAAAACACAACAAAAGTTACTAAAAATTAACAATGAAAAAAAATAATAATTAAAAAAATATATGTATACACACACAATTTTAGTATATATACATATATACACACTACTGTTTAAAAGTTTTTTTAAAAGAAATGAATACTATATTCAGCAAGGATGCATTAAATTGATCAAATTAACAATAAAAACATTTATAGTTTAACTTGATGTTGTAAAATAACTAAAACTTAAATAAATATTAGACATATTTAAAAAAAACTAGTAAAAACAAACTCACACAACAAAATTACTAAGAAAAACAATTACAATGAAAATGTAAAAAAATAATTATATATATTTTAATATATATATATTTAAATTTTTTTTAGTAATTTAAAAAATATATATACTGAAGTCTTTTATGTTTATATATTTTTTATTTATTTTATTTCAGTTTTTAGTTTTTGTTATTTTAGTACATCAAATTAAACTAAATGATAATAAGAAACGCTCTTTTGGCAAATAGCTGAAATAAAATAAGTTACATTTTTTTTTTCATTATTTTAATTAATTTACTATAACTATAGTAAAACAGTAAAGACGTTTATAATGTTACAAAAGATTCTATTTCAAATAAATGCTGTTCTTTAGAACTTTCTATTCATCAAAGAATCCTGAAAAAAAAAAAGTTTCCACAAAAATATGAACTGTTTTCAACATAATCATAAATGTTTCTTGATCATCAAATCAGCATATTAGAATGATTTCTGAAGGATCATGTGACACTGAAGACTGGAGTAATGATGCTGAAAATTCAGCTTTGATCACAGGAATAAATTACATTTTAAAATATATTCAAACAGAAAACAGTTATTTTACATTGTAAAAATATTTCACTATTTTTACTGTATTTTTGATCAGCCTTGAAGAGCACAAGAGACTTTCAAAACATTAAACAACTTTACCAACTCCAAACTTCTAAACAGTAGTCTCAATGATACTAAAATAACTGGCATAAAAATACATTTTGTGCCATGATGATGATGATAATATTATGGATGGAAGATTTTTTATCAAGTTAATCTGGTGACGTGGGAGCTCAGAAAGCGAGTGGGAGGCCGATCATGAGCTCCGCTATTGTCCCCATTGAGCAGAAAATCCCCACTCAGCCACTTCCTGTCTCACATATGGCAAAACACAGTGAAAACACAGTGACCATAAGCCACAAGCCCACAGGTCATTCTGCAGAAACAGCTTGACATATTAAATATTGGTGCAAAGCATTTCTCTACAAAAACTGGGCCAAAGAACAAATGCTCCAGTTTCTACAAATGTGTCCCTCATTAACATTTGAGTCAATAATTATATCCGACACCAACTTTTACTATGTATGTTTTGAATCGTACAGAATACAGTAAAGTTACTGGATTTTTGTTGTTTTGTTATTTGTTTATGACAGTGTCTTCTTTGTCCTGTTCCTACTCTTCGTCTCCTCGCTGTATTAGCAAACAAGCATAATTTGATAAAAACAAAAAATATAAAAAGTTTTTATTCTCTCTATATATCTTTTTACATTTTAGTTGACATATTGTATTATTAAAAAGACGCTTCAACCCTGTTACCATCATACTAAAATGAAATAAAATAAAATAAACATGAAATAAAACCACTTATATACATCTTGTACAGAGTTAAGCTGTTTACTTGAATGTTAAATAATGTTAAAATAACGCAGGCTACTACATAAATATCAGCATTAAAAATGATCTTTTAAATAAGAATCTTATTCTTAAATCTTAGAAATCACTTTTTTTTTTTTTAGAATCACTGCAAGAAATGATGTTCATGTCTTGTTTTCCAGCACAAATATCTAAACATTCTTAAAGGGGTCATGAATCAAGAAATCAGCTTTTCCTTGAGCTTTTACTATATAAGAGTTCATTGTACTATAAGAATATCCTGTAAGTTTCAGAACTGAAAATTTCCTTGTTAGTCCAATAAAAGCTTTTATTGACACCAGACCCAGAGAACGACTGATCCTGGAATGTGATTATAGATAGGTGAAACTCCGCCTCCACAGAAGAAATCAACACCTACTTCATCATTACAACATTAGCCCCGCCCACTGGTGTGTTAGTGAGATGAGGAGGAGAGAAGAGCGATACAGGACTAAAATAACATTACCTTTCAAAGGATCCTAATGCTAGGAATATTTATTTTCAACAATGTGAATGTCTCAGTTGAGCTTTATTTATTTGTATTCGGTTCATTTCACTGTGGATTCTTTGGTAAATCAATCGCATTTCGGCATTATCAGACTTTTACGATATGGACTCGACAGTAATGCAACAACATGTGAGTAACTGTGTTAATTCTAATGCCTGATCTGATATTAATGATTCATGTACAGTCAGATGATCTTTGTGTGTCAGTGAATCAAACCAGTGACTAAACGCTCAACTAAACGCTCAACAGTGACTAAACACTTTCTATGTGATTAAATTATACATAGAAAGAGATCAGAAAACGCTCCCTTTACCATCGCTGGAGCTGTCAATCAAACAGAGCGAGTTTATCAGTGACTGAGTTCTGGACTCGCGCCAAAACTCCCGTTTTATTCGACAAATCTTTTATTTACATCGAGTTTGCACTGTTAGTTATGATGAAAGCATCTGTTAGTGTGCAGAAATTGAGTTTTAATGATGAGATCACTTTTCATGAGCTCAAAAACATGTCTGTGATCGACTACAATGTTCATCACTGCAACCTTTCATGCCACGATCTACATATAATGCTTTTCACGATTAGTTAACCTTGAGAGCTGTAATAGTAAAAACATGCTAAAGTTTTCGAGAGAGTAATACTGAGCTATTTCATATGCAAAGATATCAGCCAATCACAGCAGTGGGTGTTTACACTGAAGTCTCACAGAGACACGCCCCTTAAAACAGAGCGCTCAAATCAGAGGCTAAAATCAGGGAAGGAAAAATGCCTTTTATTTCTAAATGATGACAGTTTTTGATGTAAAAATCATATTAACATTATAAGTGCACCCCAGGAAACATTATAAAACAATAAAACAATGCAGTTCATGACCCCTTTAAATCAAGATACATTTACTGGAGAAGCAAAATGACTGAAGATATTAAGACTTGTTTAATGAAAAAAATAATCAAAAATATCCGTAAAACAAGAACAAATATCCGCTAATGGGGTCAGAAAAATTAACTTAATTCAAAGTGATTATTTTTCTGACTCCATTGGCAGATATTTGTTCTTGTTTTAAGCACGACTCACTTTTTTTTCAGTAAACAACACTTAATATCTTCAGTCATTTTGCTTCTCCAGTAAATGTATCTCGATTTAAGAATGTTTAGATATTTGTGCTGGAAAACAACACATTTTTCGCAGTGTTGATAAGGAAAAGACACTGAATATACCTGTATTCCAGCGGGAATGTCATAGACGATACGGATAGTCTTGTTGTCGGAGTGTCCAGGCAGAGAATGAGGAATGACGTGGTACTCCATCTTCCCAGGGGGCTGTGTGCCGGTTTTCTCCCCGTAGATGGCCTTACAGGTGGGACACTGCAGACTGCCGTCCTGAAACACACATGAGCGACATTCAACCACAACAACACATGAAGAAGACTCCAGAGACTGCAGTACTATCACACCAATATTTCTGCAAATAAACTGTCATAATATTGTGACTGATCTTGGAACTGGTTTGGTTAAAGACTAAGAACTTGTTACTGAAGAAAATACAGAGTGATATGATCAGAGTCTTCTCAGGTTCTGACCTTATTGCCGTTGTTGTACATGGCCACCAGACACAGGAGATGGTACATGTGACCACACTTTCCCAGTTTGCCGACCAGCTCAGGTTTGATGCCCTTGTAGTTCAGCACTCCCTCGTATCCGGACGCCGTGGCCAGTCTCTCCATGCAGATGGTGCAGTCCTGACGGATATCAACAATGAGTAACACCGACAGACATCTGCTGCCTCAGTCATTAGCTCTGCTAGTAAACAAGACAACGCTCTGCTGGTCACATGAGGCTCATAAATCACATGTGTGCAGGAATCACCTCATCTGGGGCCGTTCTGACTTTCTCTGTGTACCGTCGAACCACATCCTCTGGGTTTTTACCTGAAGAAAGAGATGAAACAAACAAATGATTTAGATCCCAATCACACAGACTGTGGGCTCGTGTCGTGTGTTTGTGTAGTGCTTGATCTTGATATCTGCACGCTTTTTTAATTTATGCCTTTTTGTTAAAACTATTCATAATTTGCTTACTTGCATAAATAAAATATAATAAAAATAAAATAAATTCATAATTTGTCTTTTTGTTAAAATCATTTATTTCTTATTTTACTTGCATGTTAAAATAAAATAAAATAAATAAATAAAACCATTTCTATATGCTTTTGTACAGAGTTAAGCTGTTAAAATGTTCAAATAAAAAAAATAAAAAAATACTAATATATGAAAAATATACAAAAATTACATTAAAAATAAATTAAAATAACTATTCATAATTAATTCAGAATTTATGTATTTTTGTTAAAAAACATAAATTGGTTCTTATTTTATGTGCATGTTAAATAAAATAAAATAAAACCATTTCTATATGCTTTTGTACAGAGTTAAGCTGTTAAAATGTTCAAATAAAACAAAACATAAAAAAATAAAAAATACTAATACATGAAAAATATACAAAAATATAATGAAAAAATAAAATAAAATAATTATTTATAATTAATTAATAATTATATGTATTTTTGTTAAAAATCATTAATTGGTTCTTATTTTATTTGCATCTTATTTAAAATAAAATAAAATAAAATAATAAATAAAACTAAAAAATAAAATAAAAGAAAAAAAATAAAAGAATGCTAATATGAAAATTATACAAAAATAAAATAAAAAATACACAATACATAAAAAAATAATAAAATAAAATAAAACATACAAAATAAAAAATAATGTATAATAAAAAATTAATTATTTCTATACACCTTTGTTAAGCTGTTTACTTGAATGTTAAAAAAAATAAATAAATAAAAATAAAATAGAATAAAAAAAATAATAATAAAATAAAATAAATATATTGAGCTCCAGTTGATGTGGACTTGATGTACACTACCAGTCAAAAGTTTGGAATCTGTAAGATTTTTAATGTTTTTAAAAGAAGTTTGGTCTGCTCACCAAGGTTGCATTTATTTAATTAAAAATACAGTAAAAACAGTAATATTGTGAAATATTATTACAATTTAAAATAACTGTTTTCTGTTTGAATATATTTTATAATAATTATTATAATAATTCCTTGATGAATAGAAAGTTCAAAAGAACAGCATTCATCTGAAACACAAAGCTTTTGTAACATTATACACTACCGTTCAAAAGTTTGGGGTCAGTAAGAATTTTTATTTTTATTTTTTTGAAAAGAAATTAAAGAAATTAATACTTTTATTCAGCAAGGATGCATTAAATCGATCAAAAGTGACAGTAAAGACATTTATAATGTTACAAATGATTGTATTTCAAATAAATGCTGTTCTTTTCAACTTTCTATTCATCAAAGAATCCTGAAAAAAAAAAATATTGTACACAATAAATGTTTCTTGAGCAGCAGATCATCATATTAGAATGATTTCTGAAGGATCATGTGACACTGAAGACTGGAGTAATGATGCTGAAAATTCAGCTTTGATCACAGGATATAAAATATATTCAAACAGAAAACAGTTATTTTAAATTGTAATAATATTTCAGTGTTTTTACTGTATTTTTAATTAAATAAATGCAGCCTTGGTGAGCAGACCAAACTTCTTTTAAAAACATTAAAAATCTTACCGTGTCCAAACTTTTGACCGGTAGTGTATATTTGACAGGGGCGATACAGAATAACATCACTGTGCAGTTCTAGATAAGAGATGCTCTATAAATATGCTTCTAGTTAACAGCATTTGTCACTGGTCAGGCTTTCACTAAGAACTTCAGAAATATAAGATGGCAGACAGAAGCACGTGTGTTTATTTGGCGTCATATGACTGCAGAAAACCAAAGACAAACTCCAGCTTCTTTTTTTACACTGCTAGTGTTTCTACTTTACTTATTAATCCTTTTTACATTAAAAGATGCTAAAGAGAAGATCTGCCATATTTATTTAACAAATGCAGTCTTTAAACTATAGTCACACAGTGTGCTTCAGTGTTTTTTCCTCAAAGCGCCTTTATTCTCGTGACCTTTAGCGCAGGAACACACACCTGCTGTCACACTTTCAGTACACTATTGATTCCTGCTACTTGATTTTTGCAGGAACGGCAGCGCAATAGCAAATATAAGTGTGTCGAGCAGATCTTTGCTAACATGGCTGAGATGTTGTAACGCAGTTGTGTAAGAGAAACCTTGTCACTTTCCGTTGTTGCTTGTTTCACACTCTGTGTGTAAAGTCTGTTCTGCTCACATCAGCAAAAAAGTGAGACAGAGAATCAATTGCAAGATAAACACACACACACACACACGCGGCCTCTGCTGCCTGACCTTTACGGAGGTGTTTTTTCTTAGTTTTGCGTCGGATGCTGTTGATTCCCGGCACTGGTTTCAGGTCGCTCTTGCTGACCGGCGGTGGATGTAGGATGGGTTTAGGGGCTCGAGTCAAACACACGGGGAGTCCGGCAGCGCACATGAGGATACCTGTGATACCTGACACAAACACACACATATGATTTACATGCTTTCATTTATGCTATATATGTAAAGGTTTTTTATACCATGCCACTAAAGCAGTTTTGTATCTGATAAAACTTTTTCTTAATTTATGTATTTTTAAAAAAATCATTCATTGGAACTTGTTTTACTTGCATGTTAAAATACAATTTAATAAAATAAAAATTAAAAACAATTTCCATACACCTTGGTACAAAGTTAAGCTGCTAATAAATAATTGAATATACCTGTAATTAAATTAAAACAAACAAAAAATAATTTCTATACACCTTGGTACAGCTGTTTACTTAAAAAAATATTAAATAACATAAAACTATTTTTGTATAATTTTGTAGGGAGCTAAACTGTTTACTTTTGTAAAAAATAAATAAATAAATAAAACAAACAATTTTTATATAGCTTTGTACAGAGTTAAGCTAAATTAAATTAAATTAAATTCTATACACATTGGTACAGAGTTAAGCTGTTTAGTTAAAAAAAATATATAAAATTAAATAATAAAACTATTTTTATATACTTTTGTACAGTTAAGCTGTTTTCTTGCAAAATAAAATAAAAATTATAAAATAAAATGAACAGTTTTTTATTTATCTTTGTACAGAGTTAAGCTGTTTACTTGCAAAATAAAATAAAATAAAAATTATAAAATAAAATATTTTTTTTTTATCATTTTTGTACAGTTAGGCTGTTTACTTGCAAAGTAAAATAAAAATAATACAATTTTCATATACCTTTCTAGAGTTAAGCTGTTAACTTGCTAAATAAAAAAAATAAATAAAATAAACTATTTTAAGCTGTTTACTTGCAAAATATTTTTTTTTAAATTGTTGTATATTGTTGTACAGAGTTGCAAAATAAAATAAACTGAGATAAAAACAATAAAATAAAAATAAAACAATTGTCATATACCTAAAGATAAGCTGTTTACTTGCAAAAATAAAATAAAATTAAAATGAATAAAATAAAATAAATATACCTTTATACAGAGTTAACCTGTTTACTTGCAGAATCAATTAAAATATTAAAATAAAGTTGTTGTTTTACTAAACTAATTTAAAATTGAACTAGATTTGAGCACCTGCTAAGGCAGGATGGACGGGTCCTGATCCAGTGAGGTTCTTCACAGGAAGTGCAGGAACCCTGAAAATGACAGACATCAACACAGTCAATGATCCATTTTAACTCAAACATTTGCAGCTGATAAACGTCCAAAACACCAGAGTGAATACAGCCTAAAACTCACAACCTTCCTCATCTGTTCATACCAGTGGAACCGTCCAATCAAATTAAGCTCTGAATGAACCAATCAGTATCCAGTGACAAACACTGAAGCCATCAGATCACACATGTAAACACAAGGCTAAAGATGTAAAGCTCATGTTAATCTGAACATCATCTTAATTACATCAGCAGGTGGAAGAAGCATCAGCTGATCGGATCACATGAGGAACAAAAACTAATTAATAAAGAACAGAAAATGAGACTTTCATCCCCGAGGAGAGAAGATCAGCCTATCCAGCACATAAACAGGCATTAATCTCAAATCAAGTGTTTCATCAGGAGAATCACACTGTTGTTCACTTAAAAGCCCTGATAGTTTCAGCCACACGACCGAGAAATGAAACCAGATAGAGAGCGATGATGATAATGATGATGTAGTTCAGATGCTGCATTTATAGATCAAATATGATTAGAAAGTGAAACTAGTTTTTATTTTTTATTGTGTCTGAAATAAATTCTATTCTAGGATGCAAGGAAAATAAAATAAAATAAAATAAAACAGAATAAAAGGAGAGAAAGAATGAACAAGACAGAAAATAATAAAATAATAAAATAAAATTAGCCTATTGGTTATCTAATAAATGGAATTATTACATAACTCAATGAATTAATAAAAAAATAAATAAAATGATTCTGCTCCACTGGCCTATACATTGAGATGAATAATTAAGATGTTTGAAATGTACATCTGATAAATGGATTACAGAACTCAAAAAAAAAAAAAAAAAAAAAAAAAAAAACTTTGCACAGAGTTAAGCTGTTTACCTGCATGTTAAACATGTGCATATTAAACAACATAAAACTATTTCTATACACCTTCATACAGATTTAAGCTGTTTCCTTGGAGTAAAATAGAGCATCTCATAACAATACGCATCAGGAAACGGTCACGCTCGTCTCGTTTCATGTGTTAGCTCTCGTCTGTTATAGATCTCAAACTCTTTCTGGTTTCCACATGCAGCGAGTCAAAGCCCTGCTGCCCTGATCGAGCCACCGAACCAACATGAGAGCGATCCTACCGTCTGTCCTCCTCTGAGTCTCCATCCGACTCCATCATCTCTCCTGCTCTCCTTAAACACTAAACAACACCAACTTCCTCTTCTGGTCTCACACACACTCACTCTCACAGGAAATGAAACAGGAAGTCAGTCGCTGAGTTGATTTGAATTCTGAAGCCTGTTAGTGTTCATTTAAGCCAAAAATAAAATAACCCTGAACTAGATCAGATGTTCTAAAGCTCTTTAGAAAATGAATCTGCTTCAAATACCCTTACGAAAAGTACTTTACCATGGTACTAAATGATTAACAGATATATCTGAATTACACCATGTAACACTACTAATTATACATTGGTCTCTATTTGTAATTGAAGGGATGTCAATGGCACCAAACTATGAATTCAGATTGAATAATTCTGCTCAACTGGCCTATTGATTACATTATTATGAATAATGAAGATGTTTTAAATGTACATCTGATTCATGGAATTATTCAATAATAACTCAATGAATTATAACGTGACAAGGCATAACATAACATAACATAACAAGACATTACATAACATAACATAACAACATAACAACAACATAACATGACAAGACAACATAACACAACACAACATAACATAACATAACATAACATAACAAGACATTACATAACATAACATAACAACATAACAACAACATAACATGACAAGACAACATAACACAACACAACATAACATAACATAACATAACAAGACATTACATAACATAACATAACAACATAACAACAACATAACATGACAAGACAACATAACACAACACAACATAACATAACATAACATAACAAGACATAACATAACATAACATAACATAAGACATAACATAACATGACAAGACAAGACAACATTAAATGACAAGACATAACATGACACGACACGACATAAGACAAAACATTAAATGACAAGACATAACAGGACATGACATAATGTAACATGACAAGACAACATAACAGGCTAACATAACAATGACAAGACATAACATAACGTAACATGACAAGACATAACATGACACGACACGACACAACATAAGACATAACATAACATGACAAGACATAACAGGACAGGACAGGACAGGACAGGACATGACATGACAAGACTAGACAAAACAAGACATAATGTAACATGACAAGACATAACATAACATGACAACATAACAGGCTAACATAACAATGACAAGACATAACATGACACGACACGACATAAGACATAACATAACATGACAAGACAACATTAAATGACAAGACATAACATAACAACATAACATAACAAGACATAACAAGACATAACATGACATAACAGGACATAACATGACATAACATGACAAGACATAATGTAACATGACCAGACAACATTAAATGACATGACAGGACATAACATAACATGACAAGACATAACATGACACGACACGACACGACACGACACGACATGACATAACATAAGACATAACATAACACAATATGACAAGATATAACAAGACATAACATAACATGACAAGACATAAAATAATGTAACATGACAAGACATAACATAACATAACATGACAAGACATAACATGACAAGACATAAAATAATGTAACATGACAAGACATAACATAACTTAACATAAGACATAACATAAGACATAACATAACATGTCATTTAATGTTATGTCTTGTCATGTTAAGACATAACAACATGACAAGACAATATAATGTAACATGACAAGACAACATTAAATGACAAGACATAACAACATGACATGACAAGACATAACATGACAAGACATAACATGACACAGCATGACATGACATAACACGACGACACGACATGACATGACATAACACGACGACACGACATGACATGACATGACATAACATAAGACATAACAACATAACAAGACATAAGACATAACATGACAAGACATACCATTAAATGACAAGACATAACAAGACATAAGACATAACATGACAAGACATAACATAACAGAACATAACAGCATGACAAGACAAGACATAACATAACATAAAATGACAAGACATAACATAACAACATAACATAACATGACAGGACATAACAGCATGACAAGACAAGACATAACATAACATAAAATGACAAGACATAACATAACAACATAACATAACATGACAGGACATGACATGACATTAAATGACAAGACATAACATAACATGACAAGACAAGACATAACAGAACATAACAGAACATAACAACATAACATGACAAGACAAGACATAACATAACATGACAAGACATAACATAACATGACAAGACATAACATAACAACATAACATAACATAACATAACATGACAGGACATGACAGGACATAACATTAAATGACAAGACATAACATAACATAACATAACATAACATGACATATAACAACATGACAGGACATAACATAATGTAACATTACAAGACATAACAACAACATAACATGACAGGACAACATAACAACAACAACAACAACATGACAAGACATAACATGACAGGATATAACATAACATGACAAGACATTAAATGACAAGACATAACAACATGACAACATAACAGGCTAACATAACATAACGACAAGACATAACATAACGTAACATGACATGACATAACATGACAAGACATAACATATAACATAACAAAAATGATTACATTATTATGAATAATGAAGATGTTTGAAATGTACATGGAAATTAAAATTAATTTAATTTAATTTAATTTAATATGCCAGACAATATGTCAGATTGGTCTCACTTTAATTTTTAATTTCAAAATAAAAACATTCATTACTGTGCAAAACTAAATAAATTACTGTATCCACAAAGCTCACATTAACGAATAAACATGCAACATTAAATAAATGCACAGATCACTGACAAATAATAAATAATTTACTGACTTCTGCAGTCAAGAGGAAAACTGGAATATGGTGTTTCGGTGAAAGTACTTTAGATCCTGTACCATGGTAAGTTTGTTCAAGTGGTTTTGGGCATCAGAATCTGTCAGACTCTGCCCTCTAGTGGTGGTGCAAAATCACACCAGTAATCAGACTCAGTAATGCAACACAACTTCCTTCTGTCTGAACTGTGTGTGGAGGCGCTGCTGTACGTGTGATGCTCAAAACATCAAAACCAGAAGCGTTTCTAGCCTTTCATCATCAGAAAAAAAAACTGTCCCCGTATTTTGATACTTTTCTTTTTATACTGTTACTAATATGGAATATAAAGTCTTTCACAAGCTGATGTGCAATAAAGATCTGGTTCAATGCTGACAAATGATAGAAGACATTTCCAAGTTGTGTTTCCTAAAAGGGATTGAAGGTAAATATCACCTCATCTGACGCTCTTTTTGTTTTCTGATTTCTGGTACTATGTAACCACTAGAAACGATTCAGTGCGTGAGTGAACTGTCCGAATGAATCAAACTGAATCACAAACAATTCCATGCCTTGTGCAAAGCCGTGTGTGTGTGTGTGTGTGTGTGTGTTTGACTGAATCACCGTCACAGTACAACAGGACACTATTGATTATTCCCCGTTCAAGACAATCAATCTCTAATGAATATGAAAAGCATCACTAAACAAAGAAAATAATGATTGTCAGAAAGGATTTATCAGGGGTTTGTGATGCAGTAAAAAGGGTCAAAATAGTTTTAGATATTGAAACCTGTTAAAACAGCGAATTGTTAGCCAGACCTCACTATTTAAGTGGTAGTGAATAAAAAAATGTAATTGTCTAGGAGATTAATGAGAGATCCTCACTCTTTGAGTCTGTACTTGTGTTCATGTCACACAATGAGAGATCGACGGTGATTTGTGCACGTGATGCTTGTTTATCTCACGCTATCTGCTTGAGTGTGTGTGTGTTTGTTTATGCACATGCACAGGCAGTGTTACACACGTGTGTGTGTGTGTGTGTGTGTGTGTGTGTGTGTGTGTGTGTGTGTGTGTGTGTGTGAACCACGCTCATCCTGTGTGTGGAACCGCTCGCCTGGGAACAAAGCAAACTCATCTGCCTTTACACTGTTTTTCTTTCTGTCTCTCTCCGTTTCTGCACTGCTCTCTGTGATTCTGCTGAAGTGTGTTTGTGGTTTCAGAAATGTGGTTTCATCGTCACTTCATATTTCCTAGGATTTACACCCCTTCATTAGATGCTTTACTGTGTGTGTGTGTGTGTGTGTGTGTTTCTCTGCTGAGGCTCCGTTTTGCCTTGATCCATTATTCATCTTCCCCCTGTGTATTCACACACACACACACACACACACACACTTGCATGCGGTTTAACTCGACCAAAGACACACTCAAACTATGATTTTCACACGCTCGGAGGAAAGGACAGGATTTACAGATGCATTACAGCAGCACTGTGTGTGTGTGTGTGTGTGTGAGAGAGAGAGAGTGTGTGTGTAAGTGTGTGCGCGCATGTGTGTGTGTGTGAGTTAGTGAGTGTGTGTGTTTGTGTGTGTGTTTGTGACATATCAGGACACAAATGTGTATAATGACATGGGTATGACATAGGTATTACAAGGAGAGGGTGACTTATGAGGACGTTACCCCATGTTCCCATTTTTCAAAAGGCTTATAAATCATACAGAATGAGTTTTTTTTAAGACAGTAAAAATGTGCACAGTTTCCTGTGATGGGTAGGTTTAGGTGTAGGGGGAGAGAAAATACGGTTTGTACAGTATATAAACCATTACACCTATAGAATGTCCCCACAATTCACAAAAACAAACCTGTGTGCGTGTGTGTTGTGTGTGCGAGTGTGTGAGTGAGAGAGAGAGTGTGTGAGTGAGAGAGAGAATGTGTGTGACTGATTCACTGTCACAGTACAAAAGGACACTATTGATTATTTCCATGTTCAAGACAATCAATCTCTACAAAACTGAAAAGCATCAATAAACAAAGAAAAGAATGATGCAATGAAGTGCAAACAGCTCACAATACAGATATTCAAAAGAATCAAATGATATAACGATAGATATAGCGATAGAATGATAGATAGAACTATAGATAGATAGAATGATAGATAGACTGAAAGAACGACAGATAGACTGAAAGAACGACAGACAGATAGATAGATAGATAGATATACCAATAGAATGATAGATAAAACGATAGAACGATAGAATGATAGATAGAACGATAGATAGATCGATAGAATGATAGATAGATAGATAGATTTACCAATAAAATGATAGATAGAAGGATAGATAGAGCGATAGAATGATAGATTGAACGATAGAAGGATCGAATGAATGAACGAACGAACGATAGATAAATAGATAGATAGAACAATAGATAGATAGATAGATAGACAGAAGGATCAAACGAACTAACGAACAAATGATAGATAGAACGATAGAAGGATCGAACGAACGATAGAAGGATCGAACGAATGATAGATAGATAGAACAATAGAAGGATAGATAGATAGATAGATAGATAGAAGGATCGAACGAATGAACAAACGATAGATGGATAGATAGATAGATAGAACGATAGATAGATAGATAGAAGGATCGAACGAACGAACAAATGATAGATAGATAGAACGATAGACAGAACGATAGATTGAACGATAGAAGGATCGAACAAACGATAGATAGATAGATAGAACAATAGAAGGATAGATAGATAGAAGGATCGAACGAACAAACAAACAAACGATAGATAGAACGATAGATAGAATGATAGATAGATAGATAGATAGAAGGATCGAACAAACGAACAAACAAATGATAGATAGATAGATAGAACGATAGACAGAACGATGGATTGAACGATAGAAGGATCGAACGAACGATAGATAGATAGATAGATAGATAGATAGATAAAACGATAGAAGGATAGATAGATAGATAGAAGGATCGAACGAACGAACAAACGATAGATAGAACGATAGATAGAAGGATTGAACGAACGAACAAATGATAGATAGATAGATAGAACAATAGAAGGATAGATAAATAGATAGATAGAAGGATCGAACGAACGAACGAACGAACAAACGATAGATAGAATGATAGATAGAAGGATGGAACGAACGAATGAACAAATGATAGATAGATAGATAGATAGATAGATAGATAGATAGAACGATAGACAGAACGATAGATTGAACGATAGAAGGATGGAACGAACGAACGATAGATAGATAGATAGATAGATAGATAAAACGATAGAAGGATAGATAGATAGATAGAAGGATCGAACGAACGAACGAACGAACGAACAAACAAACGATAGATAGAACGATAGATAGAAGGATTAAACGAACGAATGAACAAATGATAGATAGATAGATAGAACGATAGAAGGATAGATAGATAGATAGATAGATAGAAGGATCGAACGAACGAACGAACAAACGATAGATAGAATGATAGATAGAAGGATCGAACGAACGAATGAACAAATGATAGATAGATAGATAGATAGGACGATAGACAGAACAATAGATTGAACAATAGAAGGATGGAACGAACGAACGAACGAACGATAGATAGATAGAAGGATAGAAGGATAGACAGATAGATAGAAGGATCGAACGAACGAACAAACGATAGATAGATAGATAGACAGATAGATGGATGAACTGATACACTAAATGAATCAGAGACAAAGAAAAGTCATTCCAGGACAGTTAAGAGCAGAATCAGTGTCACATAATCTTAAATCATGTCTTACCCAGGAGGGATGGATCCTCGGCTCGTCGTCACCGCAATCCGCTGCGTTCCCGGCCGGTTCAGATTATTCTGTCCGTTAATAGTAAGCGCGTGATTGGTCGGAAGCGTCACCAGCGCAGGGGCACATGGGAAATTCCCGCCGTTCATCTCCATCTTCCCAGCTCCTCCTCCAACGACCTTTATGTTGTTATGGTGTCCCCTGGCAACAGTCGTCGTGGGCGACCAGAGGGAGGAGCCAGCGAAGGTGTTGCTCTGCCTCACGACAGCGGCCGTCTGATTGGCTCCGCCCTCCGTCCCGTACAGTTTCCTCCTCTGCTGCAGGGCCAGGATGGCGTTGGACGCGGCCCGTGTGCTGTGGACCAGCATGCACTGCTGGCAGGTGCACGGGGTGCCCGAGTTGGTGCCCACGGGCCAGGACTGGGATTTGGGGATGGATCCGGCGATGAGTGGATACGCAAGGTCCATCCGCCGGCGAATGCGCCGCTTCCTCTGGCTCTGCCGGTTGGTTTGTGACATGCCGTCGAAGTCCACCAGGTAGCTGAAGCCCAGCGAGCTCAGGTCCAGCCAGGGGTGCTGCTTCTCGTAGGCGTTCTGGATGCTGACGCACAACTCCATGTCGTAGGGCGTCCAGGATCCGCAGTCGTTTTCCCACTCCCATACGATGCCCTTGCCCGGAGACGAGGACGGGTCGTAGAAATTGCGCTGCACGGGACGCATTGTGCCTATAAGAAGAGAGAGAGAACTAATGAACTAAAACAAAGCATACCTTTAATTAATGCAGTGTAAGATAAAAGCATCTGCCAATGTAAAGAACTTTAATTATTTTTCAACCCATTCTCACTCTGCAATTAATGATGTTTCTGTCTTGTTTTCCAGCACAAATATCTAAACATTCTTAAATCAAGATACATTTACTGGAGAAGAGAAATGACTTTTTGAAGTTTTGTTTAATGAAAAATGTATCAAAATGAAGTGAGTTTGTGGCTAAAACAAGAACAAATATCTGCCAGTGAAGTCAGAAAAATAATCTTAATTCAAAGAGAAAACAAGATTATTTTTCTGACCCCATTAGTGGATACTACTTATTGTTTTAATCATAAACTCACTTAATTTTTTTTATCAAGCAAGACTTAATATCTTAAGTCACTTTGCTTCTTCAGTAAATGTATCTTGATTCAAGAATGTTTAGATATTGTGTGATATAAAGTCGCATTAAATTTTGAGAATAAAGTCCCGTTTCGAGAAAAAACTCATAAAATTGAGAAAAAAGTTGAAATAAAATGTAGAGAATAAACTCATTAAATTGAGAATAAAGTTGTCGTGTTTTGAGAAAAAAAATTGTTAAATTTTGAGAAAAAAAGTTGAAATAAAAAGTCGAGAATATTACATTTTGAGGAATAAAGTCATTATTTCACGAAAAAAACATTACATTTCGAAAAAAAAAGTTGAAATAAAAAGTCGAGAATTTTGAGAATAAAGTCGTGTTTATTTCAAGAAAAAACTTGTTAAATTTCGAGAAAAAAGTTAAAATAAAATGTTGAGAATAAACATTAAATTTTGAGAATAAAGTCGTAAGTCTTGAGAAAAAACTTCTTAAATTTCGAGAAAAAAGTTTAAATAAAATGTCGGGAACAAACTCATTAAATTGAGAATAAAGACATTATTTCGAGAAATAAAACGTTACATTTCAAGAAAAAAGTTAAAATAAAATGTTGAGAATAAACATTACATTTTGAGAATTAAGTCATTATTTCACAAAAAAAAAACTTGTTAAATTTCGAAAAAAAAGTTAAAATAAAAAGTTAAGAATAAACATAAAATTTTGAGAATAAAGTCATTATTTCACGAAAAAAACTTGTTAAATTTAGAAAAAAAGTTAAAATAAAAAGTCAAGAATAAACATAACATTTTGAGAATAAAGTCATTATTTCACGAAAAAAAAACTTGTTAAATTTAGAAAAAAAAGTTAAAATAAAAAATCAAGAATAAACATAAAATTGAGTATAAAGTTGTTGCATTTCGAGAAAAAACTCGTTAAATTCCGAGAAAAAGTCTAAATAAAATGTCGAGAATAAATATTAAATTGAGAATAAAGTCGTCATGTTTTGAGAAAAAAATCTTTAAATTTCAAGGAAAAAATTGAAATAAGATGTTGAGAAATAAATAAATGAAATGTTGCAGAGAATCATAAGGCAGTTTTCTCAGATGAGTGTTTGATAAGGAGCTCCAGACAGGACGGACAGTGCGACTGCAGGGACGTGACGGGTGGAAGATGGGCAGAGGAAGAGGAAGAGGAGAGGTGAAGGAGAGCAGCACTGAACTGTTTTACAGCTCATTAAAGAACAATTACAGTCACACACATGAGATCATCACACATACATCAGCACAATCAGCACGACTGACCTTGAATTTTCACAATCCAACCCTGACTTTCCCACCCGGGGCGGATCATAACGGCATCACTGACCCGAGGTCAGACCTCAAAGTGCCACATCCTTAAACTCAATCTGAAACGTTTCGTTACAGCTGCGAACTTTTGCACCAAGTATTTCCCAGTTCCTTATTGGGAATGAATTACTGACAGTGGTTGAAGATTCATACACTTGTTTGTATACGTAAAAATCAAATCAAAGTAGTAAAATGATTTAAAACCCACCCATTCATTGTCATATTATGATAAAAGAAGACCAACGTATGTGATTTACAACTTTAAAAATGTTATTGTATCTCATAAATTAACCCATAAATGATGAGGATATGAGAATGCGCTGCATAACAAGAATTACAGTTGACAGATCTGGAGATTCTGGCCTCATTTCCTGGAATTGCATGACTAGATAAAAGTTTCCCGCAGGCCTTATCATGATGGACTGACTCTTCTACAGTCTCAGTGTGACTTACAGCAAGGTCACGTGTGTAAACGTGAACACACACACCATATAACACACATAAATATGCAATGAGCTGTTACAACAGTAAACCACTTCAATTCCATTGGCTGTGAATCTGTTCAAGTGTAATTGTGATTAGGGCTGTATATATAACAGGAGCTTCTGTTCTCAGACTTCAGTTGAGACCAACACTTGAACACAGAGTTAAGGAAAACACACACACACTTTCTCCATGTCCTTCCTGTATGCACTGGTCACATCCTGCCGGATCCTCCGATGATTTTATCCTCATCTGTCCTCTTCCCTGAACCCAAACCTCACACTTTCCCTTTACACTCGCTTCCGGTCACTCATCCTGTCGGTCTATCTGGACCGTGTGTCGTCTTCTCTGTCTCGGTCACATGGCATCAGACTTCTGACTAACATTAATTTTGGTCCGATTTGCAGCTTATTCTGGTTAAGACTTGCCCACTTATACAGAAAGAGTCCATCTGGCTGACCTGGAAAAGTCATGTAAATTAATAAAATCATAAAGATCCAAGAGCATTTTTAGTGCAGTTTACATATGTATAAATGATTGTAGTTATGCCAAGATCTAAAGTATTTTATCAGGTAGAAACAGAGAGTAATATACACACACATATATATACATATATATATATATATATATATATATATATATATATATATACACTAATATTTATCGAATGACTGGAAAAGTTGTGTGGCCTTCGAATATTGTTGCATTTCTATATTTTCATATATTTATATTTTATTAATGTTAATATTTATTTTATTATAATATATAAATTATATAATATTACATATATATATTAAAGATATGTATTATTTTAATTCACCCCCTCAACAACTGAAAACCTGGATATGTGAGGTAGCCTAATTTTACAAGTGATCTGGAAAAGTCATGTAAATTCATAAAATTGTGCATTTTTTACACATTTTTTTGTACATTTTATACACTTTTCTACTTGCACCAAGCTCATAAGTGTTTTATCAAGTAAAAACTGAGAGTAAAAAATATATATTTTACTAATATCAAATTACCAGAAAAGTCAAGAGGCCTTCAAATATTGTTGTATTTTTATACATTTAACTTTTAAATATTCTTACATTTTATTTATTTATTTTATCTATTGATTTACAGTATTTAGTTTATTTTAAGATATATACAATATTATAAAACATTTATAATAATGTTAAATATATATATAATATTAAATATATATATATATATATATATATATATATATATATATATATATATATATATATATAGCCTAATTTTACAAGAGATTTCTGGATTTCTAGATCTGAAAAAGTCATGTAAATTAAAAAAAAAAAAATCTAATTATGCCAAGCTCTAAAATAGTTTAAAAATACAGGTAAAAATTAAGAGTAAAAAAATATATATATATTTTTACTAAGAAATCACGAACGACAGGAAAACTCACAGCATTTAAACCAGCATTTGCTGTATTTCAGCAAAGGGAACAGAATTACATGTAAAATGTACTTATCAGTTTAGACAAACTACACATGCGGTTTTATCTTAATACAGATACAAATCATTTTGCCATTTCAACAGACAGAGATATTGGCTTTGCTCTAGCGTGAATCCTTTGAGGCTGCTAGTTAACAGAGAGTTACTGCAGAGCTTGCAGAAAAAAAAGGACTTGAAAGACTGTAGCTCTAAGCCATGACAGCAGAAGACCCAAAACACCCACACACACACACCACACACCACACACACACACGTGTAGATGCATCGTGACCGTCCTGCGCCAAAGGAAGTTGGTACAACAAAGTGTCCGCTGCCCCTGTGATGCCCAGTATGTGAGCGCCAGCGGCGATTATGTCCACTTCGCTAAACAGATCCACTCACATACAGTATATGATGTACTACAGTAAACTCAGACGGTACAGTAGATGCTTTGCTGTGATGCAGCTTTCGGTGTAAAGTGTTTCAGAAAAGACCACTGTATTTCCTGCAAGAAAAACCCAAAATGCATTCTCTCACACACACACATGCACAGACTCGGTGGAAAACCCCGTGATAAACCAAAGCAGTTCAACACCTCCACTATTCCCACACACTGTCTGGGGACAGAGCCTCTAATCTAACAATCTGGGGGCGGAGCCTGTCATTTTGATGCCTTCAAATCATGTCAGAAAAATTGTTTTTAAGATAAGCACCTGTCAATGAAAGAATCATAGCGGAGTCGGGATTATTATAGTTTACTAAAACTAAACCCATTAAAAATGTTGTTACTTGCAATATATTAAACATTAACTGAAATAATATAAGGTAAAAAATAAATAAAAATGAAATAATAAAATAAACTTGGTAGTTTCTAAGAGAATATTTCTCATTTACTAAAAAAAGTACTAAAAAAAAAAGAAAGAAATGAGATAAAAAAAATACTAGACTTGAAAAAAAAAACTGTATTACTAAAATATTACTAAAATAAATACAGCATTAAAATTAATTAAATTAAAATGGAAAATACAAAAATAAAAACTAATTCACAATATAAAAAACAATAATAGTATCTCAATGATACTAAAATAACACTATATTAATCAAATTTTTTGACATGGTTTTCTAGTTTGTTTTCCAATCACTGTATTGCTAAGCAGAAAAAAATACAAACCCATTTTATTTTTTATTATCATTAATATTATATTACAGTTTCTAATATTAGTTTTTATATTTTCCATTTTAATTTCAGTAAACGTTTTAGTAACTTTGTTGTGTGTCATGTCATTTTTATTTGTTTTTTAAAAACATATTATTTTAATATTTTATGTTATTGTAGTAGTTCAAGTTAATCTAAATAAATTAGAAATGAAATGTTTACATTTTTATATTTAATTTTATTACAGTTAACGTTTATTTTATTGTAAGTAACAAATATTTTTTTTAATGGTTTTAGTTTTAGTTAACGATAATATTCTTGCTTCAAACTTCACGTAAGAAAGTAAAATAAGCGTAGAACTAAAGGACGTGTCATGTTCTGCCTGATTAAAATTCACCTTGAGACTGCGGATCCTTCTAAGAGCACCTTTGGCTGTCATTCCTAATGAGCAAAGTGGAAACTGTGGCCGTACGCTACTCCATTTTGGATCGGCCGCATGGGGAGCTGCTGCCAAAAAGCATCTGGCTGATATTATTCATTCCACCAGTCAAGACAAGACAAGTGCTGACCAGAGAGAAAGAGAGAGAGAGAGAGAGCAAGAGCGAGGGGAGGCGTCTTGGCTCTCCTACATCACCTTTACAGGTTAATTGTTTTAAAATGCTTCAGTGTGCAAACGTGATAATAATACAGAAGAGGCTGCTGTAATGAACTGCCCAGCAAGTACAACAACTCATCTGTCAGACGGCCTGTAAAACACACACATGACACCTAAAGCTGAGGCGTGTGATGTATAAATATTCTGACTCAACCAATGGCGTGAGTTTGGGGGTGGGGCTACTTGTGTGCCTGACAAATACAAAAAATAAGAGGCAGAGAGGAAAAAACAGAGAAAAGTTGCTACTTTGGCGCATACAGGAGTGGCAGAGGTTAGTTGTCACAATAAGCGAGAGAGGTTGACATGGAACCGCTAAATCTCCAACCTCCGGGGAATCACCCGTTTTAAACAAACGCCGAACAGAGGAGAGTCTGCTGGAAAATAGATAATGTGACAGAGCTCGTAATAAAACAAGAATAAACATTAGCTTGACTTTTCGGAGATGGCGAGAACTGAGGGATTTGAAATGTCATAAAAGCGACGCAAAGATGGTGTTTTTATGACTCAACAGGTGAGTAAGGTGTTTTATTGAACAGATATGTATCTCTCTAACAGAGTTCACTGACAAACATTATCTATTGTGAAGCTCATTTCATTATGGCTATTGTAGCAGTGCTGGAATTTATTTGCAAGGAAGTACCGTGTCTATTAATGGGTAAAGCTACAGCAACGCCTTCGGCTAGACAGCTTGAGATCCTTTCCATCTAAACTGGTTATATATCTTAATCCTGGTAATGAATGTTTTATGAGCAGGATAACCATTTTTATCCGCACAGTCACGCAGAGCCGAAGCACAACCAAAACAATGTTCTTCCACAAAAAGCATGCAGTTTTGTTTTTTAACCGCTAGAGGGCCAAAAGTTACATAGTGTACCTTTAAAGTGGACCTATAATGCCATTTTACAAGATGTAATATAAGTCTCTGGTGTCTCCAGAATGTGTCTGTGAAGTTTCAGCTCAAAATACCCCACAGATCATTTATTATAGCTTGTCAAATTTGCCTCTATTTGGGTGTGAGCAAAAACATGCCGTTTTTGTGTGTGTCCCTTTAAATGCAAATGAGCTGCTGCTCCCGGCCCCATTTCCAGAAGAGGGCGGAGCTTTAACAGCTCGCACTTCGGTCGCTCAACAACAACAAAGCTGGAGAATCTCACGCAGCCAAAATGAGGATTGTCAGTAACGGTGTTCAGCCTTACATTGTTCAAACCGGAGTCGACACTGATGGAGAGACTCAGGAAAAAGTTACAACTTTTAGACGTTTCTGAATGGTTAGTGGATAAATTTATGTAGTTGCTGTGGAGTTGATTCAACTCATCCACTAGCATGTGCCGTCATGTTAATCTTTTGTGTTGAATTGACCCTCGTTTGTGAAGCAATCCGGTGTAAAATGGCGGCATGGCAACAACACTCTACTACAACAACTCTTCCTCTTCTCTAAAGCAGCCCAACATGGCCCCGCCCCCTTTGTTGTGTGTTCTCGGGGGTGTAAATTTTAGGGTTTGTGATGTCACTAACCCGGGTAGAAGCTCGTTGTAGTCCCTACCAGCCATTTGTTGTAGACCTTAAAAAGCGATTTCTGTAAAAGAAAATATCTCCCATTGCATTGAACTTTGAGCGTCGTAACTGCAGATGTTGTTTATGATCAAACAGCAACATTACACACTAACTAAAGTTAAAAAAGTGAAATCAGAATCAATCACCCCTTTAAGCCTTGCCAATTTAAATATCCAAGCACAACAAGACTCAAAAGAAAACTTAATTCAGTACTCACATGCTGTGCAAGTATTTTTCTGTGCGAAAACATCTGAAGCCGCCTCTCAGACACCGTGTGAATACTGAATTGAGTTCTCTTTTATGTCTTCTTGCGCTTGAACGGACAAAAATTATGTCAAAATGCCCGTCTTGGTGAGTATTCTAGTAAACACGGTCGGTTATGTCTTAAGAGAAAGAAAACGTGTGTAACAGTTTATTGGATCCGTGCAGCTCTTAAAGTAACGGCAGCCTAATAAACCTACTTTTGTCTGTGTCCTTAAAGGATTAGTTCATTTCAGAATTCAAATTTCCTGATAATTTACTCACCCCCATGTCATCCAAGATGTTTATGTCTTTCTTTCTTCAGTTGAAAAGAAATTAAGTTTTTTGAGGAAAACATTACAGGTTTTCTCCATATAGTGGACTTCACTGGGGTTCAATGGGTTGAAGGTCCAAATTCCAGTTTCATTGGAGTTTCAAATGGCTCTACATGATCCCAGACGAGGAATAAGGGTCATGTCTAGCGAAACAATAGGTCATTTTCTAAAAAAATAAAAATTATATACTTTTTAACCACAAATGCTCATCTTGCACTGCTCTGAGATGTGCCACACATTACATAATCACATTGGAAAGGTCACGCGTGATGTAGGCGGAAGTACCGATCCAGTGTTTACAAAGCAAACGTGCAAAGACAAAGTCAAACACCCTTTTTTACCAAAAGCATGATATTCCAGAAATTCTGTGGGAACCCTGTATATGCAGAAAAATCTTGTAATGTTTTCCTCAAAAACCTTAATTTCTTTTCGACTGAAGAAAGAAAGACAAACATCTTGGATGACATGGGGGTGAGTAAAAACTAAAGCTATACTGTTAATCTAACAACAAAAGACTTGATCAACTTATTGTGTCCTTGCTGAATAAAAGTATAAATTCCATTGCAAAAGACCCCAAACTTTTGAAATGTTGTTCATTCGTTTGCTGGGAAACTGCTGCAATAGACTTTACCTATATATAAGTTTCATTCTCAGTAATAATGCGCAGGTATGAGACTCTATGCACGTAAATGCCCTACAAAAAACTCTAACACAATACAATCCTGTATTCAAAGAACACACTAACACATTTGTGACCACATGCACCACAACGTTCACACATCAGCTCTGATGAGTTTCTCACGCTCAAAACAGAGCTGTGGAAATCTTACCATGACAACTACACATCCTTGAGGGTAAATGGAAACATCACATTCGAACATACCTGATCTCTTCACCTCTAGAAATGACTGTAAACACTACTTTCTGGCAGATAAACTACTGGACAGCAGCATGAAGGGCAAAAAGCAGCCAGATGCATGAAACAAAAACTTTATGACCAAGCAGAAGCATCTGCCAAACGACTGCTTTAGCACTCGACTGAATGAAAGCATTATGCACTAATCCTATTGGTTAAAGCTCACCTACTAACATCTGCCTTTCAGCAAATCAGATATCACATAACTTAATTAATATTCATGAGCCAAGCCATGGCGTAGACCACAGGCTGTTCTGTTTGAATTAAAGACACAAAAAATTAGTCACACTATAAATTAGTGTGCCACTGACTATAGTAAGAGCATTTCTAGGTGTTCGTCAGGGTCAGCGTATAATGTTTTCCGGTGAATGTGGGCGTGTACTTAATGCAAATGACAGCTGTGAGACGCCTGCTGCAGTTTACATAATAACTCCAGCAGAACCTTTACTTCTATGCATTTATTCAAAGCGACTTGCATTCAAGCTATACATTTTTCCAACTCATGCATTCCCTGGGAATCGAACCCATGACATTGTTAGCGCCATGCTGAACTATTTGTGCTTCAGGAAAGCTGCATAACTGGTTAGTTTAGTTTTAAAGCAGGCATTTAAAACTTATTTTTAATATTGATTGGCTGATGAGATTTATACTGTGATTTATAACACACCCTTGAATACAACACTGTATATCTCTAGCCAGTCCATTGAGCAAAACAAATGATTGCAGTGTCACTTTACAAATCTGTGTTAGAAGTGTAAGAGAAGACATCTACAGCACTGCAGAAAACCACAGACTCTCTCCTGAGACAAACAGACCAATTCAGTCTGGCCAAAGATCAAACCCCATTCAAACACACAATCACATCTGACACAGTCTCTGCACTGCTGTTCATCACAGACACTCAATCTGTACCTCTGTTGTCATTCCTTATTAGAGATGTGATGAAACCTCTAACAGTCAGTATTAAAGCTGAGTATGTGCGTCATCCTGCAGCGTTTGTGTTCCAGACACGAATAATTCCCTAAAAACCCTGTGTGTTGTTGAGGAGAGGGTGCTGCTTCTTTACTAAGTAATCAGATGCACCACTTTTACCTGTTGGACCATAAAACAGGTGAAAATATCCCACAGATGCACATAGAAGCAACCCAGAACACCTTAGAAACCCCTAGCAACGCCTTGGCAACCATCCACAGCACCATAGCAACTGCATAGCAACACCCTGGCAACCAGTCAGAACACACTATCTACTGTTCCACATTGCAACATGCTAAAAACTATTTAGAAAAGGCTGGCAACTGAATAAAAACATGCTTAAAACCTTCTTAGAAACCATCTAAAGCACCATAGCAACTGCGTAGCAACACCCTAGCAACACCCATAGCAACTTGCTAAAATCATTTAGAAAACCCTAGCAACTGCATAAAGCATCCTTAAAGCCACCTTAGAAACCACTCAGCAACACCCTGGTAACCATCCACTGCACCATACCAACTGCGTTGCAACACCCTGGCAACCAATCAGAACCCCCTAGCGACTGCATAACAACATGTTAAAAAGGATAAGAAAACCCTAGCAACTGCATAAAAACCATGCTTAAAACCACCTTAGAAACCACATAGCAACACCCTGACAACCATCCAAAGCACCATAGCAATTACGTAGCAACACCCTGGCAACCAATAAGAACACCCTAGCTACTATTCCGCATCGCAACATGCTAAAAACCATTTAGAAAAGGCTGGCAACTGAATAAAAACATGCTTAAAACCACCTTAGAAACCACATAGCAACGCCCTGGCAACCATTCACAGCACCATAGCAACTGCATAGCAACACCCTGGCAACCAGTCAGAACACACTAGCTACTATTCCGCATCGCAACATGCTAAAAACCATTTAGAAAAGGCTGGCAACTGAATAAAAACATGCTTAAAACCACCTTAGAAACCACATAGCAACGCCTTGACAACCATCCAAAGCACCATAGCAACTATGTAGCAACACCCTGGAAACCAATAAGAACACACTTGATATTGTATAGCAACATGCAAAAAAAAAAAAAAAAAACTCTTGCAAATGCATAAAAATGTGCTTCGAACCACCTTAGAACCACATAACAACACCTTGGCAACTAGTCAAAACATGCTAGCTATTGTTCTGTAGATCAACATGCTAAAAAAAACATTTAGAAATCCCTAGCAACTGTATGAAACCATGACAAAAAAAGCACCTTAGCACCCACATAGTGATGGCCTGGAAGATTTGATCGGATTTACCTCATTTCTCTGCAGGGCTGAGTGATGTCAGTGTGACCTTAGTGACGAGCTGCTGTTTATTAGACACTGTACCATACTGCATACTTACTGAACATGAGGAAACTGACAGATCCAAGCAGTAAGGGAGGGACACCACCACCACCACTACACACACACACACACACACACTCACACACACAGATAAATCTCAGAACACTAAGTCTATTAAGAGAGCTCCATCTGGAAGAACCAGGACAACTAAAATAAGCATGCATACATACAATTCATGGTCCAAATTTTTACACACATGCAAGATAAAGTGCAGTAACTACTGCAACAATGAAACAGGAAAATCTTTTTATAGATTTCTTATTATTGAATTTTGAATTATTTGACATCAGCTTTCTGATCAAAGTCTAATCTAAGATTTCTAACTTAAGACACCTAATTTTTACTCATATGAATTTTGAGTAATTTTACTCAATTCATAATTTCGCTTAATTTATTAATTATTTTCCAAATGAAGATGCCCCCAAATGGAAGGAAGGTTTTATAAGATTTAACTCACTTCTGGGGGAGATTTTGCTCCAATATGGTTATATATAACAATGGTTAAGCAAACCCACACAAACACATAAATGACAACATAGCTTAGACATATTGCTTTTAGATAATCCCCATTTAAATGACTAAACCACCATAAAAGAAAACTTTATGCATGTTTAGAGTGTTTAAAAACTCCCAAAGTGAGGTTTTGACAGTTTTAGCTCACTTCTGAGGACAATTTTGTCCCACAAGTATAACTAAAAGTAAACCCAACACACACACACACACACACACACAGAGAGAGAGAGCGAGAGTGCGAGAGCATCTGGAAGTATGTGAAGCAATGAAAACACAAATTCATCACACAAAGACATTGATTTCTCATTTTAAGCTTTCACAGATTAGCCAGAAGTCCTAAAAATCCAGATGAGTCTGTGGCACATTTTTTCCTTTTACTTTCAGATGAACTTCCATTTAAACAACCTTCCTGCGCCCAGTTTTGAATTTACATGCTGGTTAGTACCATCACTATGCTGTTGTATGCAGAAAAAACTTAGCTAAGCTGCATCGCTGGTTAAACTTGTTAAGAAGAAAGGGACACCAACAACCAGATCACATGGCAGTGACATCAGAACAATGTTCAGAGTCACTGTGGTTTGATAAAGAAACGCTGACTCAAACCAATGCGAGGAAATCTGTAGAAATATTTTTACTAATACCATCTGGTGATGTTATTTCCATGGAAATGACACACTTCACCATTAAAAGATGTGCTGTAATGAACACAAACATGAACCAAAATAACACAGCTCAGTTTTCCACAGAGCATCCCATGTGTCCTAATTTAACCCTGAACTGTTCTACTTTAGGTCATGTTCTCTCATGAGGGAAAACAGTGGCCTGCAGCAATGGCATCATGCGAACAGAGAGCCCTGGGGACGTGCCGATCTGTGTGTGTGTGTGTGTGTGTGTGTGTATGCGCGGAGAGGGACGGTCTTCTGAGAATATCAGCTCTTGGTTGGAACTGCACAGATTTTCCAAACAGTCCAAAAACCCTGAAGCTTTCTTTGTTCATCGAGTTGACTTCAAATGCAGCACACACACTAGAACATGAGATCTCAAAGTCTCTCCGCTGATGCTCTTTTCTGACCGTTTAACCTTGAAAGGTGTGCTTTTGATGTGTGGGAACTTTAGTAAATGGTTAGTCAACTAGTCAGTTAGCAGTTCACACATGCACATTCAATTCAATTCCACTTCACATGCACTGTAAAAAATGACTTTCTTTTTTTGAATATATCTAAACATTCTTAAATCAAGATGCATTTACTCCAGAAGCAAAGAGTTTAAAAAGTCTTGTTTAATATTTAAAGGGGTGGTTGATTATGATTTCACTTTTTTAACTGTAGTTAGTGTGTAATGTTGCTGTTTGAGCATAAACAACATCTGCAAAGTTACGACACTCAAAGTTCAATGCAAAGAGAGATATTTTCTTTTACAAAAATCGCTTTTTAAGGTCTACAACAAATGGCTGGTAGGGACTACAACAAGCTTCTACCCGGGTTAGTGACATCACAGACCCTAAAATTTACATAAGCCCCACCCCTGAGAACACACAACAAAGGGGGCGGGGCCATGTTGTGCAGCTTTAGAGAAGAGGAAGAGTTGTTGTAGTAGAGTGTTGTTGACATGCCGTCATTTTACGCCGGACTGCTTCACAAACGAGGGTCAATTCAACACAAAAGATTAACATGACGGCACATGCTAGTGGATGAGTTGAATCAACTCCACAGCAACTACATAAATTTATCCACTAACCATTCAGAAATGTCTAAAAGTTGTAACTTCTTCCTGAGTCTCTCCATCAGTGTCGACTCCGGTTTGAACAATGTAAGGCTGAACACCGTTACTGACAATCCTCATTTTGGCTGCGTGAGATTCTCCAGCTTTGTTGTTGTTGAGCTGTTAAAGCTCCGCCCTCTTCTGGAAAGGGGGCCGGGAGCAGCAGCTCATTTGCATTTAAAGGGACACACACAAAAACTGCAAATTTAACAAGCTATAATAAATGATCTGTGGGGTATTTTGAGCTGAAACTTCACAGACTCATTCTGGAGACACCAGAGATCTTGTGAAAGGGGCATTATAGGTCCCCTTTAAACTGTACCAAAACTAAGTGAGTTTATGATTAAAATAAGAAAAAATATCCATTAATTGGGTCAGAAAAATAATTTTAATTCAAAAGGGAAACAAGATTATTTTTTCTGACACCACTGACAGATATTTTGTTCTTGTTTTAAGCATAAACTCACTAAATTTTGATATTTTCAGAAAAAAAGACTATTTCCTTCTCAATTAAGTGCATCTTGATTTAAAGTCCCCCTGTGGTGAAAATCAAGTTAACGTTGTTTATATGTTTGTGTGTTGTTTTTAATGTGCTTTAAGGTGGGGCTAATTTGAATATTCATAGAACTGCGTATACTAAATGAGGTGTAGATTTACATTCAAGCTATTTGAAGGCAAAGAATTTTTTTTTTTTTTCAAGGAAAAAAACATTTAAATATGTCATTTTGGTGATCAAAGATGAGTTTTAAGGGATACAATTATTGACTACAATGGAACTTTTTTATATTTGTACTGGAAAACATAAATACTGAATAAGAAAATCCATTTTTTGCAGTGCATGTGAAGTGGATTTAAACTGAATGTGAATGTGTGAACTCGCCGAAACACTTACTAAAGTTCCCACTCACCTTTCATTGTTAAACATCCAGGAAAAGTGCATCAGCGGAGAGATTTATGTATCTGAGACTCACCTGTGTCTTGTCTGAACTGATGCATGGACTGCAGGTCTATGACGTACGGCGCGAGCTGCGGATCCACCTGTCCCAGTATGACGGTCCCACGTGCGTCTCCCTTCAGGACGTTTTCGATGTGATGACAAACAGCGGCGTTGTACGGCCTCCAGCGGCCGTGTTCATTCATCCATTCCCAAACCACCACCCTCGCCATGCTCTGAGACGAGTATCCGCCTCCCAACGACACCAGAACCCCAGAGCCGGGCCGAGCCATTGGATTCAACTCCACACCAACAGCAGGCAGAACGAAATTTGTGACAATATATGCAGGAAATAACCTTCCAATAGAATGTTCTTAATGAAAAGACACTGTGAACATTCCGAAAATACACGAGCTGCTGTGGAAGTCAATGCACGTCCTGCAGCAAAAAAAATTAGCCGCTGCTCTGTTCACATTAGGGATTCGCCTATGTAATTCAGTTTGCCCACATAAACTAGATTAGTCTCTAGTATTCCAGTTCTGGAAGTAATCATGCTCTCCAAAGTAACTCCTCCTCAGCAGAATAATCCAGAATAGATGATCTGGGATATGCAGAGGGATCTAGTTTTGAAGGAGTCACTGTTAGTGATGCTCAGAAAATCCTGTAATCCTGAAGTCCAGTTTTCTGGTCTAGTCTGAAGTAATATCACATCTAATGAAACAGATGGAAAAAAGAGAGAAATCAGCCAAAAAAAAAAGAGAGAGAAGACAATTTCATTTAATTAAAAGTCACACTAAATAGCTGTAGAGTTATCATTAAGGCCGTGTGTCCACCAAAGCTTCTTATGATACGGAATATCCGCGGAAGTGTTACTAGTATCTCATTTCACAGATTCGATTTTGTTCCATTATTGTTGTCATCGTTCGATATTTTCACAAGCAAAATGTGGCGGTTGGTTGGTGTTGTGTTTGTCCCGCCCCTCCTCCACTCTGATTGGACGGCTACAAAGTGACAGTGATGAGTGCTGTGTTTTACCTAAAGTTGAACATTCTTCATCTCGAGGCGACTGGTAAAAAACGCCGAGCGCTTGAGCGTGAAAAACATGCTCAGCACCTCATTTGGCATTTTTATATTGCAGTGACACCACTTAAATTAAAATTTGTGATTGCTTTCATGTAAAATTATTTAGTTTTATTTTAAACTATACTTATTAAAAAAAAAAAAGTCAAATATACTATAGTTTACAACAATTTGATTTATTATTGAACTGGAATGTCTCAGATGCATTATGGAGCTTCAAATTTTAAATACATTTGTGACCCTGGACCACAAAACAACACATTGTATGGGTCAAAATTATAGATTTTTCTTTTATGCCAAAAATCATTAGGATATTACGTAAATGTTCCATGAAGATATTTAGTAAATTTCCAACCTAGATATATCAACAATTTATTTTTGTGAGTGGATATGCATTGCTAAGAACTTCATTTGGACAACTTTAAAGGCGATTTTCTCGACTTTTTTGCACCCTCAGATTCCAGATTTTCAAATATTGTCCTATCTGAACAAACCATACATCAATGGAAAGCTTATTTATTCAGCTTTCAGATGATGTATAAATCTCAATTTCAAAAAAATTTACCTTTATGACTGGTTTTCTGGTCAAGGGTCACATTTAGATATTAGTTATAGTTGTTTACATTGCAGTTTCACTATAAAAAAATATTTTCATGATTTGTCATCAATTTTTTTTTTTCTTTTTTAAATCAACTTCAATAATTAATGTGGTTCAAATAACATAATATTTTGAGTTTCTGTTGATTAAACCAATCGCCTTTGTTGTATTAACTCAAAATTTTAAGGCAACCAGGAAACTTACTTTTTTAAGTTAAACAAACAATTCTTTTTTAGTGTTGACTTTTGCAATGAGTAGGTTACACTGATGCCACATGCAGAACCTGTAGGAAATCATGTCAGACATTTGCATGCGAACATGATACACTCATACCGAGAGAGAGAGATCCCTCTCCTCCTGATACCCATGATGAGCCCTTTAATAAACCATAATGAAAGATCCTGTATCAGTGATCAACAACTACATGATGGCTAAACATGATAAACTGATCATAAATCCAAAATAAACCCTTCATATGTTCCTCACTCCGCCGCGCGTGATGTTCTGCGCGCAACCCAAACCCGAATCTAACGGGGAAATAAGCGCGTGCGATCGCATATATGGCCTCAAATCTGGTCTATTATAACCCAGTTCTAGCCGAACATCTGCCTGAGGTCCATGTAAACGGGCAGGCGTGTAGAAGAGCCGGTTCTGCTCGTTAATTTGCTCTCGATTCATCTTCATTTACGAACAAATGATCTCGTTTTTCTCCATATGGACTCGCGATCCGCGTCTCCTCTTGATTTGATTCGATCAGAAACTCATCAGTGCATCACACCGGATCAGATGGGACGATTTTCTCCACTAAAAGCGTCTCACGCAGGTCTAGTCAAAGCGAGGATTCATTACTAGATATAAAATGCGCGCTCACTGATCTCTAGGAATAAATGGGACACACATTTATTTATTCAAGTGGATGGATACAACATGGTACATGCATAATAATTCATTTTATTTGATATCAGGTAAAGCCTGTTTTACCTCAGAACGGACGCAGAAATGAGGAAAGAGGAATCAGTCACCTGTGATGTGAAGCGTCTCCGCCAAACCGTGACGATGAACCGGAGGTTTGATCCAGAATAAAGGACGCCAAAAGCATCTAACCGGCCTCAAATGAAAGGCCGGACAAATAAAGTGTTTGGAGATCACATTCCCGACACGAAATGAGCAGAAGAGAGTCAGAATTCACCGTGTTCTGCTGTGCATGAGCTGTATTGGCTGTTGCTCATGTTGTGCGCATCCTCCGCCGCGCGACTGTTGCTCGTGCGCGCGCGCGTCTGTGTGAGTGTGTGTGTATGAGCAGCTCTATTTACCTCAGCATGGAAATTTCAGCATGAGAAAATCAGATTTTCCGTTCAGACGATTTCATGCGGGACTTCCACCTCAGAAATCCCTTAAAGAGAAACATAATACTCATATTGCTTAAAAATATAATACATTGAAAAGATTATGTATAAACAATTTCCACTAAGAAATTGCTAGTAAATTGCACTATTAATTACAAAAAAACGTGAAATTTTGAACTAGAAAGACTGAAATAGTATTTTCTCGTAAAAGTAGGCTACTCCAGTAGTCGTTTTATTTAGCCTACTACTTAAAAATCATTTTTACAGTGTATAATAAATTACAGAACATACTAAAACAGCAGCAATAATAATAATATTTTTGGTAACATAACAAATTAAACCATATTGTAAACTATACACTCTAAAAAATAAGCAAACTAAACAAATTTACACAGTAAAATACCGTTTTCCATTGAATTAGTAATATACCGTAAAAACAATGCATTCTGGGTAATATTATTAGTCATTTTCGAGAAAGTAACCTATAAGCTACTTTCTTGAAAACGATGAATATATAGGCTATTCTGTACATTACAATGCATTCTGGGTAATATTATTTGTCGTTTTCGTGAAAGTAGCCTATAGGCCTCTTAAAACTATAAATATTACCCAGAATGCATTGTTTTTATGGTATATTTCTGTTTCAATGGAAAACGGTATTTTACTGTGTAAATTTGTTTCTTTTTTTTACTAATTTTTTAGTGTAAAATTAAAATTAACAATACTTCTACAGCATGTATAAATCTTAATGTTAATTTCAACAATTACTAAGTAACACATTTAGTAAACAAACAGTTAATAATTTTGGTAACATAAATGAAACCATATTGTAAACTACACACTAAAAAATAACTGTAAAAAAAAACAAATTTACACAGTAAAATACCGTTTTCCATTGAAACACTAATATACTGTAAAAAAACAACAACAATGCATTCTGGGTAATATTATTAGTCGTTTTTGAGAAAGAAAGTAGACTACTTTCTTGAAAACGACAAATATTACCCAGAATGCATTGTTTTTAAAGTATATTACAATGCATTCTGGGTAATATTATTTGCTGTTTTCGAGAAAGTAGACTATAGGCCTCTTTTCTTAAAATGACAAATATTACCCAGAATGCATTGTTTTTATAGTATACTACTGTTTCAGTGGAAAACGGTATTTTACTGTGTAAATTTGTTTCGTCACTTTTTAGCGTAGTTAAAATGAACAATACTTCTACAGCATGTATTAATCTTAATGTTAATTTCGACAATTACAAACACAGTTAGTAAACAAAAAGCTGTGTAAACATCTGTTATTGTGAACTAATATTAATAAACAATAACATTTTTTATTAGCCAACATGAACTAAGATTAATAGATGTAGCCTATTTGATAACAAATGAGATATTATTGTAAAGTGTTTATAATTTTTTGATCATTTTATATGAATTTATATGTTGTTGACATATAGGCCTACTCATATATTCAGAAAACAACAGCCTGATTGTTAGTGTGATGCTGTCAAGAAGTTGTTAATGCTATACTTTACTGACAGAAATTGCTGAAACGGCCAAAGCATCAATCTTTGCGTGTCACACACTAACTGAAAGCCTGTCTGGAGGAGCGTATGTGAGAGAAACACTGACGCTCAGCACCGCTCACTCTCTGATCTGCTCCAGCGTAAGCTCAGATAAGTCAAGTGAGAGGAACAGCGAAACTGTAATAGTGTTAGTACTGTAGCAGTGCTGTAATACTGTCGCCTCCTTCAAGGTCAATTTAAACACACTCCCGGTTTCACAGACGAGGCTTAAAGGATTAGTTCACTTTAAAATGAAAATCACCCCCAGCTTTACTCACCCTCAAGCCATCCTAGGTGTAAATGACTTTCTTCTTTCTGATGAACACGATCGGAGTTATATTAAAAAATATCCTGATGCATCAGAGCTTTATAATGCCAGTGAACAGGATCAACGAGTATGAAGATGAAGAAAGTGCATCCATCCAGCATAAACACACTCCACACGGCTCTGGCTGGTTAATAAAGGCCTCCTGAAGTGAAGCGATGCGTTTGTGTAAGAAAAATATACATATTTAACAAGTTATAAAGTAAAATATTCTGTATTCAACTCGTAAGTTGAATAAGCAAGGCGTAGGATGTAGCGCAAGCGTTTTGAACTGCGAGAGTTTCTTCGTAAGTTGAATACGGAAGGCGGTCTGGCAGAAGCTAGATATAGTGAACTAATCCTTTTAGCTTGTCCCAGACTAAAATGCATGTTTGAGCAGTTTAACAAAAAGGACTCTTACAGTGCCATTGTTTTGTCTCAAGATGCATCAGTAATAAGGCATGTTTATAAAAGCTACTTAAATGTCCTAATTCAACCAAGGCCTAATCCTGGCTTAATCTGTGAAACATGTGGCAGATCCCAAAATTACCTTTTTTATGGATTGCATGATTACATATTATTCACACAATGGAATAAATTGTTCATAATTTATTGATTCTCCCTAATTTTTTTTTTTACTCTTTTAAAGTTTCCTTTAAAAAAATGTCTTCATTTTCATTTCACATTTTTATGAATAAAAAAGTAGTCAGAATATATTACCTAAAATGAGTAATCTAGATTATGTTACTATAACTACAATTTCCATCATGTAATTTGCAATCAGTAACAGACTAATTATATATATATATATATATACACTGTTTGTGACCCTGGACCACAAAACTGGTCATAAGGGTAAATTTTTTGAAATTGAGATTTATACATCAAAAAAAAAAAATGAATAAATAATCTTTCCATTGACGTATGGTTTGTTAGGACAATATTTGGCCGAGATACAACTATTTGAAAATCTGGAATCTGAGGATGCAAAAAAATCAAAATATTGAGAAAATTGCCTTTAAAGTTGTTCAAATGAAGACCTTAGCAATGCATATTCACTCAGAAAAATACATTTGGTATATTTACAGTAGGAAATTTACAAAAATATCTTCATGGAACATGATCTTTACTTAATATCCTAATGATTTTTGGCATAAAAGAAAAATCGATAATTTTGACCCATACAATGTATTGTTGGCTATTGCTACAAATATACCCGTGTGACTTATGACTGGTTTTGTGGTCCAGGGTCACATATGTGTGTGTGTTGTTGTTTTGATGTTGATGATTGGAACTTGTCCTATTTTAGTTAGTAAAAGACACATTTACATCATAATAACATAACTCTACTGTAATTTCAGGCCTTTTAAAACCAGGACCAAAAACGTTGAGAACAAGTTCACTGATCAGCGTGATAACCAGATAAAAAAAAGTTGAGTCAAATTGATTTGTACACCGCTTTTCACACATCAGCTTTATAGAAAGTCACACTGTTAAGTCTAATGCCTTAATGCTTTACCAGAGCATGCTGGGTGATATGATGATAAATATAGATATATATATATAACGATGATATAAGCCCAAGTGATCCTCCAACATTTATTTATTTAAAAAAAGAACATGCCAAATTCAATCTGAATGTTATCAGGATTGACTTTGCAATATTGTAATTAAGTTAGTAAGTTTAATTCCATAGTCGTTTGATATCATTCAGAGTGGAAATTGTTAATGCAGTATATGATCTGTGATGGCAAATCCGTGAACTGATTCAATATAACACCACAAGAAGTACCAGGTTGGAAAATTTTGATATACAGCAAAGTAAACTGTTCGCAATCACATTCAGAGGTTAATGCTTTAACATTTCCAGACAATAAAACAGTCATTTGAGGAATTATCAACATACGACTAATCATTAATCAACTTCTGCACATTCAGCATTCATGGTTTTGACTGGACAGGTTGTTTTGAGAAACAGGCACAGCGTCCTCTAGTGTCTGAGGAGACTTACTGTACTTCTAAAATCATCACTGACCACAGAAGCAAGACTGTGCCCAACATCCGCGTTACCAAGGCAACCACAGCATCCGCGTACAGCCTGATGAGAGAGTGCACAAATTATCAACACAAAGCCAATGGGTTAAGAAAAATAATCTTGTTTCTATTTGAAATCTTGTTTTATTATTTTTCTTACCCCATTTGGCAGATATTTTTTCTTGTTTTAAGCAAAAACTCATTTTTATTTTATTCCCCCAGAAAACAAGAAAAAAATATCTTACTTATCTAATAAAAGCATCTGGATTTAAGAATTTTTAGATATTTAGACTGAAAACTAGACAAAAATGAAAAATAAGAAAAGCATTTTTTTTTTGCAGTGAGGTTGCTAAATGGAAATTACAAAACTAGGAGACTGTCAGAACAAAGAGTGATCTTGATTTGAAGAAACTCCTATAAAATGAATTACCAAACCAAGATGTTTTAATCTTTTCAACTAGAGGAAGGGGGTTGAACTTGGAAATTTGCAGTTAGTTCTTCACGTTAGAAGTGCCTGAGACATAACAACAACAAAAATGAACATCCACGCACTCACACCAAATGAGAGAAATCCTGATGCCTGGACTGAAATCCGCTCAGTAGCTCCACGCTGCAGGATAAACGCCATGTTTGCAGTAACTTCATCCAGCCGCTAGAGGAGCCCATCTCACTGCTTCATGAAGGACTGGGTTAGCAAACACACTTGGACTGCGTCCGAAATCGCATATTCTCTTGAGTAGGTACTTATTTTGAATAAGTAATTACTTCACGACCGCTAAAAAGTATGTTCTGTATAATAGTAGTAATCCGGACGTACTACCAAAGACTATAGATTAACACAAGAAGACGCGTCACTCGTATTATTATGAATGGGAGAAAGTGCAACGCGCAATATGGCGGAATAAATCCCGCCTTCTAAATAAGAGCCAATCGCCGAATGGTAAAGTCATCGCGTCACTGCAGCGGCGTTAGAAGCTCCGGTTTCTATAGAAACAGTCAGACGCGCGCCTCTGAAATGAGGCACAAGAGACACGCATTTAGGACTGATCCAGCCTGAAAAATACCGTTTTTTGTCATGATTCGAGCGTTTAGAAACAAAATGTATGAGACAGTTGTTGTCAGATTTCATTGGTGATTTCAAATATGAAATTTAATCGAAAGTTTGGCAAACAGCTTTAAAGAATTTGATGTTTCCCCATTCAAAGCGATAGGAGCTGCACTTGGATGCTCGAGAGGGGTTTCAAAGATGGCTGCCGAGTGAAATGACTTGTCTTAAAGGGACTTTGGTACTACATCGCCATGTTGACCTACCAGTCAGTTGCGTCGCTGCATCGCCATTTTAAAATCCATCGTATGCACACTTCAGAATATTGTCTGAATCGGGAGTTATGTGAATTCATACATACTTTTTTTTTTGGTCACATAGGGGTGATTGGGACACTTTTTGCCATTTAGATGACTGGGAAAACGTGTCCCAATCAATCACCCTACTGTTATATCAGCTAATAGGGAAGTATGTGTTTTCGGATGCAGCCTTGGGCATAAAAAATAAATGTAGAACGCTGATTTAACATTGAGGGTGAGTAAACATACTTGTTGTTTAGTTAATTATTCAATATTGTTAAAAGATTTTTTTTTTTTTTTTTTTTTTTTAAATGATGCCTGCTTACAATTTTGAGTGAAGAAAGAATTTGCTGTTCCCTCTTCAGTGGTCTGTATCTTCAAAAGATATGATCGTAAGGTAAGATTTAGTGAATGACAGTAGTCATTTTTTCTCGGCAGATATCATATACACTATATTTAAAATCCCCAATCTGTAAATATTCATTCCGAATCAGCAGGCAGAATATGTCTGTCACTCAAATATTCCACATAAATTGCAGATAAAAAGCTTCAGTTTAAGTACAACATTGAAAAGCTGATCAGTCGATAACTGTATTAAATAGTGCAAGTATTTTTAGTGCATTAATTTATTGAAGTTGAAGCAAAATACAGATTTCACTCCAATCTAAAAGAAGTAAACAGAAGCTCAATATCCTTTTAGAAAGTGAAGTGATGCTCCTGTGATTGAAAGAAACTCACATGAGCATCACATGCATAAAGAACATCACATTAGATACAGCAAGATGAATGCATCTCTCAGCCATTAAGAGCTTTTTATCTTTCAGAAGACTATATTTATCCACCAAGACCAGAAGCACAGGGATTATTTGAGGTTGAAAAAGAACTTGTGTGAAGTCTAATAGAGATGAATAGTGCAGACCTGCTTATAAAATTGAAGTGACTTAAAGGAAATATGTTTGATTCTGTCTCTTCTAGCCCAAATCCTTTCAAATAAAAGGATAATTGACATATGAGCCATTTATGTGCCAAAATATTGCTATTAACCATCCAAAATTGCATGCATGATCACTGCAAATAATAATCAAAAAACTACTTCTCAAAAATCATTTTAGCACTTTTACAAACACAAATGCATCATCAGAATCAAACCACTTGAATCAAACCGAACAATCACAGTTCATGTTGTTTTTACATGCCATTTAGAGGTGATTATATTCACAATAACAGACCGGCATGGGTAATATAAACCAACCAAGAACATTTCAAACTAGACTCGAGACAACAAGAGTATAGGACATTATAATTACTGAACAGAAAATTGTCCTTTTAAATTATAATAAAATTTCACTGTTTTTATTGTATTTTTAATCAAATAAATGCAGCTTTGGTGAGCAGAAGAGACTCAACATAAGATAGAAAGAGAGCAGATGTTTACCAGGTTTAAGTTTGAGTGTTGCAACCTTTGAAACATTTAGTGTAAGAAGTGAAAAGTGAATTCTGAGTAAATAAGTGTGTGATGAATAACCGTCCCTGACATCAAGAGCGTGACAGAATCTGAAACAGCGAGAAAAAAAGCGTGAACTAAAATAGCTAAAAATCAAGCAAACAAAAATAACTACAAACAGAACAGAAGAAATGGTGAGTCGAAGTGGAAATGCAGATACTGATGGAGATTCAGTTCAGTGAAATATGACCAGTGTTTGATCAGATGCGGTGCATTTATGAAGCGTGTGTGCTTTTATTCCCACAGGAAATGATGAAACAGCTATTTTTACCTGGTGACTGTCAGTAATGAAGCAGAATGACAGATAAAGGAAACAGGTGAAGGAAGTAAACAACTATGAAACACCAGGCTAAATTTATTTTATCAACTTTTTTCATGCTTTCAATACATTCAGATGAAAATTACACAGTGTTCAATAACTCTTTCCAATCACAACAAAACAGAGATTGAAAGGCAATAAACAGTTTATATCATAAATACAGTATGAGAGAAAGAGGCTCTTTTTATTTGACAATTAAACCAAACCCTTGTTGTTTATCTATCTTACATGATCGCTAGAATAATGTTTAAAATACAGTATTGCATTTCTTTTGAGATGCATTTAAAGGGTTCATATCATGAGGTATCCAGTGTTTCCTAAAATTTAAACTACTATCAAATATATGTAACTAAAAACCTAAAAAAAAGAAAAAGGTTTTATTTTATGTCTGAGAAGGAAGTTTTCAATTTTATAGTTTATTTTCCTAATACAATAAACTCTTAATTTAAAAAATTAACGCCAATTTGATTCCTCCTGATATGGTTCCCTCAAATGTTTTATTCCTACTTTAACATTAACAGACACATGCCAACACACAAAGAGCTGAATAGTTAAATTATTTCTCACATTTATGAGTACAGCGCTGTCAACATTTACTGGATCGATCACTACGACCACACTGATGTATGATAATTCAATTAATATGCGAAACTTTTATACAATCTGTATACAAAAATGAACGGAAGCCACTGTAAGCAATTTCCACCTATTTCAACTTAAAAACTTAAGTTCAGTGGCTGCCTTTTTTTTAAAATTAAAATTATATTAAACTGACAGAAAATAGAGCTGAATCTCATATAGCTTATTTAAAAAAAGTTGAAACTTATTTAAAGAGTTAAAGTAATGTAAGTTGCCATGACTTACTTATGGAAGCTTGTTTCCGCCACTAAATAAAAAAATAAAAAAGATAATTGTGAATTTTTCATCTCACAATTCTGAAGTTTTTCTCAGAATTGAGGGATTTAAACTCGCAATTGTGAGTTATAAAGTCAGAATTGCAAGATATAAAGTCAGAACTGTGTGATATAAAGTCAGAATTGTGTGATATAAAGTCAGAATTGCGAGATATAAAGTCAGAATTGTGTGATATAAAGTCAGAATTGCGAGTTATAAAGTCAGACTTGCGAGTTATAAAGTCAGAATTGTGATATAAAGTCAGAATTGCGAGTTATAAAGTCAGAATTGTGATATAAAGTCAGAATTGCGAGTTATAAAGTCAGAATTGCGAGTTATAAAGTCAGACTTGCGAGTTGTAAAGTCAGAATTGTGATATAAAGTCAGAATTGCGAGTTATAAAGTCAGAATTGTGATATAAAGTCAGAATTGCGAGTTATAAAGTCAGAATTGTGATATAAAGTCAGAATTGCGAGTTATAAAGTCAGAATTGTGATATAAAGTCAGAATTGCGAGTTATAAAGTCAGAATTGTGATATAAAGTCAGAATTACGAGTTATAAAGTCAGAATTGCGAGTTATAAAGTCAGAATTGTGATATAAAGTCAGAATTGCGAGTTATAAAGTCAGAATTGTGATATAAAGTCAGAATTACGAGTTATAAAGTTAGAATTGCGAGTTGTAAAGTCAGAATTGTGATATAAAGTCAGAATTGCGAGTTATAAAGTTAGAATTGCGAGTTGTAAAGTCAGAATTGTGATATAAAGTCAGAATTGCGAGTTATAAAGTCAGAATTGCGAGTTATAAAGTCAGAATTGTGATATAAAGTCAGAATTGCGAGTTATAAAGTCAGAATTGCGAGTTATAAAGTCAGACTTGCGAGTTGTAAAGTCAGAATTGTGATATAAAGTCAGAATTGCGAGTTATAAAGTCAGAATTGTGATATAAAGTCAGAATTGCGAGTTATAAAGTCAGAATTGTGATATAAAGTCAGAATTGCGAGTTATAAAGTCAGAATTGTGATATAAAGTCAGAATTGCGAGTTATAAAGTCAGAATTGTGATATAAAGTCAGAATTGCGAGTTATAAAGTCAGAATTGTGATATAAAGTCAGAATTACGAGTTATAAAGTCAGAATTGCGAGTTATAAAGTCAGAATTGTGTGATATAAAGTCAGAATTGCGAGTTATAAAGTCAGACTTGCGAGTTATAAAGTCAGAATTGTGATATAAAGTCAGAATTGCGAGTTATAAAGTCAGAATTGTGATATAAAGTCAGAATTGCGAGTTATAAAGTCAGAATTGCGAGTTATAAAGTCAGACTTGCGAGTTGTAAAGTCAGAATTGTGATATAAAGTCAGAATTGCGAGTTATAAAGTCAGAATTGTGATATAAAGTCAGAATTGCGAGTTATAAAGTCAGAATTGTGATATAAAGTCAGAATTGTGATATAAAGTCAGAATTGCGAGTTATAAAGTCAGAATTGTGATATAAAGTCAGAATTGCGAGTTATAAAGTCAGAATTGTGATATAAAGTCAGAATTACGAGTTATAAAGTCAGAATTGCGAGTTATAAAGTCAGAATTGTGATATAAAGTCAGAATTGCGAGTTATAAAGTCAGAATTGTGATATAAAGTCAGAATTACGAGTTATAAAGTTAGAATTGCGAGTTGTAAAGTCAGAATTGTGATATAAAGTCAGAATTGCGAGTTATAAAGTTAGAATTGCGAGTTGTAAAGTCAGAATTGTGATATAAAGTCAGAATTGCGAGTTATAAAGTCAGAATTGCGAGTTATAAAGTCAGAATTGTGATATAAAGTCAGAATTGCGAGTTATAAAGTCAGAATTGCGAGTTATAAAGTCAGACTTGCGAGTTGTAAAGTCAGAATTGTGATATAAAGTCAGAATTGCGAGTTATAAAGTCAGAATTGTGATATAAAGTCAGAATTGCGAGTTATAAAGTCAGAATTGTGATATAAAGTCAGAATTGCGAGTTATAAAGTCAGAATTGTGATATAAAGTCAGAATTGCGAGTTATAAAGTCAGAATTGTGATATAAAGTCAGAATTGCGAGTTATAAAGTCAGAATTGTGATATAAAGTCAGAATTACGAGTTATAAAGTCAGAATTGCGAGTTATAAAGTCAGAATTGTGATATAAAGTCAGAATTGCGAGTTATAAAGTCAGAATTGTGATATAAAGTCAGAATTACGAGTTATAAAGTTAGAATTGCGAGTTGTAAAGTCAGAATTGTGATATAAAGTCAGAATTGCGAGTTATAAAGTCAGAATTGCGAGTTGTAAAGTCAGAATTGTGATATAAAGTCAGAATTGCGAGTTATAAAGTCAGAATTGCGAGTTGTAAAGTCAGAATTGTGATATAAAGTCAGAATTACGAGTTATAAAGTCAGAATTGCGAGTTGTAAAGTCAGAATTGTGATATAAAGTCAGAATTGCGAGTTATAAAGTCAGAATTGTGATATAAAGTCAGAATTGCGAGTTATAAAGTCAGAATTGCGAGTTGTAAAGTCAGAATTGTGATATAAAGTCAGAATTGCGAGTTATAAAGTCAGAATTGCGAGTTGTAAAGTCAGAATTGTGATATAAAGTCAGAATTGCGAGTTATAAAGTCAGAATTGCGAGTTGTAAAGTCAGAATTGTGATATAAAGTCAGAATTGCGAGTTATAAAGTCAGAATTGCGAGCTGTAAAGTCAGAATTGTGATATAAAGTCAGAATTGCGAGTTATAAAGTCAGAATTGTGATATAAAGTCAGAATTGCGAGTTATAAAGTCAGAATTGTGTGTTTTTTTAATTCTTTATAAGAATTCTTTATTTTTATTTTTTATTTAATGGTGTAAACAAGCTTCCATACTTACTGATCATATAATTTTTAATAGGGAATAAAAATAAAAACATAGTTGCGACTTTTTATCTCATAATTCTGACTTTTGTCTCAGAATTGCCAGTTTATATATCGCAATTCGGAATTTATTTATTTATTTAACCAGGAAGGTCCCATTGAGATACAATACCAGGGAGTCCTGGTCAAGATAGGCAGCAGAGGACAAATTTATGAAGAAATACATATCACCACACAATGAACAAACATAAAACACAATTTTCTAACAACAATACAAATCCTAGTTAGATATTAAAATTTATAAATCACAACTAGCTTTTATAGTAATGCATGCAGCTCAACTCTAGCCAAATCTTCCATGAACTGCATCACTTATTTTCACTTTTCATGAATCAGAGGCTGCTGACATTAATGTGCTGTCTGTCTTCATGCCATCGTGCTTCTTCTCTGCTCTCTGTGCATTGTTTTCACTTGAGAATTCTTTTATGACGCTGTAGTAAACACTTACGGTGCATTTTCCAGCTCGGCCCTGATCTGACCTACCTTTACAGTTGCAGAGCCTCTTAAAAGCAGCACGGAACTTCTGCGACATGGCGTTATAGATGATGGGGTTGACAGCGCTGTTGGTGTAAATGCACATGCGACAGAAGAGCAGAAACCAGGTGTTCAGATACGGCGGGTCCATGAGGGAATTCACCACCACCAGAGTCCGGTACGGCATCCAGAGGAGAGCGAACAGAACCACCACCACCGCCAGCATCTTTGTGACCTGTGACACAGACATGAGAACGGAAGTTTGAGCTGCTGCAATTCATTTTCAAAACTTCAAATTTAACATTACAATAATAATGTTGTTTCAACTTAAAGTGTTCATGCTGCCTTAAAATTGTAAGTTTCCTACAACTTTTAAGTTGTGATAACTAATTGCAACTCATTTTTTATAGTTTTTTATAGTTAGCTTTCTTTCTTTCTATTTCTAGAATGTACATGATAGACAGACCAAACCTGTTTTCTGGATGTCGCTGCACTGTTAGTTTTACAGGACACCTTCACTGAACTCTGCCGTCGGCCCTGATGGACGGAGAACCTCTGCTCTGACAGATTCATCGGCAGTGGGTCTCGAAACAAAATCCTGGCGATCAGACCGTACAGAACCAAAGCCACGACGAGAGGAACGACATAAAACAAGGTGAAGTCCAGGAAGTATATGGGCATGTAGAGGTTCCTGGACACCCGATATCCACACCGGACCACGACGCCATTAGCATAAACCGTCTCGTTCGTGTCCACCAGGAAAAACCACATGATGCAGTAAAGAGACGTGAAGATCCAAACGCAGGCGATGATCTTCTTTGCTCGTGACACGGTGCAGATGAACTGGGCTTTGATGGAGTGGCAGATGGCGATGTAGCGCTCGATGGTAAAGGCTGTGATGGAGCAAGACGAGACGTTGATGCCCAGGTACTGCAGATATGTGATGCAAACGCAGCCGGCATAGCCGTAGATCCAAGAAGCCACGACCTCAGAGATGTTTGGTAAGCCAGCAGCCAGCAGCACGGTCAGATCGGCCACCGCCAGACTAACCAGGTAGCAGTTGGTTGCGGTCATCATGTGCTTGGTACGGATCACCACCAAAACCACCATGATGTTCCCAGCGATTCCCACCCCGCAGATCAGCAGCGACAGAGATATGGTGACCACCTGAACCTCCAGCGAGTTCTCCGGCATTGTGGAGTTTCTGTCAGGATGTGTCGAGGTGCTGTTATCCATCGTGGTGTTTCCCATTTCAGACATCTCAACAAAATCCTGGAGAAAGTTTGAGAGCAGATGCATGAAATATCAGTCACCGTGATGCTGGATGATCCAGTAAGAGGAACGTGAGGCGACTTCTTCTCCAGAGAGCTGCCGCATCTACTGAGAAAACAAGACTCGGTCCTCTTCTTCTCTCCTCCTCCTCCTCTTTCACTCGCTACCAAAAAATCCCTCTCCTCTCTCTCTCTCTCTCGTGATTCTTGTCTAAAGCTTTGTGTTCAGTTAGAAATAGTTAATTAAATGCATATTTGGTGGATCTTTTGGGATGCAGGTCATGATCACACAACTGATGAAGCTGCTTTGGTTAAGTGATGAAACAGCTTTAAACAACGAGAGTCCAGGTGTAACAATATAAATCTACATTACATAAAACAGCAGCAAATAAAGCCAGAATTTGATAAGCCAATAAGATTGATCTCATTCGCTAATAAGCAGAGTGTATGCACGTTGTGCACCCGCCTATAGGCGCATATTACTAACGTGCCCCTTAAATTTAAAAAAAATACTGCGCCATTGACTTTAGAGCAGGTGTTTGTTGGTCGATGGCGCAGTCATTTTCAGTTGCCTCAAAATAGCGACACGCCAACAATGCACCTTATTTTTATAGGGCGAAGAGATGGGCACGAGTGAATTTGCTATTTAAACAACGTGGCACTGGATGTGAAAATGATAACTGCGTCGGGCTGAAACTTGCAAAAAACACTTGTGTCGCGCCTGTCGTCGCATTGCGCCGGGTGTATGATAATGCCCAAAATCTGCGTGCAAATGCTTTCACGCAGAAAACAAAACAGTTTCACTTCATCTCTCAAACCCTAGTGACTATCCTGAGCTGTGTAGTTCAATATAGAGGACAAATATAATCATATAATCATGGTGGATTTATTCTACAATGGACGACAGTCACATTTGTGACTTACTTTCTTCTGTGGACCACCAAAAAATAAGTCAGTGGAGCCCAACGTTCTTTAAAACATCTTCTTTTGGGTCCACAGAAGAAATCATACCGGACTGGAATGACATGAAGGTGGGAAAATAATGACAGAATTTTCATATTTGGGTGAACTATCCCTTTAAGGCAGCATTACTTCTTTTTTCTACAATCAGTAAGTAAACTAGGCAAGAGTTCACAGATCTAATAAAGACAAGACCATCTCAGAACTGCAGGGAAAGACTTCACAGAATGTTAGTCTGTTGATACTCTGATATGAGACCCAGATCACAACTCTATTGACCAGCTGATCTCTGTATTTACAGTCTGACATAAAACACTGATGGATGAACTCATTTTTAAATGCAGTAAATTCATCCAGCCACAAGAGGGGGTCATTTCACTTCTATTACTTAAAAAGCTCATGTAGCAAAACATGTTACAGATATACAACTAACTTACTGGAATTGGATTAAGAACAAAGTATAAGGCTTGTACACAAAAATGACACAAATTACGAAGATCTCCCTGCCAAGCTGTTGTTCAGCTGGTTTAATCTGGTTGGTCAGTCTGACCATCTTAAATCGGCCTGACCATGTAAAGAAGTGGCCAAAACTCTTCTAAAACCAGCCTGCTAAACCAGCTGTGATCAGGTAAATAAAGATGGAAGACCAGTTCAGATTTGACTGGTTTTAGCTGTTCTGTTTTCAGCAGGAATACAGGTGCTGGTCATATAATTAGAATATCATCAAAAAGCTGATTTATTTCACTAATTCCATTCAAAAAGTGAAACTTGTATATTATATTCATTCATTACACACAGACTGAATGTTTTCAAATGTTTATTTCTTTTAATTTTGATGATTATAACTGACAACTAAGGAAAATCCCAAATTCAGTATCTCAGAAAATTAGAATATTACTTAAGACCAATACAAAGAAAGGATTTTTAGAAATCTTGGCCAACTGAAAAGTATGAACATGAAAAGTATGAGCATGTACAGCACTCAATACTTAGTTGGGGCTCCTTTTGCCTGAATTACTGCAGCAATGCGGCGTGGCATGGAGTCGATCAGTCTGTGGAACTGCTCAGGTGTTATAAGAGCCCAGGTTGCTCTGATAGTGGCCTTCAGCTCTTCTGCATTGTTGGGTCTGGCATATCTCATCTTCCTCTTCACAATACCCCATAGATTTTCTATGGGGTTAAGGTCAGGCGAGTTTGCTGGCCAATTAAGAACAGGGATACCATGGTCCTTAAACCAGGTACTGGTAGCTTTGGCACTGTGTGCAGGTGCCAAGTCCTGTTGGAAAATGAAATCTGCATCTCCATTAAGTTCGTCAGCAGCAGGAAGCATGAAGTGCTCTAAAACTTCCTGGTATACGGCTGTGTTGACCTTGGACCTCAGAAAACACAGTGGACCAACACCAGCAGATGACATGGCACCCCAAACCATCACTGACTGTGGAAACTTTACACTGAACCTCAAGCAACATGGATTGTGTGCCTCTCCTCTCTTCCTCCAGACTCTGGGACCCTGATCTCCAAAGGAAATGCAAAATTTACTTTCATCACAGAACATAACTTTGGACCACTCAGCAGCAGTCCAGTCCTTTTTGTCTTTAGCCCAGGCGAGACGCTTCTGACGCTGTCTGTTGTTCAAGAGTGGCTTGACACAAGGAATGTGACAGCTGAAACCCATGTCTTGCATACGTCTGTGCGTAGTGGTTCTTGAAGCACTGACTCCAGCTGCAGTCCACTCTTTGTGAATCTCCCCCACATTTTTGAATGGGTTTTGTTTCACAATCCTCTCCAGGGTGCGGTTATCCCTATTGCTTGTACACTTTTTTCTACCACATCTTTTCCTTCCCTTCGCCTCTCTATTAATGTGCTTGGACACAGAGCTCTGTGAACAGCCAGCCTCTTTTGCAGTGACCTTTTGTGTCTTGCCCTCCTTGTGCAAGGTGTCAACGGTCGTCTTTTGGACAACTGTCAAGTCAGCAGTCTTCCCCATGATTGTGTAGCCTACAGAACTAGACTGAGAGACCATTGCAGGTGTTTTGAGTTAATTAGCTGATTAGAGTGTGGCTCCAGGTGTCTTCAATATTGAACCTTTTCACAATATTCTAATTTTCTGAGATACTGAATTTGGGATTTTCCTTAGTTGTCAGTTATAATCATCAAAATTAAAAGAAATAAACATTTGAAATATATCAGTCTGTGTGTAATGAATGAATATAATATACAAGTTTCACTTTTTGAATGGAATTAGTGAAATAAATCAACTTTTTGATGATATTCTAATTATATGACCAGCACCTGTATACTTTACTGGATGTCAAAAACTATTAACCAGAGAACAGGACAGTAATGACAGGAATGAAGGCGAGGCTGTGAGAGAATCAACTACAGTGTGTTCAGATATAGTTTATCTGATCGAACACATTTCCAATAATACTTTCAGCAGACAAAAACCCCATAAAACAGTTTTGAAAATTGTAAAAATGTCACGTGATCTAGGACCTTTATAGATTGTGTGACACTGTAAAGACTGTAGGTCTGTCCCTCATAGCCTCATTTTCATCTGAATATAAGCAATACAGCATCAACCCGATTATAGTTGACGGTGCTTCCGTTGATGGCAGAAATGGAAGAGGAAACTGAATAAAAAGAAAAGGACGGGGCCAGCGATGATCTGAGGAAACAGGAGAGGCTCATAAAACAAATGTTTTATAGTGCTTGTGTTGAAACAGGCGGGAGTGTTTGTTTACTGATGGATTTGCATGACTGGATGTATGAAAATAAACAGGGATTGCTGAATCCACTGAATCCATGGGTTGTTGAGCGATGGTATGATTTCATCCAATATCCGTGCAACTCCTCAGCCAAGCTGTATACATTTTTGAAAAAAATCGGTACGCTGTTGAACCCAGTGTCATCCAGCTAAACCCCGATGAGAACATTTGAAACAATTCAAACGCATCTGAACCAATTTGATATATAACTGAAATAATTTGGTATACTGATAAAATACATACAAGCCATGACTTGATGGTTGATTCAGGAGTTCAGTGGATTCAGGTACAGCACAATACAAGTTTAAAAAAATAGAAAACATGGCAGATGATCCAAGTCTTGGCTTCTTTATTGATGTCCATCCAAAATGAGAGAGCAGATAAAATGAGACCTTCAATATATAGGTCTCCGAGATTTGAGGTCAGATGGAAATTCCAGTGGGAGAATTCCAATCCAACAGCAAAATGACTTTCATTTCATTTGAAGAGAGAGCATTTACAGGAAGGATGTTTCACACCATTCTTCTTTGTTATTTTTTACTTTAATGTGTTAGAAAGTTGTTGTTGTTTTCTGTTTCCTTCACCAAACATAAAAAAAAACAAAACACTTAAGCAAGCACTTTATTTTATTAGATTGATATTCACATGCAAAACAATCCTTATTTCCCATAAACTATATTCACATGCAAAACAATCCTTATTTCCCATAAACTATATTTACATGCAAAACAATCCTTATTTCCCATAAACTATATTTACATGCAAAACAATCCTTATTTCCTGTAAACTATTTATGAATAGGACTTTGGTTTATCAGTGTTGGTTGGGTGTGACATCACGGCCTGATAAAGTGTCAGAGGTTATTGTTGTAAAGGTACAAAACAAGTAATTAAAAACTCAAAAACTCCATCTTATTGTTCACTTCATATGTGGCACTTTGAACTTGACATTTACCAAGAAATCACATTGAGTGCTTTGAGCAACACTCGACTAGAATCATTTAAACATTTAATGAAATCCTGGATAACTCAGAAGATTCAGACATTGAGAATTCCAGTAACTACAAGCCCAAATAAAGTGCTCAAACAAAGATCAATTGCAACCATTGAAATTATACTTTAAAAAGTCTCAATCCAATGTCTTCACACTGACAGTGATTAAACAGTGTTTCTTGTGGAGCTTCACTGGTGGAGTATAACACTAACAACACCAAGGTCATGGGTTTGATTCCCTGGGAACAAATGGATTGGCAAAATGTAGACCTGGAAGGCATGTACAAAAGCTTCTGCCAATTTATACATTAAAAAGTAAATGTCTGGTGGCCATCAAGTCGCTGTGTTGTTGTTTGATCTCTGCACTCCCATTGGTAACCAACAAAAATATTACTCACAGATATAGAGCTGTAAACACTGCAAACAAAACAAGATACATTTCAACTCTTCAAATTTCTCTCATCTATGACCTGTTAATAAACATAAACAACAAAATTTGTCACTTGTAGTTCTACACATAAATATCGGCTTTAAAATTAGCCTCTGGTCCAGTCATTCCACCTCCATAAACACGTCTGCTGTTTAATAACTAGATTTACCTGGAAACTATTAAAGATCGACAACAAATCCATCACATCAAATATAAATCAATATGGCACAAAAGTGACTTTGTAATCATAAAGTTGAAAGTGTGATGTGTGAAGAAATGTTATTAGTCAAGTCAAGTCACCTTTATTTATATAGCGCTTTTTTCAATACAGATTGTGTCAAAGCAGCTTTACATTGATAACTGGTATATAATTTTGGCTGCACAGCAGCTCTTAAAGAATAGTGTCAATGCCGGCAGATCAAAGCACTGTTGAATATCAAATGTCAAGTGTCCCCAACTAAGCAAGCCAAAGGCGACAGCGGCAAGGAACCCAAACTCCAACAGGTGACATTTATTATTGCACATAAATCCATGCAAACACATTTGAGGTGTATAAAGTGCACAAATGCACCAGAATGTGACAGCAGTGCAACAGAGAAATAAGAGAATTAGTTTTTGTATAATACAAATGGCTTCAAATCAGCTTTAACCAGAAAAACAGCATCTGGATTTAATTATTTCAGCTAATTACAACTTCAATTCCAACTATAAATCAGTTTTACAGAAGATAATATAGTGGCAGTATTAAGTCAATTCAGTTCGATTATTCCGTGATCTCATTCGTATGGTACAGTATCAAGCACAGCTAAATAAGTACATTTTACTGTATAATTGTCTTTAAAGCCCCACTGAGCAAGCCAAAAGGCAACAGCGGCAAGGAACCAAAACTCCATCAGGTTAATGGAGAAAAAAACCTTGGGAGAAACCAGGCTCAGCCGGGGGCCAGTTCTCCTCTGGCCTAAATGAACAAACACATGAATGATGATTCCAAACTTCAGTGTTTTTGTAGATTGAGTCGTGTTGACAGAGTTAGAGAGCTCAGAAATTAAGCAATGCAAATAACATTTAACATATGTGCTGCATGCTTTCCTCTCAATAACAAAACTGATACAGCATCATGAGATTGTGAGCACCTCTCTAACCCCAGCTAACATGTATATTCTAACTGGAAAATCTTCACCAGGCTGGTCAGACGAGGGCCACTATAAGAACCCGACCCCTGACGTCCCCTGGACTTTTGCTGGGTTGAGGACTTATCACAACTATCTGACAAATCTCTCTCAGATATTTAAGAATGGTGTTGACACGTCTTCTAGTTAAGGTTCTTGCAGATGGTTTGTTTGCATCCAGATGATTTCTCCTGCTAAGATGATTTCTCCTTCTCGGAGCTTTTGTCTGGATGCTTTAAAGCCGGTGTAGGCCAGGACTTTTTTAGACAATGATGGAGGCAGTAGTACACATTTCCTCTGAGCCGCCAGAGACCAAGATGTCATCAGCGCCCTTGATATCCTTCAAGTTTTTGTGCAGTATAGCAGAGAAGATGGTCGGGGAATCTCTGAACCCTCTGAATCATATATTCTTTGCAGGCAATCTTTTCTCATGTGACCCATCCTTCCACAATTAAATCATTGGTTTTGTTTAACCTGCTGTTTCAAACTGTCCAAAGTTACATCACACCAGTTCATTCATCGATTTTGCTTAAAGTATAGCAGTATAAAAGGTAAAACGGATCATGTCCTGCAGGAGCACACCTGCCCTGGGACAATTCAACATGCTCCCTTCAAGTTTACATAAGCAGTAGTTTTTCTGCAGTGTTCTGAAAAAACAAAACAAAATGGAATATAGCGCATTTACTGGAGAGGAGAACATAATATGATTACACATATGATTTGAAGCTCTCACTGACCTGTGAATGAGGATTAACTGTGACAGACGACTTCTCGACGACTCTTCCTGTCCTCCTGGAGATGATCTTGCCCAGTTGTCCCTCTTTCTGATTAATATGAAGCATCTGAAAACCACAGCAGTCTGAGATTAGAGGCTGGACAGAAATGTAGTCTGCTACTACTGTATGTGAACTGGTCATGATGAATGTGAGAGAGAGGGAATGAGAGGACAACAAAACCTTGCCTTTGAATGATTTGTAGTGTACAGGCTTCCTCCTCTTCATACTGTAGGTCAAAGCCCCGTCTCAAAGGTTGGTTGGAAGTCTTCATTATGACATGAGCCAGGCTGGGCATCTCTGGTCCTCGAGGTCAGCTGTCCTGTAGAGTTTAGTTCTATCCCTAATCAAACACTCCTGAAAGTTACTTGAAAATGTTTGATTAGAGATGGAGCTAAACTCTGCTGGACAGCTGACCTCGAGGACTAGAGTTGCTCAAGGCAGATCATCCAGTGTCCAACAGTCACATGCTCTGTTCAACCTGAAATTGAATATTCACTGAATATACTGAACAGCAATATACAATATGACAATTCACTGAAAACATACCCATCAGTATGACATGAGTCAGGGGTTGGATGAGGCCCCTCTTTGGCAAACACCTGTAAGTGTAGTTTCATGAGATGATTTTTTAGGATGGCACCAAATCAATGTTATATAAATGAAGAAAAAAAGAATCTAGACTTATGTCTAGATGAAGGATGAAGTGGGCCATCAGCATCTGGACGACATGGAGAGCCACCTCAGCATCTTTACCCAGGGAGGAGACAGTCTGGACATCTTTGCTGGTCATTCAAGGGTTTGATTTAACTTTCCCTACTAAAGTTATCCTGACTTATCCTAATATATTGTAAATAAAGTAAAGTTAATGTTCACAACAAGAAAAAAGACATTGTTTCGCCAGGAAGGAAAATGTTTGCAGTGCAATTTCACTTCTTTTCCCTTCTACATTCATACCAATGAAATGGATAACACCGATAGTGAGGCAAACCACAGTAAACACCGACTGCCATCCAAACATCTTATGAGTAACAGCAACAGGACAACACCAACTGCCATTAGGAGGAGATTTTCAATCTGAAATGTATTCAATGAATCTCAATGGCCCAAGAACATTCAGGCAATGAAACTTTCTAGAAATTCAGCTGTAAAACGACCCTATCACACGGCATCTCTGGTTGATAAATGAATTTGCATGTTCTCAAACTAAATAATCTTAAGGATCTTCTCTCTTCGGTTTTATTTTATTATGTCAGTCACATTAAAGTTTGTTTGAATAGCTGTAGTTATAATATCTTCAAAGGTTCCACTCAGAGATACGAATAACAAACACTGTCAACTGGATCGCACTAAAACAGTGTCACACACAGCAGCGAGTCAAATAAAACATACTACAAAGAATGTTATTTTTTAACTTTTATTTTTTTTATTTGTCAATGCATTCAAGGTTATTATAAAAGAAAGAACAATAAATTAAGCTGTTATGGTCCCATTGTTAAATCTGGTCAGCTTTCTGTGGCACGTACATCAAGTGTGACTGCTGTACGATCGCTTTCCTTTTTCCATCGTCACGCACGTCAAGTGTGGCTGCTGTACGATCGCTTTCCGATTTCCATCGTCACACATGTCAAGTGTGACTGCTGTACGATCGCTTTCCGATTTCCATCGTCACACATGTCAAGTGTGGCTGCTTTACGATCGCTTTCCTTTTTCCATTGGCGCGCATGTCAAGTGTGGCTGCTTTACGATCGCTTTCCGATTTCCATCAGCGCACAAAACAAGGAGTTTAAATAAATTAAAAAAAAAAAAAATCATAGTAGTAAAAAAAAAAATCATAGTAGAATCACTTTCCAATTTCCGTCAACACGCTTGTCACGCATGACAAAGAGTATAAGGTTATATCTTGATAAGACTGAAAATCACGGTGTGTCATCAAGCTATCATTGCTTTGCCTCGTTTAGTCAGTGTTACTGTTCTAGTGTTCTGTTGTATATTTTTCACATATAAGTCGAATATAGCTCTACCAATCCGGTACATAGATAAAACAAGCAGCCATATTGTTTTCAATTTATGTTTCAATTCTTGTATTACTGAGCCACTATAATCCAGTGGTACCCAGCTAAAAACAGAAGAAAACACCTGAACCATGTCAAGTATAGCTGAACCAATGTCGTATATATATAAAATCATCCTCCATGTTGTCAGCTCATTGTTGTCTTGTGTTACTGACTCATTGCTTAGTTGAGAACAATATCTTCGAAATATCTGAACCAAGCTATTTGCAGCCGAAATTATTTTAAAAATAACTGAACCCAGTTGTATCCAGTTAAACACAGGAACAGACAATAACTGCTCCAAATTCAATATAGCAAAAAAAACGTCATGAATACATATAATGACCGTGCAGGCATCGAAAAAAAGTCTTGAAAGAGAAAACTCCATCGGGTTTACTGTAGCGGTTGATACAGGTGTAGAGCCAGAAACTGGAATATTTACCTCAGTCGATTCAGGTAAAGCATAAGACATGCTGAAGAAAGATTTAGGCTACCACAAATGATAATAAGAGACAGGATGAACCAACTTCTTTTTCTATCGCAACACTCCCGCAAAATGAGAGAGACAAGGAAATTCAGGTCAATATAATCTATTTTAATGGGGTGTGTCTTCAAACATGTCAGATTTTCATTGGCCAGAAGAAAAAAAATATCCAATAAAAAGTCATCAATGATCTCAGGAGACCTGACGTCACAATTTGGAAAACTCCAGTACACAAACTCAAGTCAATAAAACGCTACAATTATTTTCATTTTCATCAAGGAAAGAACGTTTACAGGAAATATGTTTCACACATTTTTTCTGTGTTCTATTTTATCAAAGATGCAGAAAATATTTTTCCTTCACTGAACCATCACATGTTGTTTTTGTAAACACTACGCTTCAGCAAGCACTTTATATTCCATTATACAGAGATTTATAAGCAAAATATTTCCTGTAGATGTTTTAATGAAAAGGTCTCATCGCTGCCTGAGGTCAAACAATATTGTTGTGGTTAATCTACCCTTTCGTACTCCTGCTCTAGTTTGATGAGTTACCATTAGCAGTCATGCACTTTCATGGACGGCACAAACTGTAATATGACATTCACTGTTTCTCTATGTAAAATGAGCACTACTGGGTGTAAAATAAGCTGTTGCTTATTATGCTTCATCAAATATGGTAATAGTTCATTTTATTGGGTGAGAATCATATGGGATATTTCTTTCTTTGTGAATGTATAAACCAACGCCTAAAGCAAAAAACCTCTGAAGATAGTTTGATCCTTGAACGCTTTGGTTGGCTCATGGCAGTCTTTGGAGAGGGAAACTGAGTATTTATATGCAGTGAAGCTTCATCTTAGATTACTCCAATTAAGCTAACAGTAACTCTAAATACAGGTGCTGGTCATATAATTAGAATATCATCAAAAAGTTGATTTATTTCACTAATTCCATTCAAAAAGTGAAACTTGTATATTATATTCATTCATTACACACAGACTGATATATTTCAAACGTTTATTTCTTTTCATTTTGATGATTATAACTGACAACTAAGGAAAATCCCAAATTCAGTATCTCAGAAAATTACAATATTACTTAAGACCAATACAAAGAAAGGATTTTTAGAAATCTTGGCCAACTGAAAAGTATGAACATGAAAAGTATGAGCATGAAAAGTATGAGCATGTACAGCACTAAATACTTAGTTGGGGCTCCTTTTGCCTGAATTACAAAATTGCAAAAAATTACGAAATGCAAAATTTACTTTCATCACAGAACATAACTTTGGACCACTCAGCAGCAGTCCAGTCCTTTTTGTCTTTAGCCCAGGCGAGACGCTTCTGACGCTGTCTGTTGTTCAAGAGTGGCTTGACACAAGGAATGCGACAGCTGAAACCCATGTCTTGCATACGTCTGTGCGTAGTGGTTCTTGAAGCACTGACTCCAGCTGCAGTCCACTCTTTGTGAATCTCCCCCACATTTTTGAATGGGTTTTGTTTCACAATCCTCTCCAGGGTGCGGTTATCCCTATTGCTTGTACACTTTTTTCTACCACATCTTTTAATTCCCTTCGCCTCTCTATTAATGTGCTTGGACACAGAGCTCTGTGAACAGCCAGCCTCTTTTGCAATGACCTTTTGTGTCTTGCCCTCCTTGTGCAAGGTGTCAATGGTCGTCTTTTGGACAACTGTCAAGTCAGCAGTCTTCCCCATGATTGTGTAGCCTACAGAACTAGACTGAGAGACCATTTAAAGGCCTTTGCAGGTGTTTTGAGTTAATTAGCTGATTAGAGTGTGGCACCAGGTGTCTTCAATATTGAACCTTTTCACAATATTCTAATTTTCTGAGATACTGAATTTGGGATTTTCCTTAGTTGTCAGTTATAATCATCAAAATTAAAAGAAATAAACATTTGAAATATATCAGTCTGTGTGTAATGAATGAATATAATATACAAGTTTCACTTTTTGAATGGAATTAGTGAAATAAATCAACTTTTTGATGATATTCTAATTTTATGACCAGCACCTGTATACTTTACTGGATGTCAAAAACTATTAACCAGAGAACAGGACAGTAATGACAGGAATGAAAGCGAGGCTGTGAGAGAATCAACTACAGTGTGTTCAGATATAGTTTATCTGATCGAACACATTTCCAATAATACTTTCAGCAGACAAAAACCCCATAAAACAGTTTTGAAAATTGTAAAAATGTCACGTGATCTAGGACCTTTATAGATTGTGTGACACTGTAAAGACTGTAGGTCTGTCCCTCATAGCCTCATTTTCATCTGAATATAAGCAATACAGCATCAACCCGATTATAGTTGACGGTGCTTCCGTTGATGGCAGAAATGGAAGAGGAAACTGAATAAAAAGAAAAGGACGGGGCCAGCGATGATCTGAGGAAACAGGAGAGGCTCATAAAACAAATGTTTTATAGTGCTTGTGTTGAAACAGGCGGGAGTGTTTGTTTACTGATGGATTTGCATGACTGGATGTATGAAAATAAACAGGGATTGCTGAATCCACTGAATCCATGGGTTGTTGAGCGATGGTATGATTTCATCCAATATCCGTGGAACTCCTCAGCCAAGCTGCATACATTTTTGAAAAAAATCGGTACGCTGTTGAACCCAGTGTCATCCAGCTAAACCCCGATGAGAACATTTGAAACAATTCAAACGCATCTGAACCAATTTGATATATAACTGAAATAATTTGGTATACTGATAAAATACATACAAGCCATGACTTGATGGTTGATTCAGGAGTTCAGTGGATTCAGGTACAGCACAATACAAGTTTAAAAAAATAGAAAACATGGCAGATGATCCAAGTCTTGGCTTCTTTATTGATGTCCATCCAAAATGAGAGAGCAGATAAAATGAGACCTTCAATATATAGGTCTCCGAGATTTGAGGTCAGATGGAAATTCCAGTGGGAGAATTCCAATCCAACAGTAAAATGACTTTCATTTCATTTGAAGAGAGAGCATTTACAGGAAGGATGTTTCACACCATTCTTCTTTATGTTATTTTTTACTTTAATGTGTTAGAAAGTTGTTGTTGTTTTCTGTTTCCTTCACCAAACATAAAAAAAAAAAAAACACTTAAGCAAGCACTTTATTTTATTAGATTGATATTCACATGCAAAACAATCCTTATTTCCCATAAACTATATTCACATGCAAAACAATCCTTATTTCCCATAAACTATATTTACATGCAAAACAATCCTTATTTCCTGTAAACTATTTATGAATAGGACTTTGGTTTATCAGTGTTGGTTGGGTGTGACATCACGGCCTGATAAAGTGTCAGAGGTTATTGTTGTAAAGGTACAAAACAAGTAATTAAAAACTCAAAAACTCCATCTTATTGTTCACTTCATATGTGGCACTTTGAACTTGACATTTACCAAGAAATCACATTGAGTGCTTTGAGCAACACTCGACTAGAATCATTTAAACATTTAATGAAATCCTGGATAACTCAGAAGATTCAGACATTGAGAATTCCAGTAACTACAAGCCCAAATAAAGTGCTCAAACAAAGATCAATTGCAACCATTGAAATTATACTTTAAAAAGTCTCAATCCAATGTCTTCACACTGACAGTGATTAAACAGTGTTTCTTGTGGAGCTTCACTGGTGGAGTATAACACTAACAACACCAAGGTCATGGGTTTGATTCCCTGGGAACAAATGGATTGGCAAAATGTAGACCTGGAAGGCATGTACAAAAGCTTCTGCCAATTTATACATTAAAAAGTAAATGTCTGGTGGCCATCAAGTCGCTGTGTTGTTGTTTGATCTCTGCACTCCCATTGGTAACCAACAAAAATATTACTCACAGATATAGAGCTGTAAACACTGCAAACAAAACAAGATACATTTCAACTCTTCAAATTTCTCTCATCTATGACCTGTTAATAAACATAAACAACAAAATTTGTCACTTGTAGTTCTACACATAAATATCGGCTTTAAAATTAGCCTCTGGTCCAGTCATTCCACCTCCATAAACACGTCTGCTGTTTAATAACTAGATTTACCTGGAAACTATTAAAGATCGACAACAAATCCATCACATCAAATATAAATCAATATGGCACAAAAGTGACTTTGTAATCAAAGCTGAAAGTGTGATGTATGAAGAAATGTTATTAGTCAAGTCAAGTCACCTTTATTTATATAGCGCTTTTTACAATGCAGATTGTGTCAAAGCAGCTTTACATTGATAACTGGTATATAATTTTGGCTGCACAGCAGCTCTTAAAGAATAGTGTCAATGTCGGCAGATCAAAGCACCGTTGAATATCAAATGTCAAGTGTCCCCAACTAAGCAAGCCAAAGGCGACAGCGGCAAGGAACCCAAACTCCAACAGGTGACATTTATTAGTGCACATAAATCCATGCAAACACATTTGAGGTGTATAAAGTGCACAAATGCACCAGAATGTGACAGCAGTGCAACAGAGAAATAAGAGAATTAATCTGAAACACACACACATAAAATATAAAAATATGAAAAAGACACTTAGAAAAATATAAGATCATTTGCCAAGTTTATTTATTTAGTTTTTGTATAATACAAATGGCTTCAAATCAGCTTTAATTATTTCAGCTAATTACAGCTTCAATTCCAACTATAAATCAGTTTTACAGAAGATAATATAGTGGCAGTATTAAGTCAATTCAGTTCGATTATTCCGTGATCTCATTCGTATGGTACAGTATCAAGCACAGCTAAATAAGTACATTTTACTGTATAATTGTCTTTAAAGCCCCACTGAGCAAGCCAAAAGGCAACAGCGGCAAGGAACCAAAACTCCATCAGGTTAATGGAGAAAAAAACCTTGGGAGAAACCAGGCTCAGCCGGGGGCCAGTTCTCCTCTGGCCTAAATGAACAAACACATGAATGATGATTCCAAACTTCAGTGTTTTTGTAGATTGAGTCGTGTTGACAGAGTTAGAGAGCTCAGAAATTAAGCAATGCAAATAACATTTAACATATGTGCTGCATGCTTTCCTCTCAATAACAAAACTGATACAGCATCATGAGATTGTGAGCACCTCTCTAACCCCAGCTAACATGTATATTCTAACTGGAAAATCTTCACCAGGCTGGTCAGACGAGGGCCACTATAAGAACCCGACCCCTGACGTCCCCTGGACTTTTGCTGGGTTGAGGACTTATCACAACTATCTGACGAATCTCTCTCAGATATTTAAGAATGGTGTTGACACGTCTTCTAGTTAAGGTTCTTGCAGATGGTTTGTTTGCATCCAGATGATTTCTCCTGCTAAGATGATTTCTCCTTCTCTGAGCTTTTGTCTGGATGCTTTAAAGCCGGTGTAGGCCAGGACTTTTTTAGACAATGATGGAGGCAGTAGTACACATTTCCTCTGAGCCGCCAGAGACCAAGATGTCATCAGCGCCCTTGATATCCTTCAAGTTTTTGTGCAGTATAGCAGAGAAGACGGTTGGGGAATCTCTGAACCCTCTGAATCATATATTCTTTGCAGGCAATCTTTTCTCATGTGACCCATCCTTCCACAATTAAATCATTGGTTTTGTTTAACCTGCTGTTTCAAACTGTCCAAAGTTACATCACACCAGTTCATTCATCGATTTTGCTTAAAGTATAGCAGTATAAAAGGTAAAACGGATCATGTCCTGCAGGAGCACACCTGCCCTGGGACAATTCAACATGCTCCCTTCAAGTTTACATAAGCAGTAGTTTTTCTGCAGTGTTCTGAAAAAACAAAACAAAATGGAATATAGCGCATTTACTGGAGAGGAGAACATAATATGATTACACATATGATTTGAAGCTCTCACTGACCTGTGAATGAGGATTGACTGTGACAGACGACTTCTCGACGACTCTTCCTGTCCTCTTGGAGACGATCTTGCCCAGTTGTCCCTCTTTCTGATTAATATGAAGCATCTGAAAACCACAGCAGTCTGAGATTAGAGGCTGGACAGAAATGTAGTCTGCTACTACTGTATGTGAACTGGTCATGATGAATGTGAGAGAGAGGGAATGAGAGGACAACAAAACCTTGCCTTTGAATGATTTGTAGTGTACAGGCTTCCTCCTCTTCGTACTGTAGGTCAAAGCCCCGTCTCAAAGGTTGGTTGGAAGTCTTCATTATGACATGAGCCAGGCTGGGCATCTCTGGTCCTCGAGGTCAGCTGTCCTGTAGAGTTTAGTTCTATCCCTAATCAAACACTCCTGAAAGTTACTTGAAAATGTTTGATTAGAGATGGAGCTAAACTCTGCTGGACAGCTGACCTCGAGGACTAGAGTTGCTCAAGGCAGATCATCCAGTGTCCAACAGTCACATGCTCTGTTCAACCTGAAATTGAATATTCACTGAATATACTGAACAGCAATATACAATATGACAATTCACTGAAAACATACCCATCAGTATGACATGAGTCAGGGGTTGGATGAGGCCCCTCTTTGGCAGACACCTGTAAGTGTAGTTTCATGAGATGATTTTTTAGGATGGCACCAAATCAATGTTATATAAATGAAGAAAAAAAGAATCTAGACTTATGTCTAGATGAAGGATGAAGTGGGCCATCAGCATCTGGACGACATGGAGAGCCACCTCAGCATCTTTACCCAGGGAGGAGACAGTCTGGACATCTTTGCTGGTCATTCAAGGGTTTGATTTAACTTTCCCTACTAAAGTTATCCTGACTTATCCTAATATATTGTAAATAAAGTAAAGTTAATGTTCACAACAAGAAAAAAGACATTGTTTCGCCAGGAAGGAAAATGTTTGCAGTGCAATTTCACTTCTTTTCCCTTCTACATTCATACCAATGAAATGGATAACACCGATAGTGAGGCAAACCACAGTAAACACCGACTGCCATCCAAACATCTTATGAGTAACAGCAACAGGACAACACCAACTGCCATTAGGAGGAGATTTTCAATCTGAAATGTATTCAATGAATCTCAATGGCCCAAGAACATTCAGGCAATGAAACTTTCTAGAAATTCAGCTGTAAAACGACCCTATCACACGGCATCTCTGGTTGATAAATGAATTTGCATGTTCTCAAACTAAATAATCTTAAGGATCTTCTCTCTTCGGTTTTATTTTATTATGTCAGTCACATTAAAGTTTGTTTGAATAGCTGTAGTTATAATATCTTCAAAGGTTCCACTCAGAGATACGAATAACAAACACTGTCAACTGGATCGCACTAAAACAGTGTCACACACAGCAGCGAGTCAAATAAAACATACTACAAAGAATGTTATTTTTTAACTTTTATTTTTTTTATTTGTCAATGCATTCAAGGTTATTATAAAAGAAAGAACAATAAATTAAGCTGTTATGGTCCCATTGTTAAATCTGGTCAGCTTTCTGTGGCACGCATGTCAAGTGTGGCTGCTGTACGATCGCTTTCATTTTTCCATCGTCACGCATGTCAAGTGTGGCTGCTGTACGATCGCTTTCCGATTTCCATCGTCACACATGTCAAGTGTGACTGCTGTACGATCGCTTTCTTTTTTCCATCGGCGCGCATGTCAAGTATGGCTGCTTATGATCGCTTTCCGATTTCCATCGTTACGCACGTCAAGTGTGACTGCTGTACGATCGCTTTCCTTTTTCCATCGGCGCGCATGTCAAGTGTGACTGCTGTACGATCGCTTTCCTTTTTCCATCGGCGCGCATGTCAAGTGTGACTGCTGTACGATCGCTTTCCTTTTTCCATCGGCGCGCATGTCAAGTGTGACTGCTGTACGATCGCTTTCCTTTTTCCATCGGCGCGCATGTCAAGTGTGACTGCTGTACGATCGCTTTCCTTTTTCCATCGTCACGCATGTCAAGTATGGCTGCTTATGATCGCTTTCCGATTTTCATCGTTACGCACGTCAAGTGTGACTGCTGTACGATTGCTTTCCTTTTTCCATCGGCGCGCATGTCAAGTGTGGCTGCTGTACGATCGCTTTCCTTTTTCCATCGGCGCGCACGTCAAGTGTGACTGCTGTACGATCGCTTTCCTTTTTCCATCGTCACGCATGTCAAGTATAGCTGCTTATGATCGCTTTCCGATTTCCATCGTTACGCACGTCAAGTGTGACTGCTGTATGATCGCTTTCCTTTTTCCATCGTCATGCATGTCAAGTATGGCTGCTTATGATCGCTTTCCGATTTTCATTGTTACGCACGTCAAGTGTGACTGCTGTACGATCGCTTTCCTTTTTCCATCGGCGCGCATGTCAAATGTGACTGCTGTACGATCGCTTTCCGATTTCCATCGTTACGCACGTCAAGTGTGACTGCTGTACGATCGCTTTCCTTTTTCCATCGCCGCGCATGTCAAGTGTGACTGCTGTACGATCGCTTTCCTTTTTCCATCGTCACGCATGTCAAGTATGGCTGCTTATGATCGCTTTCCGATTTTCATCGTTACACACGTCAAGTGTGACTGCTGTACGATCGCTTTCTTTTTTCCATCGGCGCGCATGTCAAGTGTGACTGCTGTACAATCGCTTTCCTTTTTCCATCGGCGCGCATGTCAAGTGTGACTGCTGTACAATCGCTTTCCGATTTCCATCGTTACGCACGTCAAGTGTGGCTGCTTATGATCGCTTTCCGATTTTCATCGTTACGCACGTCAAGTGTGACTGCTGTACGATCGCTTTCCTTTTTCCATCGGCGCGCATGTCAAGTGTGACTGCTGTACGATCGCTTTCCTTTTTCCATCGGCGCGCATGTCAAGTGTGACTGCTGTACGATCGCTTTCCGATTTCCATCGTCACGCATGTCAAGTGTAGCTGCTTTACGATCGCTTTCCGATTTCCGTCAGCACACAAAACAAGGAGTTTAAATAAATAAAAAAATCATAGTAGAATCACATGACAAAGAGTATAAGGTTATATCTTGATAAGACTGAAAATCACGGTGTGTCATCAAGCTATCATTGCTTTGCCTCGTTTAGTCAGTGTTACTGTTCTAGTGTTCTGTTGTATATTTTTCACATATAAGTCGAATATAGCTCTACCAATCCGGTACATAGATAAAACAAGCAGCCATATTGTTTTCAATTTATGTTTCAATTCTTGTATTACTGAGCCACTATAATCCAGTGGTACCCAGCTAAAAACAGAAGAAAACACCTGAACCATGTCAAATATAGCTGAACTAATGTCGTATATATATAAAATCATCCTCCATGTTGTCAGCTCATTGTTGTCTTGTGTTACTGACTCATTGCTTAGTTGAGAACAATATCTTCGAAATATCTGAACCAAGCTATTTGCAGCCGAAATTATTTTAAAAATAACTGAACCCAGTTGTATCCAGTTAAACACAGGAACAGACAATAACTGCTCCAAATTCAATATAGCAAAAAAAACGTCATGAATACATATAATGACCGTGCAGGCATCGAAAAAAAGTCTTGAAAGAGAAAACTCCATCGGGTTTACTGTAGCGGTTGATACAGGTGTAGAGCCAGAAACTGGAATATTTACCTCAGTCGATTCAGGTAAAGCATAAGACATGCTGAAGAAAGATTTAGGCTACCACAAATGATAATAAGAGACAGGATGAACCAACTTCTTTTTCTATCGCAACACTCCCGCAAAATGAGAGAGACAAGGAAATTCAGGTCAATATAATCTATTTTAATGGGGTGTGTCTTCAAACATGTCAGATTTTCATTGGCCAGAAGAAAAAAAATATCCAATAAAAAGTCATCAATGATCTCAGGAGACCTGACGTCACAATTTGGAAAACTCCAGTACACAAACTCAAGTCAATAAAACGCTACAATTATTTTCATTTTCATCAAGGAAAGAACGTTTACAGGAAATATGTTTCACACATTTTTTCTGTGTTCTATTTTATCAAAGATGCAGAAAATATTTTTCCTTCACTGAACCATCACATGTTGTTTTTGTAAACACTACGCTTCAGCAAGCACTTTATATTCCATTATACAGAGATTTATAAGCAAAATATTTCCTGTAGATGTTTTAATGAAAAGGTCTCATCGCTGCCTGAGGTCAAACAATATTGTTGTGGTTAATCTACCCTTTCGTACTCCTGCTCTAGTTTGATGAGTTACCATTAGCAGTCATGCACTTTCATGGACGGCACAAACTGTAATATGACATTCACTGTTTCTCTATGTAAAATGAGCACTACTGGGTGTAAAATAAGCTGTTGCTTATTATGCTTCATCAAATATGGTAATAGTTCATTTTATTGGGTGAGAATCATATGGGATATTTCTTTCTTTGTGAATGTATAAACCAACGCCTAAAGCAAAAAACCTCTGAAGATAGTTTGATCCTTGAACGCTTTGGTTGGCTCATGGCAGTCTTTGGAGAGGGAAACTGAGTATTTATATGCAGTGAAGCTTCATCTTAGATTACTCCAATTAAGCTAACAGTAACTCTAAATACAGGTGCTGGTCATATAATTAGAATATCATCAAAAAGTTGATTTATTTCACTAATTCCATTCAAAAAGTGAAACTTGTATATTATATTCATTCATTACACACAGACTGATATATTTCAAACGTTTATTTCTTTTCATTTTGATGATTATAACTGACAACTAAGGAAAATCCCAAATTCAGTATCTCAGAAAATTACAATATTACTTAAGACCAATACAAAGAAAGGATTTTTAGAAATCTTGGCCAACTGAAAAGTATGAACATGAAAAGTATGAGCATGTACAGCACTCAATACTTAGTTGGGGCTCCTTTTGCCTGAATTACAAAATTGCAAAAAATTACGAAATGCAAAATTTACTTTCATCACAGAACATAACTTTGGACCACTCAGCAGCAGTCCAGTCCTTTTTGTCTTTAGCCCAGGCGAGACGCTTCTGACGCTGTCTGTTGTTCAAGAGTGGCTTGACACAAGGAATGTGACAGCTGAAACCCATGTCTTGCATACGTCTGTGCGTAGTGGTTCTTGAAGCACTGACTCCAGCTGCAGTCCACTCTTTGTGAATCTCCCCCACATTTTTGAATGGGTTTTGTTTCACAATCCTCTCCAGGGTGCGGTTATCCCTATTGCTTGTACACTTTTTTCTACCACATCTTTTAATTCCCTTCGCCTCTCTATTAATGTGCTTGGACACAGAGCTCTTTGAACAGCCAGCCTCTTTTGCAATGACCTTTTGTGTCTTGCCCTCCTTGTGCAAGGTGTCAATGGTCGTCTTTTGGACAACTGTCACGTCAGCAGTCTTCCCCATGATTGTGTAGCCTACAGAACTAGACTGAGAAACCATTTAAAGGCCTTTGCAGGTGTTTTGAGTTAATTAGCTGATTAGAGTGTGGCTCCAGGTGTCTTCAATATTGAACCTTTTCACAATATTCTAATTTTCTGAGAAACTGAATTTGGGATTTTCCTTAGTTGTCAGTTATAATCATCAAAATTAAAAGAAATAAACATTTGAAATATATCAGTCTGTGTGTAATGAATGAATGTAATATACAAGTTTCACTTTTTGAATGGAATTAGTGAAATAAATCAACTTTTTGATGATATTCTAATTATATGACCAGCACCTGTAAATACATATAAACCTTGTGATTGTGAAACCTAAACAAAAAAGCAAGTAAGAGAATAAATAAACTCTAAGGATGTCCAGTATATTTTACGTAATGTAGCCTCCATATATTAAAATAAATAATCAAAAGAAAGTGCATTTATAATTTGTTGTCAACTAACAATATCAGTCCTGAAATAATTCTCATTTAGCCTACCTTTGTTATCATCTGTATCACAAATTATGTAATATAAATGGGCTTTAAGAAAAGAACAAGGAAGATAAAATACAGGGAGTTAACAAAGATCCTGGTTCATAAGTCATTGCAGTATATTTCCATGGAATGTTTGGCATAATGACACTAGCAAGAATAAACTTTTGTTTTGTATGAAGTTGTGTTAAAACAGGCAGGATTGTCTGTTTACTGATATTAAACACTGGTTAATGTGACGGGGTTGTAATGGGGATGTTTTGTGCTGGGATCTTTGGGGAAACAGATCTGTCATATTGTGCTTATACATACTGAAGTGTCATTGAGTCATTGCAGTATTTTGTTGGATAATGGTTTGAATCTCACTGAGGACAGTGAAAAAGGAGAGTAAATTGGCGACTGAAAAGGATGATGGGATGCATGAGGGTGGTCTGAACTGGTTTGTGCACTAGAGCTTTTTTTTTATACTTTATAATGGTTGCGATATTGATAATCTCCAGATCAAACTCATGCTGGTAGAAGACTTAGAAGAGAGAACTGATGATCTCTTCAACCAGCTGCTCCAGAAGATTCCTGATGTCAGCTAGAAAACAGAAAACACACAAATCCCACAAAATATTAGTCAAGCAAATATCACTGATTGGGTTTAGTTACATTTTAATGATCTTTCCTGTTTAATGCTCTTCAAGACTTTCTGCACTGTTGGTCGTTTTCCATTACAGAACCTTCTGGAAAGTTACCGTCAATAATGTGCCATATGACTGAAGCAGAAACGAGACACACACACCTCATTAATGCTGGGGAACATATTATGTGTCAAATGTTCATTAAAGTTAACGAAATATTGTTGAAGAAATCAAACAGTTACTTCCCTGTGATATCGAGGCAGATCTGACCAAAGTTTGTAGCCTCAGGAGCACAAACTAACACAATCTTTCATCTTTACACACCTGTTAGAAGATATCAGAAAACAAGAGTGTTTAGGCATTCAAGGTTAAAGTTCTTGGCAGACTTTTGTTGGTTTGTTCTGCTATGCATTAATTTGATCAAAACAAAGAAACAGTTCACAAAAAAACATGTAAATTCTGTCATCATTTACTCGCCCTCATGATGTTCTGAAAGATTCTAAATTTTCATGTGTGCAAAACATGAGGATCTTTTGCTGAATGAGTCTCAGTCACCATTCACCTTCATTGTGTGGAAAATGATGCAAAGAACGTGAATGGTGACTTGTGTTCTACAGAAAAAAGTTGAAAGGGAAGTCCATCCTGTGTTCCCACAGGTTCCTACGTTTTGCTGTTAAAATGGCGAACAACAGCTTCTTTTACTGCGGAACTGTCGACTGACGACTTCTTTGGCTGTTAAAATGGCGACCAACCGGATTCTTTCGCTGTTAAAATGGCGACCGACTCTTCAACCAAATGATCCAGAAGCTCCTCAATGTCAGCTAGAAAACAGAAAACAAACACAAAAATCCCACAGAATAAAACAGATATCACTGATTAGCTTTATCAGGGGTTTAGTTACGGTCTCTGGCGATCTCCTTCAGATGTTTTGTGATGTGTCTGTCGATGACTCACAGAAGCTTCTGGAAGGTTCCTGTCAATAAAGTCCCACGTCACTGAAGCAGAAACAAGACACACACACCTCATTCATACATGCTGAGAAACACATTATGTGCAAATGTTCATTAAAGTTAATGAAATACTGTTGTAGAAATGAAACATTGTTAGTTCCCTGTGATAGCGAGTGATGGATCTGGGTTTGCTGATAACTGCTTTGGATAAAATCATCTTACCTTCTTATTCTACTTACCATCATATCATCTGTCCTCTGAATTGATTTAACCTACCTTTTTACCTTTTACAAAGTTTTCCATAAATATTCAGACTTGACACTGGATTAATCACAAAAGAAACTGCAGACTGACTAAATGTATCATTAAGAAGTTAAACGTCTCAATACGAGACAAGATTTCAGCATGAGAGCCATTGTGAGGGAATTAAATATTTGCAGTGAAATGCAGTTTATTTTCCCTTTTACGTTCATACCAATGAAATCGATCAGCATGAGGCAAACCGCATCAAACACTTGACTGAGTTCTCTTTTCTGTTGAACTTCAGTGATAAGTTTGTCCAAATGGCTGTATTTTCTGATGCCAGTTTCTATATATATGCCCGCTGTCAACTGGAGTGTCACGTTCAGTCATTTGAGTGAATAAAAACACTAAACACCAAAAAAGTGTCAGTTTTTTCTTTTTTATTTCAAGTTTTCAAAAAGACATTATCTTCAGAATTTTTAAGGATTACTTTTTTTATTTTTCAGTTACTTTTAAGGATCTTTCAGCATGTCCGTGTCCTGGAAGGATTTGTCCTGTCTTCGGCTCAACAGGGGTATGAACGTCCTCACTAAGGATTTTACTCCAGATCCAATTTGGTGCACAGCTGAAATCAGCTGTAGCCAGCTGTAAGGTGCTGAGGTAATTAAGGTTAGTAGTCCTGAATAAACCTGGTGTCCACCTGAAACCAAACCAGTGACCCAAGTGAACCACCGCCATATCTTTGAAAAAGTCAAAGCTGACGGGGTTAGTGTGGTGGTTGAATGAGGTAAGGACATATCGACTTCAGTGAACTCCTGTGAGGGATCATCCGATTCTCTCTTCTTCAGCATATCTCGTAATTAAATTAACCTTTGCAATATTCCAATATTAAGATCTGCCTGTCTCATAGAATCAGTGGCAGCAACAGCTATGTGTATATCAGACTGGCTTCCTTTTCCCTCTCGATGTCTGCCTGAAATGAAAAAAAAGGGTGCAAGCTGCCTTTTTATAGAGTTGGTGTCGATATATAAACAGGTGGCAGATTTTTATTGGTCAGAAAAAAACATGTGAGATTTGACATCAGAAGATTTGATGTCAGAAGATGGGGAATTCCAAATACATCAAAGAGAGAACAAGTTTAAGCATCATTCTTCTCTATGCTCTTTTTATTAGTGATGAATGTTTTTCAATTAACAGGTAAATGTTGTTTTTGCAAACAACAGACTTAAGCAAACACTTTATATTCTACTAGGCAGAGATTAAATTGCAAATTGTGGTTGTGAACCTTTAAAAAAACACTTAAGTTGGTTCAGTACACTGCCTTCTATTCACAATTCATTCTGTCTGTTCACTTGTCTTCAATAACATTTGATTAGTTTGGAGATTTTGGGTTAGTTCACCTAAAAATGAAATTTCTGTCATTAATTACTCTCCCTCATGTCGTTCCACACCCGTAAGACCTTCATTCATCTTCAGAACACAAATTAAGATATTTTTGATGAAATCCGATGGCTCAGTGAGGCCTGCATTGACAGCAAGATAATCAACATTTTCAGATGCCCAGAAAGCTACTAAAGACATATTTAAAACAGTTCATGTGACTACAGTGGTTCAACCTTAATGTTATGAAGCGATGAGAATACTTTTTGTGCGCCAAAAAAACAAAATAACGACAAAATAACTGCCAAAGTCATGTGATTTCAGTAAACGAGGCTTCGTCACATCATAAGTGTTTCAAAACTTCAATAGTTCACATGACTTTGGAAGTTTGATACACGCTCCGAACCACTGATTCAAAACAAAAGATTCGTAAAGCTTCGAAGCTTCATGAAGCAGTGTTTTGAAATCGCCCATCACTAGATATTGTTGAATAAAGTCACTATTTTGTTATTTTTGGCGCACAAAAAGTATTCTCGTCGCTTCATAACATTAAGGATGATAAAATGTACAATAAAAAATGTGTGTATATTGACGCAAACGAGATATGTGGTAAATAAAGCAACTGATGCAAGTAATGTAACACATTAGAAGCAACGTGCATAAATAAAGAGAGATAGTGTGCATCATTAGGGATTTTAAAAAGCACAGCATTTAGAGTTCTCAAAGGTGGAAGATCTTTTGTAGAGGAAGAGGAAGCCAGCTACAAAACCACAACATCAGAGGATGGCGTCATATTACCCTCGGTTTCCGGTTTTATTTTGTAGAAACCATGGAAGCACCAAAAACGCTTTAATATATTACGTTTTATTAGACAAGGGAACAACTGTTTGCTTACGTTTATAGACAGAAAACATATTATTGTTATATACACGATAGCTTTAAGAATACTTTTTTATCAACACTTTGGTAAGTTTCATTAAAAAAGGCAACATTTTAAACAGAAAGCTGAGAAAATTGCATTTTTGTCAAAGACAACATCCGTATGGGATTCAGAAGGATGATCAAACACAGATGGAGTAAATCGAGTCCATCAACACACCCAAAGCTTCACAGTCCTATAGCTCGTCCTGGGTTGACATTTCATTTATTAAGGTTAAGCAGTTTTATACATGCTGTTTAAAGGATTAGTTCACTTTGAAATGAAAATTAGCCCAGGCTTTACTCACCCTAGGTGTATATGACTTTCTTCTTTCTGATGAACACAATCAGAGCTGAAGAAAGTGTCTCCATCCACATCCATCCATCATAAACATATTCAGCTCTGGAAGGTTAATAAAGTCCTTCTGAAGTGAAACGATGTGTTTGTGTAAAAAATATATATCCATATTTAACAAGTCATAGTTAAATATCTTCATATCTTCACCTCAGACCTCCTTCCATATTTAAATTATGGAAAAACAGAACTGGAGTAGGACGTACAGCGTAAGCTTTTTGAAGAATACGGAAGGCGGTCTGGCGGAAGCTGGATATTTAACTTCATAACTTGTTAAATAGGGGGAAAAAAATTACACAAATGTGCATCAGGATATTTCTCTGAAACAAGAAAGATTCTTCTCCTGTGTTTTGATCCAGAGATTCTGTACTCTGTCAGAAGATGTGTCATAGCGCCCCCTACCTTATAACAGTGAAAACACTGATAGCCGGATAATTCAGTCAATGGCAGGAAAAGAGTTAAGTAGATAAATTCCTATGTACACTACAAGTTGACTAACCCAGGGGTTTTCAAACCTGTCCTGGAGGACATTTTGTATGTCTCCCTTATTTGACACAACCACTTCAGGTCTTGAAGTCTCTACTAGAGGTCTACAAAGAGGACGGGTTCGGGTCTATATTTTAAATGGTCAGACGGGTCCGGGTCCGGTCCCAATCTATTACTTCGGTTCCCGGGTCTGTTTAACATTGTGTGTATACCCGAGCCGATCTGATTCGGAGATCACCTGGCCGTGTTGGGAGTCAGTCAGCGTTGTGCGTGTGTTTTGTAACTTGCAAAGTATGAGCCGGGAAATAAGGTGAAAAAAACACGAGCGACCACAGCCATCAGAAGAGGAGCGGGCGGAGTTAAAGCAAGCGAACGGTGATCATCGACTTTTCCTATTCCTATGTGTGCAACAGTAATGCAAACAAACTTAAAATCTCAAAAACTGCTTGTAGCCTTGCACACTCGCATTTAAATAACATATTTCAAATCATTAACAAAATCTGAGATGAATGTTTTCTATGACGTTCAAAATGCGTTTAAAATCTTATGTTTCAGGTTGCTCCAGCTAACGCGCATGTGCAGTCTCATGCGAGCGCACTTTCTTTCTCCTATTTTTATAATAATATTATGAATGAACCGTCTTGTTATATCTAAAGTTTTGGTCAGACTCAGCTCAGAAAGCACAAAAATTATCACAAATAAGTAATGCTAACGTCAGCGGCCATGTCACTGAACAAGCAATCGTTATTATAGTTCAAAAGGGCAAACGGTCAAAGTTATTTTATTATGTGAGTTGACTCGAGATGCAACAAAATGCAAAACTGCAAAGTCGTATTTGTCATCGTGACGGCAAGTGGACTTTTAAAGCTGGAATAATGAGTGGATTAAGCATTTCAATCGGCAAGAGAGGAATAACGGATGAACTTTCTTGGCAAGTGCATCACAGTCAGGTACAAGGGAGAAAGCTACAACATTAGGACAAAACGTTTTATTTTCGCAACTTGTTTATTGACTTATTAATAGCAATTTGCTGTGGAATAGACCTATGTGTTGATCGGGTCCAGTCGGGTTTGTGTCTTTCCGGCCGGGTTCGGGTCCAGCTTTCAAATAATAGACGGGTCCGCGTTGGTTCCGGGTAGTACATTTATGGCATTTCTCGGTTCTGCACGGATCCGGGTCCAACTTTCAAAAAAATAGTCGGGCCCGGGTCGGTTCCGTGTAGCACATTTACGGGTCTCTTCGGGTTCGGGTATGAATTTTTGGACCCGTGAAGACCTCTACTCTCTACTAATGAGCTGATGACTTGAATCAGGTGTGTTAGATGAGAGAGACATACAAAAGGTTTGACAGGTTTGAAAACCCCTGGACTAGCCTACACAAAAATTCAGATACTCATAATTAGGAACATGTCTGTTTTGTTTATAAATTAATATTTTCAAACAATGTAAGTTTATAAGACAGTATGTAAAAGTATGTGGGAAAAAAAGTATTTAAGGCTACTCATTCAAAAGAGTAAACACAACTACAAGCCAAGTATACTTAATTATACTTTTAAGTATATCTCAGTTAAAAGATTGAGTACACAAGTATTGGCCAAATATACTTAGACTTTTCTGTCAGTATAAGTCAAGTATACTTAAGTGCAATTTTAAGTATATTTCTTAGAAGTATTTAAAAAGTAGACTGAAAGTATACTTTCTTATTTTTAGTTTAAAAGAAGTATACTAATAGCACGCTTGCTATAAACTTCTTTGAATATAAAGGGGATAAATTATGCGAATACCAGATGAACTGAATTGAACCAAATGAGCAAACAAGCAGATGGGGCAGGATCTGACATGACAGATTCAGGCATTATATTATTATATTGACTCATGACTATGAATCATATTGGATGGACTTTGAGATAGAGAAGGAAGCCACTTCGATCGTCTGCTGAAGAAGACAGAAGTCAAACAATTTACACTTATTACGCTTTTTTAGAATCCTAAAATTTTCTTCACAATGTCTTGTGCTCCGCCTGAATTCACCGAGGTAAATATATCACATTCCAGCGTTATACCCGTATCGAACACCACAGCAAACCGACCGGCTTCGACTTTTTCAAGACTCCAGCAATGGTTTGTCCTTGTAAAAGGTACAGGAATGCATCTTTTCAATGCTTACATGCTCATATCATCTATATACCGGCTTGATTTAGCTATATTCAACTTAGTTAGCATGTTTTCTACAGTGTTTACCTGGAGAAAACTCGGTTCAGCTGTTTTTCAAATATTTTCAGCTGTAAGGAGCTTGGTTAAGATATTTAGAAAATATAGTTCTCAACCATTCAGAAGAAATAATTCTCGACAATTCAGAGGCTCAGTAACACAAAGTTACAACGATATCATAACAGTTTAGCATGATGCTGGAATGATACTTAACATGACAAATCAATTATATGCCAGCTCAACGTTAAGGCCCGGTATACTTCATTTTCCGCATTCCGCTCCGTCTCACACCCTTGAGTGCAGAAAGACACATTCATTGCATGCGCACTATCTAGTTTTCAAGTTGTACGTGCACCGTCCGTACTGTCAGAAAAATTCCTTCGAAAAAGAGTATAAGTGTAAATTTGTAAATCTGTCCATCATCATGACCTCCTAATCATGCCCATAGTGGCTTCATCGTCTCCTCTCCACCAATAAGATGGTCTGTGGTGGGCGTTCTGGCGCACTATGTCTGCCGTCGCATTATCCAGATGGATGCTGCACATTGGTGGGGGTTGAGAAGATACCCCCTTCCATATGTGAAGTGCTTTGAGTGCTGAAAAAAGCGCTTTATAAATGTAACAAATTATTATTATTATTATTAAATTATGTTGCACATGCATGGGGTGTGTCGACGTCTGATGATGAAAATTGCACCCCTGGTCACTATCTGCGGACCCTCCTGATGACGAAATTTACGTAGCACACGCTCGGGGTGTGTCACAAATCACGACAAAAATTACGTGTCCTGGTCACTATCTGCGGACCCTCCTGATGACGAAATTTATGTAACACACTCATGGGATGCGTCACAAATCACGACAAAAATTACGTGTCCTGGTCACTATCTGCGGACCCTCCTGATGACGAAATTTATGTAACACACTCATGGGATGCGTCACAAATCACGACAAAAATTACATGTCCTGGTCACTATCTGCGGACCCTCCTGATGACGAAATTTATGTAGCACACGCTCGGGGTGTGTCACAAATCACGACAAAAATTACGTGTCCTGGACGCTATCTGCGAACCCTCCTGATGACGAAATTTATGTAGCACACACATGGGATGTGCCGCAACTGACGACAAAAATTACATCCCCATGGTGTGCTGATGTTGGATGATGAAAATTACAGCTGTAAATTTGCATTGTGAAATAAAAATATAAAAATATTTTTGTTGTGTGTGTTTTTATTTACTGAAATGATTGTGAGACACTTCTCTGGTGCGGTCCAGTTGACTTATCGTACTCTGTGTATGCCAGCACTGCTATCCAACCGCAGAACCATACGTCACAGCAGTCTGAGGACAACAGCTCCAGGCCAACAGTCTCATGCCGGAAGTTCAGTTCCATTCACATTTATTTGTATAGCATTTTTTTTTTTACAACACATATCTTTACAAAGCAGCTTTACAGAAAATGCATGTCAAGTGGGAGTTAATGAAAACTAAATAATCATTACGATTATATATGATATAATAATCATTATTAATAATCACAATGAACCAATGACAACACTGTAAAAAATAAAAACGGAAAATGTACTGGTAATTTTCTGCCAGGACTTTATACGGAATTTTCCGTTAATCATTAAAACACAACCTAATGCAAACCTTAATTCAAAATACAGGTAAATCACCGGAAAATTCCTTCATAATTATACAGTATTGTGCCTTATTTTTACGGACTTTTTTTTTTTACAGTGAACATATGAGACTTAGGGAAGCACATAGCAAACCAGGAACATAACAATGAGACATGACTAGAACATAACATAAACAAGGGAAACACATGGTAAACAAGAAACATGAAACAAAACCAAAACTATACATGACAATGTTCTACATGTTTGTTTTATATTCTGAATTTAAAATTATGATTTTGTGGCTCTCTTATGCAAATATGGTTATACGTTTTTTTTAAAATATTTCTGATGGATTTTGTAGCAGTAAACTGACAAGCAGAATCACGCCGGGACAAGTGAAGCTGATCAAAAACAAGGTTTGTTTTATAAGGCTTTTATAAAGACTATGGCTGCCACTAACAACTATTTTTATATCAAATAATCTATCGACAATTTATTGATTAATTGATTAATCTAAATGACTAATTTCTAACAAAAATCAACCATTTTTCTTAAGAACATTTTATTTAACTTGCAACTTTCTTTTGCAGGAATTCAGTCACACAAACTCTTCATATTGTAGATGAATAATATTTATTAACTGTGTACATATTATATATAAATTTGTATTTTTAAATGTTATTCAATATGTAATTTATGCCGTTATGTTATTATACCGTCACGCAATGACATGTCCTTAAAACGGGCAGAAGTAAATTAATTAATTATGGTAGCATACATCAAGCCTGTACATTAACAAACGCAGGCACTGATCAATCTAACCGTTACAGTGGTTCTCAACTCCACTCCTCGGGACCCAACTTCTCTTTTTGGGGCCTCATATTTTTGTTTTTGAACTGTTGGTTTTGCTCGCGAATGTAGAACCCTGAAGGTGAGCAGAAATGACACTACAGCTCTCTGCTTGCAGCATGTCAGTCACGCTCGTCGGGAAAGTTAGTGAAACACACACACAAACACACATTTTTATCAAATAATACGGCATTAATAGCGGTTCACTTCCGCAATTTGGTACATTCGCATTCATATCAGAAGCGAACCGTACCGGAGTTCACTTGAACCGCACCCCAGATCACCCTTTTTAAGCGGACTCGGGTACGGTTCGCGGGTGTCCGTGACGTCACCCGTAGATTTCTGAAGAGCGTTTTTGAAGCAAAAATGAGACCGCTGCCATCTTAACAGCGCGTCACTCCCGGATAACTGAAATTTATGGGCAAAGAGGCGGGACGTGATAATATTGTGACTTGTTGCTGAAACCAGCCCGCCTAGCTCGACGTGATCACGTTAGCAGGCAAAGGAGCTATCTATCTATCTTAGATACTATCTAAAAAAATATTAATAAAGATAAGTTATATCATTAGAAAGTTCTAAAGGTGTACTGTCAATATACGGTGTCTTTTTTACGAGATAGATGCTCCAGCATCAGTAATTAATTAATTTGTGTCGGGTGTGCAAAAACATGAAAAATCAAACGGGACTTCATACCTTTATATAGCGATCGCGAGATGAATCTTGTGTGGCTCTTGGGTAAAATGTCCATGAGTGTCCATTGAAAAAAAAAAACACAGTACTTTTTGTCCACAAAAGGTTAAATCCATGAAATATTGATATATTATCCATTGTTTGCGTCACATTTCTTCTGAATGATCTGCTCTCTATCGTCGTTCTTCAAGAAATGATGCAAAATATAATTTTTCAAAATAGCGGAGCAGTTTTAGTTATAATATCCAAGCAGTGCTGTCGGAGTTTAATATTCTCCCGCCATTGTCATTGTAGTAAATCTCACAAACGAAACTTTAAGCCAATGCCACGATCCAACAATGTGTGTTCTGTTTATCTTCCGCATGCGTGCAGATCTACACAGACGCACATCTGTCTCGAGTCTCGACCATTAACGCAGCAAGCCATATTATTTTATAATTGTATAAAATAATCTTGAAAAAAAGCACAATTTGAGATGCCAAATTCAGTGGCTGGAATTAGCTGAGGTGACGCTCACAGACAGCAGCTGCAATCTACCTGTCACTCAAGTGGCCACGCCCTTAATTATGCAGAACTTTAAGGCTTAATATAATTTTATAAAAAGTTATAAAAAAAAATTCACCCCCCTCAGAGTTGTCATGAAGGGCAAAATTAGCAGTATAGACCAAAACCACAATTTAATCCAGGCTGTACACATGATTTTTTCTGCTGTAAACTTGGGCATTTTAACATGGGGGTCAATGAGATTCTGCTCTCTTTTGCAGCCTGTCCCTAGCGGCCAGTCGATGAATCGCAGTTTAAGTCACTTCCGTATTGGCTTCACGAGAAACTGGGGGAGGTTGCCGCTTGGTGCGCACACGAGTTCAGAAGACAGTGTTCACATCATCCAAATGTACCGAACTCTGACGTCAATCGAACCTGGGTGCGCACCAAAAGTGCTAATGTGAAAGCACCGGCTAAATAACAAAATAACGACTTTTCAACAATATAGTGATGGCCGATTTTAAAACACTGCTTCAGAGCTTTGCAAATCGAATCAGTGACTCGGAGCGTCAAAGTCACGTGATTTCAACAGTTTAGCCGTTTGATAGGAGATCCGAATCACTGATTCAATTCGTAAAGCTCTGAAGCAGTGTTTTGAAATCACTCATCACTGTATTGTTGAAAAGTCGTTATTTTGTTTTTTGGCGCACAAAAGTATTCTCGTCGCTTTATAATATTAAGGTAGAACTACTGAACTTGCATGAACTGCTTTAAATATGTTTTTAGTACATTAATGATCAAGAACAAGGAATAAATCGTAACTGTTTTAAATACTTTTGATCTGACTCAGCATGTACATGGACCCACACACAATCGTGGACACACTCTAGATTTACTGATCAGTAAGGGTCTAAACATTTCATCAATTGTTATTAAGGATGTAGCGCTATCTGATCATTTCTGTATTTTCTTTGATATATTGATCTCTCCTGCTGTTGAAGCTAGATCTGTCTGTCAAAGAGATGCTTCAATGAGAACACTAGTGCGCTGTTTATGAAGGCTATATATTTAACACCAAGCATATCTGCGGACTCTGTTGATTTTCTCAATTCCTTTAACTCAAACGTTAAGTGTAATTGATGATATTACTCCTGTCAAAGTCAGGAAGAAGAGTGGCAGACATAAAGCACCTTGGAGAAACTCAACAGCAGTGCAAAATATGAAAAGACAATGCAGAAAAGCTGAGCGCATGTGGCAAAAGACAAATCTTGAAATCCACTATAACATCTATAAAGATATCCTTCATGCTTTCAATGTGGAACTAGGCAAAGCTAGACAGACCTTCTTCTCAAATATCATAAACGGCAACTTAAACAACACCCGCACTCTTTTTGCTACTCTAGAGAGACTAACAAACCCCTCAAGATTCCCAGTGAAATGCTCTCAGACAGCTGTAAGTTTGCTTCCTTCTTCTCTGAGAAAATTCTTAAGCTTGAATGGATACTTCAGCAACTTTCAATCTGTTTTTTCGACTGCATCACAGCACAGAGACAGCGCTCATAAAGATAATAAATGATATTCGCCTAAACACAGATACAGGTAAATTATCAGAGCTGGTTCTACTCGACCTCAGTGCTGCGTTTGACACTGTCGATCACAACATGCTTCTTGACAGGCTGGAAAACTGGGTTGGGCTTTCTGGGATGGTCCTTAAATGGATCAGGTCATACTTAGAAGGGAGAGGTTATTATGTGAGTATCGGTGACCATAAGTCTGAGTGGACATCCATGACATGCGGAGTCCCTCAAGGTTCAATTCTTGCACCCCTCCTGTTCAACCTATATATGCTGCCACTGAGCCAAATAATGAGAAAGAACCAAATTGCAGATGACACCCAGATTTCCCTAGCCCTATCACCTAACATCTACAGCCCCATTGACTCTCTGTGCCAATGCATTGATGAAATTAAAAATTGGATGTGCCTAAACTTCCTTCAGTTAAACAACAACAAAACTATCATCAATGATGCAGATATGCTTTTCCTTCACCGAACCATCAAATGTTTTTGGAAGCAAAACACTTCATTACTTTATATTGATTAGACAGAGATTAACATGCAAAATTTCCTGTAAATGTTTTAATGAAAAAAACAAACAAACTTGTGCTTTTGAAACGTAAACAAAAAAGCAAGTTAAGAGAATAAATGAACCCTAAAGGATGTCCAATAGTAGATTTTACATAATGTAGCCCCCAAACATTAAAATAAACAATTAAAAGAAAACGCATTAATTTCTTGCCAACTAACAATAACAATCTTTTCATGAGGAAATATAATGATATAAATGGGGTTGAAGAAAAGAACAAGGAGGGTAAAATACAGGGCATTAACACAGATCCTGCCTATTCGAAACATTCAACGTGTGAAAACATACAGCTGGTTCAGGACTCATTACAGCTGGAAAGTTTGTAAAGCCTTAAGCAAAGACAACAGCAAGATTAAACATGTTTTATGAAGTGCTTGTGTTAAAATAGGCAGCATCGTCTGCTTACTGATATTAAACACTGGTTAATGTGACTGAGTTGTAATGGGGATATTTTGTGCTGGGATCTTAGAGGAATTCATAAACACACCTGTATTACAGGTTTATCATAGTGGGACACACCTGTAATTAATGAGTCACGACTGTCATATTGTGCTTATAAGTACTGGAGTGTGTTTTGTAACAATATTTCTTGGAGGATTGTATCCGTGATGTCAGATTTAGTTGGATTTATAGTGGTTTGAATCTTTCTAAAGACAGTGAAAAGGGAGAGTAAACTGGGGACTGAAAAGGATGATGGGATACATGAGGATGTTTTGTGCTCTAGTGCTTTTCTAGTACTTTATAATTGTTGAGATATTGGTGAGTCAAACTTGTGCTGGCAGAAATCTTTTGCTGGACCCGAGAGAACCGATGATCTCTTCAACCAGCTGCTCCAGAAGCTGCTCAATGTCAGCTAGAAAACACACACAAATCAAAGTATCAAAGCAAATATCACTGATTTCATTTACTTACGGTTTGATAATCTCCTTCCTTCTTAATGCTCTTCAAGAAGTCCTGGTCGTTGTCCATCACAGAAGCTTCTAGTGTTCCTAGTGTACAGCACTGAAGCAGAAACAAAACACGCACACCTCGTTCATACATGCTAGGGAACACATTATGTGCCAAATATTCATTAAAGTCAATGAAATACTGTTCAATGAAATCAGCAGTATTGGAGGCTTAAGCCTCTGATGTATTAGAATGTAGGAATATAGAATGTGTTTCACTTCACAAATAAAATCGGTTGTATAACATTTAATTTGTTATCCAATAACTTAAAATCTGTCTGTCCATGATGAAAAGCAGTCTGCACTGCTGGCTGTGGTAGATTACCGTTTATCTTACACACACATTCCACTAAACCAGTGGTTCCCAAACCAGTCCTGGAGGACCCCCAGCCCTGCACATTTTGTATGTCGCCCTTATCTGACACACCTACTTCAGGTCTTGCATTCTCTACTAATGAGCTCATGAGTTGAATCAGCTGTGATAGATGAGGGAGACATACAAAATGTGCAGGGCTGGGGGTCCTCCAGGACAGGTTTGGGAACCACTGCACTAAACGCAGCTTTTGTGTCGGTCATTTAAATAGTCAGCTGTTAAACGGTACCTGTTTTTACTGGCAGGTGGGACTGTTGTCAGACGGCAAGCTTGAATAAACACCAGAGGTCTGTCACCTCGTCAGTGTAAAAATATTGAGAAGACCAATCAAATCAAAGTAGGCGGGGTTTATGTCCTGTTGAAAAAAAAACAGCATATGCTGGTTAGGTATGTTTTGAAGTATGGAAGCTGGTTTGAGCCGGTTTGTGCTGGTCCTTAGATGGTCATGAGCTTGTTTAAGCTGGTCCTAAGCAGGTAGCTAAAGCTCAGGACCAGCACTTGACCACTTAATGTTCATTAAAGTTAATGAAATACTGTTGTAGAAATGAAACATTGTTACTTCCCCGTGATAGCGAGTGATGGATCTGGGTTTGGTGATTGGAGTCTTTTGTTCCACAAAAGAAAGTTGATAACTGCTTTGGATAAAATCATCTTACATTCTTATTCTACTTACCATCATTTCATCTGTTCTCCAAAAACCTACCTGAATGTATTCCATTTTAACTTTTGCAAAGTCTTCCATAAATATTTAGTCATTTGAGTAAATAAAAACACTAAACACTAAAAAAGTGTGTTTATTTTTTATTTTTTTATTTCAAATTAAGTGACTGCAGATGGTGTTTTTGTGATGGTGATCTTCTTCTCCAATATGTGACAGACTTCGGTTCGCAGATTCTTCTTTTAATAGTGATCTTCTTGCTGAAATGTGAAGTCTTCTGATAGACTCAGCTTTGCATTTGATTTCCTTCTTCAGTGGCGCTGAATAGAATCAGCATCCGAGCAAGAACTGGACCAGTTTTGCGCAGAACTGAACCGACAATTATGGGGCTGTACCCATTTGACCAGAGTTGACAAATGTCGGAGACAACTTTCATGATCTCTCTTGTAAGTGAAATATACTCACAGAATGATGAAAACATCTGCCATGCAGACCAAACCGGCAGGTTTGCTGTGGTGTTTGATTCCGATGGGGTGAGCACAGGTGGCATAACTGCAGTGGAGTCGATCTGTCGAAGAGAATGAGAAAGTATTCCTTCTCTTTCTCGAGGTCCACCCAAAATGGCACACAAGGTACACAAGGCACTTAATATACACGTTTCATATAACCGTGTCAGATTTTTATTGGCCAGGGATGTCAGGTGATCTGACGTCAGAAGTTGGGAAATTTCCAGAAGGAAAATTCCAACAACAAAATTATTTTCATTTTAATTGAAGCGAGAACATTTACAGGAAACATGTTTCACTTTATTTTTTATGTTCTTTTTAGCGAAGATGTAGAATATGTTTTTCCTTCACCAAACTATCAAATGTTGTTTTTGGAAACAAAACACTGCAGGAAGCACTTTATATTCCATAGACAGATTCATATGCAACATATTTCCTGCAAACGTGTTAAAGAAAAGGACTCATCGCTGCCTGAGGTCAAACATTGTTAAGCTACAAATACAGTAACTTAAATAAAATAAAAAACAACACAAAAACCTTGTGCTTGTGAAACTTAAACAAAACAGCAAGTAAGAGAATAAATAAACCCTAAAGGATGTCCAATAGACTTTACGTAATGTAGCCCCCAAACATTAAAATCACACATCTATTGTATAATTTCTTGTCACCTAACAATGATAATCTTTATGAAGAAATATAATGATATACATGGGGTTAAAGAAAAGAACAAGGAGGGTAAAATACATATTCAAAACATGAAAACCTGCACCTGCTTCATGACTCATTACAGTTGGAATGTTGGTAAAGCCTAAAGCAGAAGGACACTAGCAAGATTAAACTTGTGTTTTGTATGAAGTGCTTGTTGTGTCTGTTTACTGATATTAAACACTGGGACATCATGGGACATATCTGTAATAAACGAATCATATTGTGTTTGTACTAAAGTATAGTAATAAAGTGATTTGTAACAATATTTCTTGGAGGATCGTATCCGTGATGTCAGATTTAGTTGGATATATAGTGGTTTGAATCTCTCTAAAGACAGTGAAAAAGGAGAGTAAACTGGGGACTGAAAAGGATGATGGGATACATGAGGATGGTCTGAGCTGTTTTGTGCTCTAGTGCTTTTCTAGTACTTTATAATTGTTGAGATATTGGTGAGTCAAACTTGTGCTGGCAGAAATCTTTAGCTGGACCCGAGAGAACCGATGATCTCTTCAACCAGCTGCTCCAGAAGCTGCTCAATGTCAGCTAGAAAACACACACAAATCAAAGTATCAAAGCAAATATCACTGATGTAATTTAGTTACGGTTTGATAATCTCCTTCCTTCTTAATGCTCTTCAAGAAGTCCTGGTCGTTGTCCATCACAGAAGCTTCTAGTGTTCCTAGTGTACAGCACTGAAGCAGAAACAAAACACACACACCTCGTTCATACATGCTAGGGAACACATTATGTGCCAAATATTCATTAAAGTCAATGAAATACTGTTCAATGAAATCAGCAGTATTGGAGGCTTAAGCCTCTGATGTATTAGAATGTAGGAATATAGAATGTGTTTCACTTCACAAATATTTTTGATTACCGCTTATCTTACACACACATTCCACTAAACGCAGCTTTTGTGTCGGTTATTTAAACAGTCAGCTGTTAAACGGTACCTGTTTTTACTGGCAGGTGGGACTGTTGTCAGACGGCAAGCTTAAAAAAAACACCAGAGGTCTGTCACCTCGTCAATGTAAAAATATTGAGAAGACCAATCAAATCAAAGTAGGCGGGGTTTATGTCCTGTTGAAAAAAACAGCATATGCTGGTTTTCTCAACAGGGTGCTCACAGAAGCTGCTGCTGAGCACGAATTCAGTTAACAGTTGGTCATAAAGTGCGAGATAAAGATGTAAGTAGCTAAACTAAACATTTCATTTTAAGATAGAGACGACTCGGAGATGCAAACTAATAAAATTTTGTCTAATTTCGCCATTTTGAATTGAATATAGGCCTATATAAATTACGTGATTCATGTAATGTAATAATTAGTAACTGTCAATATGAGGGGACAACAAACATTAATGAAGCCATTTTCATCATACTATGTTAATAATGAATGTGCTCTCAAGCGCCACCATCTGGCTGTTTCCAGAAGAGCACTTGGCATTTTTTTAGCAGGTCTTTTTTTACACAACTTTATTTACTCACATATTTACGAAGGATTCATGAATGAGGCACAGTGTGTTCCTGGAGATCTTGGTTCTAGTAACATCAGGGTTTGATTCCCTACAAGAATGGAACCACAACTTCAATAGTGGTGGGGCAAAATTTTATGATTTTAGGGTGTATAGTTGGGATTATTATTTTGATTCCTATGCTTAACAAGTGTTGTACATTACCATTTGCTCATGTAACACGTATTACATTTTTAAAGGTATCATGAATTAATGAATATCTTTTAACACATTAGTTTTTGGTTAACGTTAATTTATAAATTACCTTTCTGTTTTAGTTATTATTTACTGCATAAGTAAAGTAACTCCTTTTTTATCTTGTCCTACTGTACATCATTAGAAATGTTAATTTATGACCTCTGTTTTGTTATAAATATCTTATTGGGACAATTTCTTATGCAAAATCGGAGCTATGAATGAGTGGACTGATAAAATGTAAAGCTAAAAGGCATGTATACTGTAAAAGCATCTGACAAAAATTGACAATATTGCTGTTTTACTGGTTTCTAGTAGGTGTTTCCATTGATAATCTCATCATACTGCTACAGTAAATGAATGACTTTTGGTCACTTCAAATCACCGAACAACCCCTTGAAAACACAGAAACGGACTGTACATTTGACTGTATGATGCATTTTGTACACTAAATAACTAGCATTTCAAACATCTCTCCTCCATTGCCTGATAATAAATAAATCAATCAAATACTGATTTTTGTTATTTTGTGCGTTAATGTGTAAATTCATCACCTCTAAAGTTTGACATTTGCCTCTAGTCCAGACCATAAACACATCTGCTGTAATAACGACATTTGTCTGGAAATTATTAACGGCATAAACATAAACAAAATCACATCAAATAAAACTCAAAAGGGCACAAAATTTACTTTAAAATCAAAGACGCAGAAGACAGGTACACAAGTACTTTGCTACACTATAAATTTCATCATTTACTCACTCTCATGTCGTTCCAAACCTTTTTTTCTGTGGACCACAAAAGAAGATATTCCAAAAAATAAGTCAGTGGAGTCCAACATTCTCTCAAAATATCTTCTTTTGGGTCCACAGAAGAAATCATACAGGAATGGAATGATATAAAGGTTGGAAAATAACGACAGCTTGCATGTTGTCAAACGATGTTGTGCCGGTGGGTTTACTGTGGTGGTTGACTCAGGTGAAGCAAAAGACATGCTGACGGAGACTGAAAACGACTGGCTTCCTTGGAGGAGGAAGCCAGTCGTATTATATATATAGAAATAATGTAGTGTAGTTAAGTGAATAAAAGCTTATTTTAGATTAACGTTATTGCAAAATATGAACTTCAAATTAGAACATAGCTTTGGCTTCTCTTAAATGGCACGTGACGATTAATAACCTTCAGTAATATTATAACTCCAAACAGAAACAAACATAGCATAGAAACACTAGAAACAAACAGAACCATTTAATTAAAGATTATAAAAAATGTTC